>JAUBNY010001121.1:340574-362976 GCA_032275445.1 Crypturellus soui | reverse complement strand
AAAGTATATTAATTAATTAAAAATATTTTTCTTATATTTTGCTCAGCACAACAAAGCAGTACGAAGGCAGAGTGCTCAAACATCCATTTAGGATGCCTCCTAACTAGTTGTCTTGATTTTAAAAGAAAGCATTAGAACCCTCCCCCACTTTTTTTTTTTTTTTTTTTTTTTCTTCCAAGTGGGAAATGGAAGCAGTTCTATCCCTTGTGAAACACACCTTCTGACAGCTCAGAAAAGAAGCAGAGAAATAAAAAGAATCAAAATCTATTAGGTTTTCAAATCATACTTTTAAGCAGATACTTTGGTGTTTGGTAGGCTTATATTCTGCACAGGTAAGATATAAAAAAAAAAATCAACTGCAAGAATAAGTTCATAAAAATAATTGGTAGATTAACTACCAAAAAAAAATGAATGTTTGTGTACTCAGCTTAAAATTAAATGTATTTTTAAAGGCTAGGTTTAAAAAAGTAAAAACCTAACAACCATTGTACCAATTGTTAAAAACTGAGCATTTAGAGGAGCTGCCCACTTCAGGATGGGCCCATATATTTTCCCAGACCTTTCAATTGGTCAGGCTTAGGTTACCATTAAAGGTTGTCACTCACTCATGGCCCTCGAACTGCAAAGAAGGAGAGTTACCCCTGCAGCAGCAGCGTGGGGCTCTCAGCCGTCTGTGCACATCGCACATCTGCTTGGGAAGGACTACAGCCATGCAATCTAAATGGGAAGTTTTAAAAAATGCCAGCAAAGAAATTCAATTCAAACAGGTCTAGCAGGCACTGAACAAGGTACTCCAGGATACACATCTATCCTCTTATGTCTAAATTGTTTATTCTCGCTTCCTATCTGCCTCATCCCTGGTTCTGCACCAACAGGGCTGTATTATTTTTTCCTCTTTAACGTGATGAGCCTCCCTGGCTTTCAGCCAGCTCCAGGGCTGGGAAAGGCTGCTTTCTGGAGAACTACTTGCCCCGGTGACTGTTTCCATGTCGCCGAGCAGAGAGGCTCGCAAGACAAATCACCTTCCTTAGTAATTACCAAGCAGCTCCGCGCGCCCTAACACTTCACTTGGCTGTAATGGGGCTGCGTCCTTACACGCTCAGAGTGCAGGGAAAGGTAAAGGGAGCAGAAGGAGAGCAAAAGAATCCACTCAAACGAGGCTGCTTTGGCACACAAATCTTCAGGCAATGTTTGGCATAACCACCACAAAGTCATAAAAATCCCTAGATATGGAGAATTCCATAAGGACTAGACCACGTTTCAAGCCTAACCTCCACAAAATGCTGCTTCAGCTCATAGAAAAGAGTCAGAGAACAGAGAATTCCTTTCTGCCATCTCCTCTTGCTATGGCCTGGCTGTACTGGAAGAGCTACAACTGTATACTCCATATTGCCTGGCAGCAAGAGGCTGCTGTCCACTTTTCAGCCTAACTATTCATCCCCTTCATCAAAAACGTGACTATTTTTCAGAGAGGAAAAAAAAAAAAAAAAAAAAACACACAAAAGAAAGCTTAGACTGAATTTGAAAACCATCCTGCAGAAAGGGAGCCACACTACAGCTGGAGCTGGGGCCCTTCCATTGCAAGGAAGCTCCTGCCCCAATAGCACGACACAGAATTAGCCACCAGCATCTTGCTAGTTCCTACTAGCATGTCACCCTATGTCAAAACTAAACCCAGGGTCCACTTCTCATAGCTTGGTATTTGTTCAAACTCCAAAGATTTGGGCAAAAGTTGAGCTGACCAAGGGGACCATTCCCTTTCAAATGCCGCAACCAAACAACTGAATTTAAGACATTAGTCCCCATTCCAAAAAAAAAAAAAAAAAAAAAAAGGCAACTCGAACACCCAGCAAACCGCTCTGCCCTGCTGGCAGCCATTCGCTCATGCTGCGAGCTGCCTGCATGTGACAGGGCAAGTCAATCAGCAAGAGAGGCAAAACGTAAATACAGCCTATTACTTTTAAAAATGGGTGAGACGTGTGCCAGGCCTCCTGCCAGGGACAGGCAAATGCATCAGCACATCCCCAGCCACAGTAGGGAAAGCCTCAGTCAACAACATTTGCCCCGAGTGCTTCCAAGGCCGTGGGGAATTCATTTTCCAGGGCCTAAATCTCCTTTCAGACACTGACTTGCAGGATGCCCAGGATCACCATGCGTCCGAGGCGCTGAGCTCCCACTCATGACTTGGCTCTTGCTTCTCCCCGCACTTTGGTGTAGGAGATGAGGCCGAGCACCTTTCCATCCCCTCCTCTTGGCTCCAGCCCCTTCTACTCTGCCGACTTTTCTGCCTTACATAATTAAAAATCCACAAAACTCAACCTAAAATATCATACCTGCCTTATATCCCACTGCATTTGGTTTTGGCTTTTCTAAGCCCCACCACCTGCAGCCACACGTTGCATTTCGCTGGTGAGGAGGTTTGCAGAAAAATGTGCTTAGATGCCCCCATGAATTCCTTCCCGGATCTCCTCTTCCTGCTGACTCCCTCCTCCAGAAGGCTCTCCTCGCTAATACCTAGTGCACAGCTCTGTTCACTGCTTTTTAAACTTTGCTATCACTCCTGGCAGTTTTATTTCCTTTTCCTTGTAGCTGTTCTTTCCTCTGCTCATAGACCATCTGCTATCCTGCTGCCCAAATTGCTTGTCAGCTTTAAAATCCATCGGTGCTGTAGGGTCTTCTAGGTATTTCCTATTTTTTCCTTCTTAAATTTTGGTATAAGAAGGGGATTGCACTGTAATGCGAAACTGCCTAAGAAAAAGCAAAAGCCCACAGCAGTTGGGACAGAAGGCACATACCATTATTTTTTATGTGCACTTGCTACCACTTATTACAAGCTTATTCAAATTCCCTTTTGGCAACCAGCTTCAAATGATTTTCAACACACCTCTTTGCAAAGAATATCAAGTTATGTAGCTTATGTTTTCCCCCAAAGCTGAAAAACAAGCTCACTACCAGTTCCAGTGAGGACATTTTGCTTTATGCCAACACATGCACACTAGATGTTAGAAAGAATGTTGGAATTTTGGAAGGAAGAGAAAATGGAGATTCGGAGGCTTCAGACACCAGTGAATTGGTCCAAACGAGTGCATCCAGGTCTGGAGCCTGCGCGAGGCTCCGTCATCTCTCTCCACACCGACGATCGGCCACTAGGAAAAACTTGCTGAAAACAAGAGGCAGTTTTCGGAAGACTAGAGAAACTGGACCAAAGTGGGGCAGTGTTTCACAGGAACACCAAAATAAAATAAAAATGTCTGCTGTTGCCATAAATATGTATGATCACAACAGATTTTAATCTAATTTTAGAGGACTGGCTGATAAGATCAATCCTTTTTTATATCAGTTGATCCCTGCTAAGCTTAAGTAATTCTCAATTTAAGGCTTAAGTAATTCTCATTTAGTAACTCTCATTCACATTTTAAGCTTAAGTAATTTGTACTTTCAAGACAAGCTCAGCTAGGGAGTTAAAATGCATGGCAACCCATCCAGGTTGTACTCAGGGCAAGCAAGGGCTCACTTGGAATTCATTCCCACAAGCCTCGCAGCTTGCAGAACAGAGCACTTTGCAAAAAAATACATTTAAAATGTCACTCAAGGGATTTTTTTTTTTTTTCTAATCTCATCCAATCTGTCCTATCTTCAGCGCAGGGCAGCATGAAAAGACCAGAACGTGGCACATATAAACAAGTTGTCACCTATAGGACCTGCCACGTTTTAGAAAAAGCCTTGCATTTCCTAACTTAGTGGGGAGTGGGCAAGAGGGAAATCCTTAGTCCTCTAAACATACTGAATAGCTAATGACCCAAGCAGCAGGATGCTGATGCTCAGTTCACAGTCCTGATATACCTAAAGCATGCTGAAATAAACTCTCAGAAATGTCCGGTTCCAGCTACCTCAAGATATATATTTTTTCCTTTTTCTTTTTTTTGACCCCTCTTCTTTCTCAGCCTCCTTTTCTGGTAACTTTATTCTCAGTTAGAAGAGCAGGGGGCAAGGAAAGACGATGTCTCGCACTCCGTACACGCCGCATGCCGATGCCGCCAAGGCGGGGAGCGCCGGAAGGAGCCTCCCCCCTCGCGGCGCCCGCCAAGCTCGCGGGGCTGCTCGTGGTAGCGAGCGGCTCGCGCAGAGGCCTGAGCTTCCCTGGAGCAAGAAGCAGCCCAGGAGAGGGCAGCTGCACCTGAGGGCCCTTCAGACGGTCACATCCAAGCTTTCTATTAGTCAGGAGAGCTAATATCCTCTAGGTGTCGCCTCACATCCAAATTAGGCTTTGCCTAAACTGCCAGATTTTAATTAGCCTCTGGTAGAAGAGGAAAGTGCATGTGTCCCACGCGCCATGCAGAGTGCCTAAGGAAACAGCCTGTAGGAGACAGGCCTCCTATTTAAGGCGTTTGCGAGAAGGTAGGAAAAAACATACATAAACTATGGCACGTCTTGTGGTGCGAGGTTCCTGACTCGTGTGGAGGTAGAGAAAAGAGAGTTTGGGGACTGGGAACTCAGGCAATGTGATTCAGCTGAAAGGAGTGCCCAGGCACCAGAAATTCCCCAAGCAGAAGCACCTCTATGTTTAGCCGCAGTTGATGAGAGCTATCGGCATCATTACCTCATCTCGGCCCCACTGGGTATCTTTGGACCTTGAAGCTCTCCCGGCAGCACTGCCCCTTAACCACAAAGGTGGCAGCTACGCAACGTTGTGAATTGTCCTATTTCCTATTTTGGAGTGAACATCAGAAAAGCACTGCAATTTCTACAAAACATCTTTTCTAGAAGTTGGAATTTCAAAGCAAATACTGGCTTACATGTAACAAAGTCAAATTCTGAAAATTCTTCTGCTTTGCGTGACTCACTGTGATAGATATTGCCAAATAATGGGATTATATTTCCAAAAGTCATTTTCTTTTCTCTTTAAGGAATAAATCCTGAAAACCTATGGACAGATTATTGCTATATTTATGCAAAAATATAAAAACCCTCCCCCCAACAGGCACCTGCTTTGAATCTAGATGACTGTAAATTTAACAGTGATTTACAATAAAATAAAATAATCAAAAAGTTACATTGCTACTAGGTTTAAGTCATCAGTTACTCTTACTTTCCTCCAGCACAGCACAAATATTTGCCAAGTTAAAGATATACTGGTCTTTCAGAAAATATTTGCCTTTTTCCATTTATTAGCTTTTTGCCTGGCATATTTGCTGCTGTTAGCTAACTAATTATTTAATAGATTAATACCTATTAAATAAATTAAATAACTCATTAAATAGTTAAACAGTAATTAAAATAATAATAAATACACTATTTAAAAATCTGCCTCTTGTTTATTTAGTTCTAATAGTGAACAAAGTGGGTTTGCAGCGTCCAAGAGGTCACTTTGGAACAGCACGTTTGGACTGTGTCCTGAAGTTCGAGCACGTGTTTGGACACACAAACAAGTCAGTTTTGCACTGCTACCGAGGACTGAAAAGTGTATTACCAATGGGAAGAAATATTTTCCTTATATTATTTTTTTATCCTTTTTTTTTTCTCCAGTTCTCTGACAATAGGAATGACTTTACCTGTTTGACGCATATTAGGGAATGAGATTTTATTTTACTAAATAAACCTCTTCATCCTTTTGTGTAGAGGGACTTCCAGTCTCTCTTTTTTACTTTAAAAATGTAACTGCTGTTCTCCTGAAGGCTTCTGTTGACGAACTGGAATCTCTTCTGCTTCAGAAAAACAAGGCAGTACTAATCTGTCCAAGCAGGTAGGTTATGTACAGCTTGTGACGGCAGCGTATGTGTGGAGGTCAGATTTGTTCACAAGCTACTACCGTGCCAGAAAGTACAGGGGCTGAAACCACCTCCCCAGGCAGCTCCAAGGATCACGAAATCACGTTCTCAGGCAGCTCCAAGGAGCACCTTCCTCCGAGAGCAACTTCAGGTAGCTCAGCCCATGGAGGAGCTGTGAGCACACCCTAAACCAAACCAGTTACTGAGCAGAAATGCAGGGACTTGCCCAGTGCAACTGGATTTTATCGCACATGTGGGCAGTTACCATGGAATAACTATCCGCAGTGCAAGTCTACGTCCTCACCTGCAGTAACTGGTAAACAGACAAATTACACTAAAAAATGATTTATCTTCCAGTCACTTTTCTAAGCTGTTTCAATAAAATTTATGGTTATTGTTACAGCATTAGTCTGGTTTGCTGAGCTGCATTATAAGTTAGAATATATTATTCTAATGGTTTATTCTGGCCTTAAAAATCTATGAGTTTCTACTATCTTTATCTTAATCTCATCATTAGCCAAGTATTTCCATTTTCTTGTGGATTAAGACACATATTCCTATTATATAACATAGAAATGATTTAACTTTTTTAGCTATCATCCTTCATATGTCTAGAAAATGAAAAACATTTTTCTGGAATAGTAGCACTGCATTGGTTAGTAGCTTTTTAATTTGAGGATGGCCAAACATTTACATGAATAGCTTAATGAAATTTCAAAACTTTGTTCTGAAACAATTCACCTTTTCTCCAAAGATGTAGAGAAAGAGACAAAAAGCATCTGCGGGCTTTACAAATTGTTACAGAGCACTGAGCAAAGTTGCTGCTTAAAATTCAGATGTTAAATTACTATGGCCAGCAAATTTACATTGCAAGCAGGCTGAAACTTTCAAAGACAACTAAAAACATCAGAATAAAGTCTTTACAGTAGCATCATTACTTTCTTATTTTATATATACATACATATATATATATATATATATATACACACACACACACACAAAACTACATATCAATCTCCACAAAACAACAAGCTCCTTCAAAAGTGAACTCTGTCTTTCTGTCCCTGGGGTGAACTGTGCATCAGCTGAAGACTGAGCCTTCTAGATATGGCTCCTCTACCTATCCCTCATTGACATGAAATCCAAACTTTTTGGGAAAAAAAAAAAGAGAGAGACAGTGAGCTACTCGCTCTGCTGTGGTGTGATCTAGCATCTATCTGGAAGACAGGAAAATTGGGTCCAGCAGAACAAGGACTCAAGGCTGTTTGATCTATTACACGTAAATACTCCAACCTCTGCTAATTTGGAGTCCTCTCTTTCTGCATCTGATTTTTGATTTTTTTTCCTGGACTTGGAAAAAATTTTCCAAAAACAGTACTGTTGAGGCACATTAAAAGATTCAGTCTTGAAAATGCAACCTTTTTCCAGTAAAAGTCAGTTTTATAAAAACAAATTACAGATTAAATTTAGACACTGCCTTTCACAAACAGCCCACACAGTGCATATTTTCTCCTGATAAGCATCAGGTATTACCCTCTTTCTACATCTTTAGACATAATTGGAGCCAACCTCCTCAGGAAGCAAAACTGAATATGGACATCTGTTCAATGTAAACACGCAAAGAACATTTTGGACAGTGAGCTAAACTGAAAATTATTATTTTTTTTATATTCTATTATATGGTGAAAGTACAAGTGATATAAAAGAAGAAAAAGAAGAAAGAGAAGCACAAATGAGACAGAACAGACTGCATGTGATGAGTAATTTGTGACCTAGGTGTTCATCTGAAAGAGGCAAAGCAGGTCAAGTTGAGCCAGGAGCTGAACTGGGTTCCAGGATGGGGGTAGGTTCCAGGCAGGAGGCAAATCACTGCACAAGTATGTGCAAATGTAAAGCGGGAAAAGATTAGAGAAGTGTGAAGAGTCATTAATAGAAATGTAATTCAGACAATGAAGAAAAAAGCCCCTCAGTCAAGGAAGAAATAAAGCAAGTGTCAGAACATGGGGTAAGAGGAAAAAAAAAAAAAAAAAAAAAAGGAGAGCAGGGAAATGAGGTAAGGAGATCAAGAAAGAGTGAACCTGTACGTTAAACAGCAGAACACAGAGCACACTCCTATCTTTTCATTTTGGTGATCATAATCCAGCCAAACTGCAAAGAGGTAAAGGAAGAGAGAAAGAAGGAAAACAAAACCACAGGGTAGAACTACCTGAAAATATTGAAAAGACCACGATGGGCAGAGCTTGGCCATTACATGTAGCAGGTCAGTGGTTCAGTACTGCTTTTCTTGTAAGTCCATTCAGAGCTTATTTGTTAAAGCTGCTATTCAGGCTGCGTACAGACATAATGAGAGGAACTATATCCCAGGCCCTTCTTAACCTGGGACTTCTCTATGGCAAGCTAGTAGCTAGAGCTACAGCAGAGAGCCAGGAGCTCTGCGAGCACAGAGCTGTAGGAAAAGGTTTGGAAGGAATCAAGTCCTTTCAATAGAAACAGCTCCAATAAAAACTGCTTGTTTAAAATTGCTCTTTGGTTTGTGCCTTGGACACCACTGGTATGTAAAACCGTAAGGAGGATGGCTGTTCTCTGGCCTCTGCTGCTGCACAGGATTGCTAAGGAAGGCTTGAGAAGATGAAATCTGAAAACGGGTTTTCAAAACTATCTATTTTCTTAGAAGAAAACAATTATCTCGGCATGGTCATCCAACTATACAGTACTGCTGACCTCATGTTTCCATCACCTGGAAAGCTACATGAGCACACACACTAACCCCAAAGCAGCTGCTATTCACAGCCACCCAGAGCGCTTACTACATGAACGCTGCACGATGCACTTGCTGCAGGTCTGCCTTAGTGAGGTTGTTCAGAAGAGCTGAACGGACTTCTCAAGGAAGTCCCATCCGAAATAAGACACCGACCAATAATTACTGCCTTAATAAATGTCCTTGTAGCAGAGCATGGACTTGGGGCAAAGACCAAATTTCAGTTAAAAGTACAGAGGCCTTCAGAAAGTTTTAGTTTTAGTTTGGTAAGTATTTCATATCACTCAACAGAAAACTCTCAGAAAACTTTAATTCTCATGTATGGGTTCCTTAACCATTGTTTTTACTCTCAAGACTATTAGCACATGCCAGACTGATCATGAGCACTGTCCTTATAGGAATCACTGCAGAATTCATCTGCTGGAACTGACTTTACAGGACAGAAGAAAACAGAATCTCACACAACCCAAAACTTTGTGATTGCTCTGCACACTCAGTGCTTTTCTCTTTTATTTGAATCATTTGAACACAGAACCATCCATAGGAAAACCAAAACACTTCAAACTTCGATTGAATAGAGACAGGTATGCTCAAAAGTGTGGCATTAGTTGCAAGTAAGAGAAACATGTCTCTCTCTTTCTGCGTGTTCTTACTGGCTCCTACAACAGGCTACAACATCTACATCATCGCAACAAATCCTGAGGCGTTTCACATCAAAAATGTGACTAAATCACCAAGATAAAGTTAAGTGGCAAAGCCACTTGGACAACTGAATAGCTAATCTATAATGACAGAAGTTGACGAAATGACTGAAGATGATGCTTTTGAGTTAAATCACTGATAACGTGTTTTCTGCAATATTCCCCGACATCATCTCCCAGTGACCCATCTTTGCAAGCACTTTTCTCCCTGAGCCTCAAGAACCGTGGATGCTGCAGTGCTGAATATTCCTCTTACAGGGCCTGTAAATGTGATCCGACAAGTCGAATGAATGACTGCATCTTGTCCGTCTAGGCAAGATCAGAGAAATCTGTTTTCAAGACAGGGGGAGACTGACACCAACAGCAAAATATCATATGCATGAAAACTATGCAAGTCAGAAAAGTTGGCTACTCAGAGCAACAGCATAAATTAAATGGCTCCAGAGTGTCACAGGACATACACTTCAAACTATATTTATATTCGTCGGTTATGAGCCGTGGGGTGGCCAAAAGCAGATCTAGGAAATCACGAAGTGTTTGCAAGAGTGGCACAGGATCGATTCGCCTCGCAGACTCGTCACGTCCACGAAGGCGCTGGGTGCGCTGCGGGCCGCCTGCAGCCGGCGAGCGCGGCCCTTACGTAAGCTGCTGACCTCCCTTCCCGGCCATCTGCCGCGGCCGTTGCATAACGAGCTGTAGCCTGGTGTTCCGCTGTCATATGGTAAATTTGCTTAAAATACATGTACCAAAATCACTACACACGGACCCAGAAATACTTTGCCTAGCTGCAAATCCTAAACCGCACAAATAGTAACTGGAAAGGGAACCTTCGAAGTCCCGTGCACGGCTGTACTTTCCTTCTTGGTTTCTATCATGTGGACCTTAAAGGAAGATACACTAATTAAAACTCCCTGATGACTTGCATTGATACCTCCATTTTCTCTCTTCCTTAGGATTTATACTAAGGTTAAAAATTTTTTGAAACGTTTTGAAAACAATGTTGCGTTGCCAGTGCCAGTATTTTCTTGTGTCCCAGGAGAGGAGATAAAGAGAAGAAAAGGTAAAGAACTGATGTTCCCCTGAAACTACTGAAAGAATTTTGGCCAAATTCAGGCTGAAGCTTTCTACTGTTTCAAAGAAATCTGTATGACTTATTTTAGTATTTTTTTAGTTAAAACTAAATAAACAAACATATAAGCTTTTTAAAGGCTGAAATCATTCTTATCTGAAATATAAAAATGGAAAGCACTTGTAAACCCCTTCAATCTGCCTAGAAAGAATGCCCTGGGCAGGGGGAACTATTCTAATTATCCTTTTTTTGAGGATTGGAAATCTGATGAAAACAGGATAAAAGCTCTACTATTGTACTCTAAAGCCCCAACATTGCACCCTGAAGTAATGAAAGCAATTAAATTTAAAGGCAGTTTGAAAAATACTTTTACATCAGCTTACGGTGCTGTTCCTGCTATATGCTAGAAACCAGAAAATCACCAATATTCTTGTAAATTTTTTAACCTATTTTGCAGTGCTGATAGAAAATCAAAAAATAACATATAATGCACAGTCTGTAAAAGTCACTACTAGCTGACTGCAGAAACATTAATATATTAATTCAAGCTGTTTCCTATATATTTTAACAGTTACATTATTAAATTTGAAAGTGATTTTGAGCTTGAGCCCTCTTCATTAGTGGCCAACTTGTGATTTCAGCCCCTCTCCCTTGGGTTTAACTTTTGGTAAGCCCTGAAGGCAGCAGACAGTTTCACTCTTCTCTTCCTCAATGGTGCAGCACTGCACTATAGTTGTTACTTTGTTCTTGTTGCAAGCCAGCGTTGAGGCTTTCTAAATGAGCCTGAATGTTCCTGGCAAAATGCTCTATCATTCCGAAATGACTTGTAGATGTTTTAATCATTTACAGTCCCAGTCTGCTGAGAGAGCCTCAGATCTGTTGCTACATCAAGACTTAATCTAAGAATGAGTAACTGCAAATTCCAGACATGACACGGCAAGTTTGTCTTTGAAGGGACTAAAAACCCAACATGACTTGTAGTTTGCTCTGCTGTTCTACGTCGGCACAGGTTACGAACAACACAAGCACAAACCACAAGTAAATCCCTGGGAACATGACTTCTGACATTTAGAAAGGCAATCTGACGGACCTAAAACATAACATTTCCACCACAGTGGAAACTGAGATAAAAAGAAAAAAGTACACATTTCAGGACAGAACATAACTGACAGATTTGCTAACACTCAAAAATGTCACATCAAGTTCAGGCGTCTTTTTCAAAAAAAAGTTCCAGTTTAACGAGATATTGCAGGTTACTGTGGGACTTCCTGGTGATCAGAAGGAAGTTACCCTGGATGACCATAAATCCCTTTCTAGAATAAGGCCTGTAAAGCGCCATGAATATATGTATTTGGATAGCTTTGCACACTGATTTTATGAGGTGCCATTTCAAATTTCCACATACCTTTCAGATATCGTATGAGACTTCCTAGTATAAGCACATATTTCTCCTTGATTGGATGGATTTCCAGAAAATGAATGAAGCCATAATCCTGTTCTAGTAAACGATAAAGATTTAATGTCCAGTGGGGCCATTCTCTTACAGAAACAATGTTTTCGTAACAGATTATAATACTCTGGCTGTTAATATGTTTTGGCTGAAATCTGAAAAGTGTTGAAAACCTCAGAGCAGGAAGACTGCAAAATCCATTTCACACTAGTTCACATCGATCTCAAGTAGATAAAACTGAAAGATGCTCAGCTCGCAGCAGGAATTATATGCAGTAACAGAAGCCTGGCTTAAAAGCCTAGATGCTTTCTATCCTATCTTTCTATATTCAGAAAAAGATGCACTTCTTTTGAACATGACTGGATAACATTCTGCATATTTGGTGGAGTCCCATTCCAAAGAGCCCTTTTGGGACCCCTTTTCACTGAAGCTGCTGAATTTAAATGGGACAAGTTAAATGTAAAGGGCTATTTAGTATGAAAAAAATGTCAGAATCTTACCTTTACATTTTATGCAGTAGGAACATGAATACCTAGGTATTAATGCCAATAATAATAATAATAATAAAAGAATTTCCTATTTCCTCTTATGCAGATACTAACAGTATATTGATACTGTTTTGAAGTACACTGGGGTTTACTGGGACTCACTAACAAACATTTAATTAAAAATGGTAGTATCTTGTTTTGGTTCTACCACAAATTTTTTGTTTTGACATCATAATATGTCAAACTTAAAATGCAAGCTGCACATTACAAAACTCAAACTACAATTTTTGCATAGCAAATCCCTGAAAGGCATCACAAGCCTTTCCCAAGCCCAGCATTAAGAATAAAAAAGTTGAAGGCTGAACTCAACATAATTCATTAAAATACTTACATGACATCCTCAACTGCTTTTTTTACTGTTTCAGAATAACTCCACACAATAGCCAAAGTTTAAAATATTAAGCTTTACTTCAATATAAAAATTGATCAAATGGATTAGGTGCAGTCCAAACACGACTTACCTTTCAAGACCCGCGGGGCCAAGCAGCTGTGCTCAGGGCACTCGGAACGCTAAAGCAGCACCAGCCCTAAGCAATCCCACAACACGCACGTGAGCTGGGCTTGTTTCTCAGCCTATTTGACCCCACGCGCAGGCCAGACACAACAGCATCCACAGGGGTGCTCAATTTATTGTGCAGACTGCATTTCTGTTTGAAAAACTGTTTATTTCTGAAGCTGCCTCCAAATTCACCCTTAGCATCCTTCTTCCTAACGCAAACACACCACTGCAACCACAAAACTGTATCTCTGCAAAGCATCACCAGAACCTATAGAGATGCTACTACTGCACTTGAACATAGTGTCAAGCATCTTTTAAATCATTCAGGTTATGCAAATAAACATTATTGTTATTGATTTCTAAAATTAATGTTCATTCTTTTCTAGGAGCTTAATAACAATTCCTGAGCAAAATGGTGATGTTTCAGTGTCCACTGTCCATTACAGCAAGTCCGTAATACCTGCTTTTGACACTAGTCAGGCTTGAAGCAAGAGCACACACGTGCACACACAAGGATGTACATCACAGCATGTCCACACACACAAGCCTAACAGCCTTTTTCTGTTTGGGTGCAGATGAAGATTATGAACAACTTAGTTTTCAAAACTGATTGGGAAAATACTTACATTAACCTTCCTTATCTGCTTTGGAAAGGAAGCTTCTTGGGCCTGGACCTGTGCCTAGTGGGTCTATCTCAAAACTGGTATCAGGCAAGGATTTTCCTCTCCTTACATACTCTGAATCATGTGTTTATGAATGCAACCCACATTGAAAAAAATAACTGTATGATCAGAAAGAAATTTCAGCAGGAAATCAGCCTATTGAGGAGGATCAGGTGGTTGATCAATAGTATGGAAGGGATACAACCAGCATAAACATCTCCCACGTTAACAGAAACAAGTGGGTGCAATCAAAACAAGGCAGTAAACAACAAAACACTTGCACATAAACACTGTTGGGCTCTTAGTCTAGTTAGATGCAGCTTAACACAGGAACTGCTCCTTTCTGAGAGCTCCCAAGCAGCTCCCAAGCATAGCTCTGGCAGTACCACCCTGTCTGAGACGCAGCTAACTGATTTCCTCTCCTCTGTATGCACGATGCAAAGTACATTTCTCCTCAATATACACCAGATATTGTTCGTGTTCACATGCACACGCAACTTGGCAGAGGTAGACATTGTCCATTTTCATTATAGGCTCTACAGTTTACAGTTAAGGGTCAAGCCAAAAGAAAACGTAAACTAAATATAAAACAACTGTTAACAGGAGTTTGTCAGCACCAAGTACTCTAAAACAACAGGTGTCTGGCAGCAATCTCTTAAAATAGTATTTCACAGGGGAGCACAGGAGAACAGACAGAAAAGCACAAAAGAGAAGAACAAGCATCATCCTTTAAAACAAAACAAAACCCCCCACAAACAATAAAACAAAACTAATTTTGAGAAAGCATCCAAACCCAGTAGACTCGAATGCATTACAGCTTCCAGGTGAAAGGACATGAGCAAGAGATTGGACACGACCCTTTGTTGTAAGTCACTTCATTGAAAAATTTAAGATGAACAATTTGATGTTAGTAAGTAGGTTTCTTTCCAAGAAATTACTTTGTCTAATGGTTTTGAAATATTTTTCTCAGTCAACAGAATTTAGGAATTGGGACTGTGCAAGAGTAGAACACACACTGACGGGATTCTGGCTGCCACAAAATAGGGAGTTACCTTCCACTAACTGGAAGTAAATCTTTACTTCATGAATTACGAGCAACTTCACGTGTAAAAATTAAGAAATCTGAATTTTGTAGAAACTGAAGGAATAAAAGAAAAAAATACAAAAAATACATCAGATTTCCCTAGGGATTTATCATCTATACAATTTCAATGAATTAGAAAATTAATTTGTTTTCTTTGAAGGAATCATTTTGCAACTTATGAGTTGCCTTTTAGATTCTGAGATTTTATTTGTACTTGAGTCAAAAAAAGAGAAATATGAAAATTTGGGCTGTAATTAAGCACCATATTGTTCCAAATTAAATGAAAATCAAGTCCTATAATGGCATACTTTACTGCCATCAGATTTTACAAAAATGGACACCACAGGATGTTCTTTTATCTGCAAAAACAGATGGATCAACAAAAGAAATACCATTTTTGACAAGCTACTGCAGTGGTCCATAACAGTGTGCCTGACAATAGGCAAAGGGTCATCTCTCAAGGCAAGAACAGTCTCCAACATGGGATAAAAATAGAAAAAGAAATTTACATACTTGGATCTGACAAGATTGAGTCGGTTTTCGGCAGAAATTGGTCACAGCGGACTCCTTGGTAGCCCTCTTTGCACCTGAGGAAAAGGGGATAAATGACACACATACGCATGCGATAGTAAAAGGTTAATTTTAAGAGAGTAAATCAACTGAAATTCTCCTCAGTTCTGCAAAGGTCTTCAATATTTCCAAGTATTTGTACTATTATGGAAGCAAGAACATAACATCACTTATACTTCAGGAAATTCCCCTTGACACTTTTTGATTATTTTAGTAATTTAGTTAATTTGATTATTTTAGTAATTATAATCTTTTTTAAAAATATAAATTCAGCTAAATAATTAAATAAAAATCTTCTATAAATAAATATCTTCTATAAAACAGATATATTTGGCAAAAATAAACACATTAGCTAACAGATAGCTTTATAAAACCATTGAACTCGCAGTTCATTCATCTGCAGCTGTTCAAGTAAGTAGAGAACACTTATCTAGCCACTAACTTTAAGACTAGTTTCTGCTTTGCTTAAAGGATAATATGTTCAGGTATTTAGGGGCAATGTTAGGTCTTGCTTTTTAGTGAATTATCCTAGATACATGTGGAGTTGGAATTTCAAGCACATAACCCAGGAAGCCCTTACAGTTTGTTCTTGACTGTGCTCCTAATACTATTATTTTTCCTGAAACTTTAGAAATCCCACCTACTGCATTTGCATTGCTCTCCAACATTACTCTTCCATTCATCTAAAGCCTGTCAGAATCAGCCTTTAATTATTTATTTGCTAAAGCATTTTTGCAGAGAGAAGTGATGGACGCTTTAATTATAAATGATAGTAACAAGGGCTCTGCATCTCCCAAAGCTCTTGCACATCATACAAACAATATGCTCATCTCAGTGCTGGCACCTTCACTAACATTGGCAACTTTAGGAATAATGTCAGAAGCAACCTGGCTCCTTTGCAACATTTCCAGTCAGCCTTGTTCTAAAAGTTGTCTTTTACAATGATTTGGGGTTAACAGACAAATACTTCAGTGAAAAATGCATCTCACCTGTTTAAATTGTGGGATTTGAAAGCAGATTTGGGAAAAAAATATACAAGTTATAAATACCCCTCAGATGCAGTACAAATGAGTATAGCAAGAAGAAAACAGGCATTATTTCAGAAGTTGTTTAGGTCTTCCTTCCTGAAGGATATAGTGCCACGTGCTTCTTTAGAGGATGATACAGAGGGAGAGCCCGTGTCCCAGGGCAGCAGCGCTGGGGCATGAGCCGTGCGCCCCACTGAACGGATGGCCCCACCGAGGCAGAGCCCCAGCACCACCAGCTGCAGCATCAGCAAATCGAGGGAGAAAAACGCGGCTCCTCCGAGCTGCTAGGGCAGGCAGCTCTGCGGAGTGGAGAGCTCTCCCAACCCTAACAGCTGTGTCAGGGACCAGGCCAAACGTCAGCCTTTTAGTTTAGGGAAGTATTTTTCGTACCTGGTAAAAACGCGAAAAAGCTCTCAAGGCACTTTCGTCCTCAATGTAAACTTGTTTAGAAAGGTTATATTTTACAAGCAACAAATGCAGCAAATACCTACAAGGTTGGTGGCCATGAAAACAATCCAAGAGTCCTGTAACAGACCAAGCATCACTCAAGTACAGGACACTTAATTACAGGCATTTTCACATCTTTGATTTCTTGACTGTATAATATCAAAGGGCTGGAGAAGAACTGAAACTCAGAGTCCTCCCGGCTTGCAAAACATTCCATGTATGATGTGGCATTCCTGGTACCCGACCAAAATCCACACTACCATGACAACAGAGCTCATTCAGAAGCTAGCGATGGTGAGGGGCTCGCACTTACACAATGTATGGGCTATCACACCTATCTATTTTGATCCTGACCCTACAACGTCCATAACTGCTGCTTGTCTCCAGCAGCGTGAAGCTGAACGTGGTCGTCACCCAGCTGAGCCACTTGAAGGAGCAGTCAGGGACATCTTGAGAAATATTCTGATATAGTCAAATGTTTCAGCAAGGGTTTAATAAACATGGCTTTAAAAAGGAAAAATAAAATGCAATTAAGATGAAGTATGGCCCATAATGTCCGTATGTGTCATCTCAGTGGGACACTTACGCACAGAGCTTCCTTCCCATATAAGGAATCCCTCTGGTGCTGCCGAAGCCTCGCACTATAATGGGCAGACCTGGGCACATACTGAAGCGAAGTGAGGGAAGGCTCTATAAATAGCATTAACTAAAACTGCACCTTCACTGCAAAGTAAATAAGGCAATGGAATCATCTCTTTTGCATTCAGATTTTCACCAAAATAACTGCATTTGACTAGACTCTAGACCAAAAATATCAACAGAACAGTATGAATGGAAGGATTTTAAGATCTTATGATCAAATACTAGGAAAAATAGACTCACAGGTGAAGCTAATCTGCAACTACTGAAAATTTACATGCCTCAATAACACCTGCTAAACTCAAACCAAGATCATTTTAGCATCTTTCGTTTGGTAATGTACTTTCTCCAAGATCCTCTCTCTGAGGTCACTGAAGGCAAACTGCATTGCGCACTACTTTACAGAATCAGTTACAACACTGTTTGTGTGAAAACACATTTCTCATTCCAGGTGGTAAGTAATTTTTTTTTTCCTGTATTCAGACCTTCTGGAATGGACGGAAGGCTTTCCCTGACTGCTTAAGGCAAATTTAAATTAGATGAGTGCATCAAGATTTCTAGGGATACTACAGTACTGCAAATGCCTGCATTTAAAATGGGCCGCGCCAGAAGCAAGCAAAGTGAGTACAAGCTGTGGTGAATGAGAATTGTATGGGAGGGGAAGACAAAGAACAAAATATATCTAAAGATAGCAGGGGAAAGAAAGGATATTACAAAGAACCCACATGGAAGAGTGGGAAGAACATGGAGCAGTTAAGACTACGAAACCAGTTCCATTGGACCAGTCCATTTTCCCCAAGAACCTCTGCAGACAGAGCTGCACATCCCTATTTTACTAAACTATTTTAGTTCTCAAGGGATAGCAATGCTTACAAAGCAGAAAGAAGAGGCACTTCCACACAATGTATGAGAAATTATACTGGAGTGAGCCCAACACACTGTATCACTCACTGCCCTCAAACAGTACACATGGATTTAAAACGGGAATAATTCCTTTTCCACCCCAAATTCTGGTGATCCTGCTTAGGTGAAGAAAAAAAAAAAAAAACACACACACACAGAAAAGAGATTCTCTGCATGAAGTCCATAATTTAATAACCATGAGATATGTCAGATACTCTGAAATTGGAATTTTGAAAAAGGTATTTGGGGAACTTCAATGACTGGCTATGCCAGAAGATAAAGTATTTAATACTATACATGAAAATGAAGAATCAAAGACTTGAAATGATGTCTCTATAACCCAGAAATGTCACGATCAGTGGATGACAGTCTTTTCTAGGAGAGTCCATTCTTACATTTTTCTTGAAAAAAATTAGGGATAGTCCCTTTCGTTACAAAACAGACTGGGGAAAATGACAAAAATGAAAGTGTCAACAAGATGGGAAAAAGAAGTACTTCCAACATAGCTCTAATGATGCCTGAGTGAATGAAACAATCACATGTCATCCTGGTGAAAAAGTCAGTATTGCTAACAGGTGGTGTTTACACCCAACAGTGTTCACAGGGAAACACAAAACAAAAGTAACATTTTATATCCAAATTGGATAATTGTGGCTGCAGACTTTCTAGGCAGTGCAGGTGACAAGCGTTTACTGAGCAGCGCTGAGGGGTAACTCTCTGCAAATCATTTTCAGCAATGAAAGACTTTTTCAAGAAGAGAAGAATTTTACAACATTGTTCCACAGAGGGTTTGTGCAACAGCCCACGAGCAAGCTGCCGAAGGAGAAGACGGCGTTTTGCTTAATGGTGCAAGCGCAGGCGGGCACTGAGGCCCCTGTCCTGCACGGCCACTGGGCAGGAGGACAAGAGCCCCCCGGGCAAACCAGGGACAGGAGCACACGGCAGCCACAAAGGAAACTGGCCTGAAAGCTCAATCTGTTCCAAAAATGAAACACTGGACTTGAAAACTAAATTATGCCAGTGCAGAATTTTTCTTCAGTGATTGCTATTAGAGATAAAACACTTCTACCTCAACACAGTCCAACACACTATCTAGAACCACTTTTAAAATACACTTCCTTCTAGCAGGCTTCATCCTGTCTCCCTCAATGCAGGAACACAAATCGCTGCACTTCAAAAACTGCATGCAAAATAGCACTGGTGGGATCTTCCACACGGATTCACTCGCTAATCCAGGCTTCAGGTCTCTCTTGTGGTCGTTACCCTCAAGCCTGTAACACAAGGGCATATGGTCACACGCAACCACAAAAATCCAGCATCTGCTGCTACTCCGTATCACCGTAGCAAAGTAATTGAGCAGCAAACCACCTCCTTACCTGGTATTTACAGACAGCGTCAGCAAGAAAAGCGGAACAAACAGGAGTTGTGAGCACCTGTGGTTACCAGATCTGTCCTTAAACACAACCAGCTAAAGACTTTAAGCACCAGGAAACTAAACTGATACTGAGTATACAGAGTAGCAGTTAAATGGTATTTTTAGATGGATGGGGAATCTATTCAAAACTCTGACTACTACCCTGCTAACATAAGTAACAGAGCTCTTCCAAGGCAGCAGATTTCAGAAAGATGCTGTCAATGAGTCACAGTCCTCAATCGCAGGACTTAATCCAACAAGCCATTTGCAATACAGGTAACAAAAAAAGGCCTCTTCTGGGTTTTCTAGGCAACCTTCTTCTAGCATTTCTAACTAGTAGTACAACGACCTGTCACAGTTACCTCCCTTTCAACCTTGTTTTCCACTGTCACATGAGATCTCAAGAGATGTGGCTGTTTCTAAATACAAGCTCGACTTTTTCCTGTTTTTCTCTGTTATTTTTCTTTTCGAAAACTGCATCGCAAACACATCATTAGTTTCGTGTGTGTCTTGTAACTAAATATTAAGATTTCATTTTAAGCGCAATGTCAAAACTAAAGTAAAAAAAAGTGGATTTGTTTACATAACTTTCTCATGACAAAAAAAAGATTAATACCACTGCATACAGGGATTTTTATTACATGTCTAGCATAACTAACAAATTCATACTGATTTTGAAAAAATAATCTTGTACCATATACAAATGCCAGTTTCTAACATTTCATTAGTCTATGATTACAACCTATTTACTTAAAACCCTGCTACACCTGGCTAAGTGGGAAATACAATCAAATTTTCATTAAAATTTAATTTCACCTGAAAAAATACTTTAATAAAGTATTAATTAATTAATAACCATTTAAATGCCTTTGAGAATAAGTGCAAATTCTCCAACACTTCTAAGGAAAGAGACACTGTGATAGAGATACCCCCACAATACTGATATTTCTCTGAAGCTTCACAGTCAAGTCAATAGAAACTCACCAATTTCAAGGACCTCTTACTTGGGCTGAGAAAACTAATGAAACTGTCAAGTTCTCCTGGGGAGGAGAATAAAAAGATGACACCCTAATACTCATTTTAATCTACAGTACAGTAGATGTTAAAATGGAAACAATTATCTGCTAATTAAAAAAACACAGACAGCTTCTAGAATTTTAGCCGAACTAATCTTTCATTTCTAATCCAAAATGTATGAATCGAATCCTGCTATTTTAAGATAGAAACTTGCCACCTCTGCCTTTTTTTTTTTACAGTGATGGCAGAAACATCCCGGGGTAGCAGGTAAAACGAGAGAAGGATGCTCGCTTATTTTTACATTTGGTCTCTACTCAATTTTCAACGCTGGATGATAATTTAGATGTATGAAAAAGTTTTCTTTTAAGAATTCTACCAGCAGCAGAAGAGGTGGCTTACCCAGCAACAGTATCAAAGGAGTTTTTATTTAATAGCCCTTTCTGCAGGCCACCCCATGATGATTTGCTACTTAATGGGTTTTCCATTTGCAGCATGCATTGAAGATGCCCTTTTCTTTCACACACCAGCAGCAAACTCACTTTCTTGTTAAGACATCATAAACTTCATATGCAGCAACATAAATTGCCTTCTTGAAAATGTTTGTCTAGAACTTAGTAAAATCTCCACCAGAGAGGTGCAACTTAATGAATAATACAGGTTTTGTGTCACGGTTTGAGCATTTTGTATTTTTTTTCAAGGCTTTGCAATCTATTTTGTGACTGACATAAGGAATGCATCTGGCTTTCTCACTCTTTTCTAAAGGAAATAAAGTTGACTATTGTGTAAAGAAATAATACAATTTTTACAGAATGGACGCAATCAGCTTAAAAAATATCACCCTTCTTTCAATTTTCTTCCAAAATCTTGAAATTGTTAAAAGTAGCTAGAGAAAATAACCCCAAAGGAAGAAGATTAAATTGAAAAAGCAGTTGGTGAAGGCAGAGGAAAGATTTTTCTATATCATTTACCCTGGATCCACGCTAGCTGAAACACTCCAGCATCAACAGATTGAACTGAGTCGTGCTCCTCTCCTTCCTCATCACACTCGCTCTCGGGGCACCTCACCATTGGAGCCTCGGCACTTTTTCCCAGGGTGTAAACTGCCAGTGCAGTGGAAATAGGAGGTGCTGTTACACTGTCTTTGCAGGTGTCAGAGACTAAAGGTCACACCCACTAAAACCTAGGCCACTGCCTAGGTCTAGGTGCTGCTGCTTTCAACTGCTTTGGAGACTCCATTCTGCCAGGGTCATTTAACGTATGGGAAGATAAATTGGGAAACTTCAGCAAAATCTGGATTCTCTAAACCCTCTGTAGCAACCACTGAACGAAGTAAGGCTTTAGAGCCTCAGAAAGGAACTATGTGGATTTGACCTAAATGTCTTGTCCTGAGTTGTGTAGAAACTACTAAATAATGAGGAAGTGTTGCTAAAGCCATTCCAGGATTCCAGACCTATGGCAGCACCTCAGCTACTGCTTTCTTTCCCTCACAGTAGAACTGGTTTTCAGTTTGAAGGTGTTCCCATTGAAAAATGTTTCATATACTTAACCAGTACAGATTCTCCGGGCATAACTAGTGGTTCTGGTCTAAAGTATTCATTTAAAACTGAGGTTGGATTTTGTATCTGTGCATAGCCACATGCAGAGGTCAACATTTCAAACTAATATACAGGTTTTAAACTAGTCGCATGGATGAGAATTACCTTTATCAGCTGATAAATCCTCAAAAAAAAACTCCCCACCTTGGTCACCTGGAGAGAACACTTCTAAAGCGTATAACAACCTGAAGTGACAACTCAGCAAATTAGTGTAGATTTGTTTCAGTACTCTGATTCAAGATTGAAAAAA
>JAUBNY010001121.1:294226-305386 GCA_032275445.1 Crypturellus soui | reverse complement strand
AATAAGTCAACAATAATAAACTTGATCTCTTTTCTCCTGAAAAGCCAAAGCAACCTGCACTGCTTGGAGCTCTCGTGTGGCTTGTTGCATCACCTGTGGAATTGAGCAAATGCTAAAATGTGGGCACAGTGCAGGAGAAAGGTGATTTGGGTATATCCTCATCACCTGTAATTATAGGAAAGGAAAGAGCAGAAATATCACAACAGCAAAATATAGCAATGACTGGAGAAATGCTGAGGTGAACTTTAGGATACTCCATAGTCATATAATACCACTGAAAAGAAAATATGCTCCTTCACAATTCCCTTGTTTGATGGATAAAATTATAGGGTATAGCTTTCTATTCTTAGAGGGGTGCTATATATGAATTACCTAAAAGAAACCTAGATCTCTCATAACAACAGTAGTTTCTGAATTCTGTGTTCACAGAATTGACTCAATTTAGCCACCTGCTGTTGCTATATAAAAGTTTAAACAACAAAAGCACAATATTGTACCTCTAAATAACTCATCCATTGCATTATTTTGTATTCCCCGCCCCCTCCAAATGAAGCACAGAACATCAAAAAATATTTCAGTAGCTAAGAAGCTGATAATCAGGTCACCACTGAACCACTGAGATCAGAAGCAGTGATTACGGAGTTGAGAAAGATTTCTGTGCAAAAATCTGGGTCACTACATAGAAAAGAAACAGAGAAAAACCCCAAGACTTGCATAGCAGTGGACAGGGAAGGTAAAAAGAATATGGACAAGCCACTAAGTGTTTTGAAGTCAATAGCTACTTGAAAATTGCTGCCATACATAACATTATAGCACAAAGAAGGTTTTTCTCAATACATTTATACTTTATAAGAGCATTCATTTCCTTTTACAGTAACTGTGAATGTATTTATTTTTCTTCCACACCCACAGAACTAAAACTTGACATGATACTTTATTTTGCTAAATGAATTTATCAAAACTGTCAGGGCAAGCATTTAAAAAAAAGCTTGCGCGAACAATAGTTGTAGTAAAATTACTGCATCAGTATTGAAAGTACTGTCAGGATCTCCTATTAACATGCTTTACTTGGCAACATACATCTCAGCTTTGCAACATAATCTATAAATAAATCATTGAAAAATATTAAATCCGATAGTTGTTTCACGTACTTGATCTTTAAAAATCACCAAAAAAAAAGGAAATTAAATGCAGAGCAAGTTGTGCATTCAGAAGGAGCAGAATAAAACCTGAAAAGTTGCAGTTGAATTCTAAGGAAACTCAAGGGCCCTCCACAAAAAGGATTATTTATCCTTGTCTTGATAAGAAATCAGTAAAGGCAAACAAAAAGTGGGAAGGGGCAGAATTCCTGCAGGTAGAACAGCCTAGGTCACACTCCAAAACTGGCAGTACAGATTTTTTAAGTTTGCCTGGTTATTTCTTCTATACCTAAAGAATATATTTTTCTTATTGTTTTCTTCACCTACTACTGTCAAGTGCTTTAGAACAGGAAACATCCCTTTCTGTCCAAGAACACACATCCTGGAAGCAGCTTGCAAAGGAAAGCCAGCAGAGACAGACAGAAGTAATCATGGCAACAAAGCTACTAAACCAGGAGACAAACACACAAAATATTATTATTGCAAAGCTTACAATAAAAACAGAACATTTTC
Source organism: Crypturellus soui (assembly GCA_032275445.1). Classification (NCBI taxonomy): domain Eukaryota; kingdom Metazoa; phylum Chordata; class Aves; order Tinamiformes; family Tinamidae; genus Crypturellus; species Crypturellus soui. The sequence continues at coordinate 303,734 of JAUBNY010001121.1, read as the reverse complement.
TTTGTCTTACACACTAGGTGCTATAGCAGCCATGGAGCTGAACCACGTGTGTTTGGCAAAAGGTTTTGACGCGCATGTGCCTGCGGAGCCGAAGGAAAACCAGGAGAGGAGGACAACTGGATTCAGAGACCATCCTAGGGTCAGCCCCGCAAAGAGCAGCAAGAATGGACTGCTCTGCTCTGGGGACGTCCTGCTCTGCAAACAAGAACTGCCAGTGGATGTGGTGTTCAAACGACTCCTTGTTCCCTGCCCCTCTGCTCTCTTCCCTATAGCCACGTGCACCTCCAGGCCGCAGCGGCTGAGCTAATGCACCTGCTTCCACAGCCCCCACGCCAGAGTCGCTGCCGTGCTCGTGATGGAGCATTTTGTTCACACTGGTAAGCTGAAAAACTCCAAGTGCTTCATACGCGAATTGTAATTCTCTGGTCTCAGCAGCAGAAAGACAGAAGAACATGATAGTGCTCTTAAGCAACACGATAACCATTAATACTGGCACTGTTTGTGCTTCTCACAGTACTAACTGCAGCTCTTGGATACACATTTTTCTTACGACACAGTTATTCCACCTCCTTAAATCATGTAGCAACGGCCATGTTTCATTCTTCTACCTCTCTCCCCTTTTTTGATTTTATGGAATAGTATTGGTTATAGGAATAAAACAGCACTAGAGCTAAAAGCAGAGAGCATAAGGTATTTCACGTAGCTTTCCACGTGGCTGTATACCACCTATCCTAAGTTCTAAGGAGCCATTGAGAAGTACAGAGCATGGCAGGATGTCTGGTTACTCTGCATTCAAGTCCTAGTGGTTCCCTGGACAAATGTGCCCACATTTGCAGCTCCCAGCAAGCAGGACAGACAGAGCAGACAGAGCTTTCACAGGCTCTCCTGCAGCAATCTCATTGAGCAGGAAATTTTAAACTTGGTCACACAACATTTGCCTCTGGATCAGCTGTTAAAATACATTCTTAAGTAATATAATTCTAAGAGGAATCTTCTTCCAGAGGTATCCAAGTTGTTTAGGAATATCCAAGCTAACATGATGACAAATAATACTACATGTTCTCGAAAAAGTTCAGTATTTCAACTCAAAACAGCTTATTATCTTATTGCAAAATTTTGGAAAATGTCAAAGCATAACATGGTAAAAATTGTTTTAAGTTAATCAGTATTGGAGAAGGTTTCTGGCATTTAACTTTTCAATGTGAAAATACCTTTCCTTTCCTATTCTATCCTTTCAATTATTCTCATCATTTGCAAACTGTAACTTCCTAAATAAAGAGCCTTCTTCTGAAGCCATCCTGAATTTTATTTGCCTTTTGTAATAGAAAGCAATTCTTGTTTTGATGTCTTAGAATCATGATAAATCAAGGTTTCTATGGCTCTGTGGCTGAAAATAAGAAAAACTAGCTACAGAATCTTGCATGCACCACAGAATAACAGAGATGACTACAACATGCTGCATGATTATAAAACAGGTAAAAATGCACGAGGCCTTCAGAGCAGGGAGGACACGGAGAGCACAGCAGGCTGCGACACCAAGCACTGCTGTCAGACTGCGCACTGCTCCAGACAGAGCAAACAAAATAACGAAGGACAAGCCGCAAGCAAGTCAGCGAAAAGAACAGCAGGGAAAAAAAAAATACTACTTATTTTTAAAGCAGCTCATTTTGACCACACTATAATATCTTCTAAACCGTGAAACAGCAGTTTCAGCAGTTTATTTGCCTTCTTTCAGGTGCCTCAATACACTGGACATCGACAGAGCCCTAAAAAGACAAAAGGCTCAGGAGAAATCGCATCCTTCCAACTTTGTAAAGGGAGAGTAAAAGTAAAGAGGGAGCCTGCATCTTCTCAGAGGGGCAGGACAGGAGACAAGGGGCCAGTAGGGACAGGGGAAATTGCAGTGCGATATCAGCACATTTACTGTTCTCCTGTGAGGCTGGTCCAGCCTCGGGAGAGGCTGCCTGGAGGGGCCGGGGAATTTGCCTGGCCCTCCGTGATCTCATCTAATTGGAGCCCCTTTCTGCCAGGGTTGTACTAGAGGATTTCCAAAGATCCTTCCAACATCAATTCTTCTTTTACAAAGAAAATAATAATAATAATTAAGAAAAAGACAGCAAAGTGAAGTAATTTATAATTCTGCAGAGGACTATTAGCTGCTTCTAAAGCTACTGTATCCTTCCTGTGTCTAACAAACTTTTAGCCATTCAGACACAACTTAAAGCAGTGCCACCCTCAGCAGAACAAAACCAGGTACACAGATAACCAGTGTAGGCTGCTAATTGCAATAAACACGCAATGACCAACACAACTAAACAATAAAACTAAGCAGCATGAAAGCATCTCTCTTACTACACTTCCCAAGGAAAATGCTGTCAGCTTTCTCAGAGAGATAGCTAATGTGCAGTCCAAAAATTAATTTTGGCTATTTAGAAAGGGAAATGTGATGAATGAATCAATTGCACAGTCTCGGGGGGCTGATCTTATGAACTGTGATGATGACACCATTTAGCCAAAGTCAAGCTCTTGTTCCCATCTAGTTTGTTTGTTATATCTAGGCACTAGAATCCTGCAAATCTAATTTGGAAAGCCAATGAATCACAGCATCACCTATCATCTGCTCCACTAAATCGTGCATTGTGTATTTTGCAGTGAATACCTTCTAACTGAATGCGCAAGAACCCTCTGCCAGAACTGTGCATCTCTTAGCAGCCTCATGCATAGGGAATAACGTGTCTTCAGCAGAGCAGCAGTTTCAAGAGAATCTCTTCGAAAAATAAAACAAGAGAGAAGGAGTAATTCCATGCAGACATTAATAAAGCAAAATAGAGTTATGCTAGTTTGTTCGTAAGTAAGGATACTTCAAGATAAAATGTCTCCACTTTTATTAGCTTTTCTATGCTTTTCATTTTAAAATTTCATAGGAAAACTAGAATATATACATTTATTTAACACACGGTTTCTACATGCATTTTCAAAAACACTTAAATTTTCTGAAGGATTTGGCCAAAGAAAATATGTGATTTCTCATATGTGAAAGCACAAGTTGGTTCACATATTCCTAGTATTTTAAAAATAATTATTGCATATAGGATGGCAAAATATCTGGAATGGAATTATGGAATTCTTCATTAAAAAATTCCAAACTTTAGCACTATCCCTCCCCTCCTTGTTCTATGGCATTTCAGCTTCACATTACAAAAAAAAATAAAAACATACTCTGAAGATGCTCATATTTAAACAGTGACCACAATATAGTCAAGCTTACAGATACCAAAATGCTTTGCATAGGATATCTTTTTATTCCATCTTATTGCATATTTACAGAATTTAAAGGGATATTTTAGCTATTATAAGAAATATAAAGCACCTTCTAGCTGCTGCTAGCTTTCAAAGCTTGTCTAAATGTAAATGTAAATGTAATGGTGCAAAACTATTACTTTTCTCAGACATTGAAGAACATTTGACAAACTACCCTAAATGCCAAATCAATCATCTGTATTATTAATATGTCATGTGTGATGTCTTTGAAAACTAAACGTATCAAAAAGTCTAAATTACTCTGTTTTACTGTTCATAACTTTTATTATGTGTGATATGTTTCAAAGCTATTTCCAGGTATGAAAGTAAAGCTTCTTTGGGAAATCAATACATCAGAGTTTTTAGAGTCAGTATGAACCATGCCTTATAATACATATAATAAAAAAGTTGTAACAGTAAAGTGGGTAAGTTAATTTAATACTACTTAGTCCTGCAGCCCTGGACTGCTAATTCACCCTGAGTTTATCCAACTACCCAGGATACAGCAAATACTGATTGACATGCAAAAATGAAAATCCTTCTCCATGTGAAACCTACATTCACTCAATACAGTGAATACAGGTGTGAAAGATTTTTTTCAGTAACTGGGTTGCCCACTTTAGCATATATAGGTAAAATTTCAAAGACTAGAAACAGAGTTATTAAAATACAAAGATAAATTCTGTTCATCAAATACAATGAAATTAATGTAAACTAACAATAAAATGTAATTCATCAGCTTTTTTATTGAAAGCATGATCAGAATATTCAAAGCAATTCTTATGTAAAAATTCTAATGTAAAAATTCAAACAAGAAGCAGAACTAGACAGCAGAGTACTTCATTAAACATGCTTAAATCTATAGCATGGCTTCCCATAAAACATACTTGTTTCAGAAGTACCGGGCAAAAAAATGCAGCTACAACTGTGCCGATTTAATAGTTATCTGACAAAAGTAATCCTACCTTCCCAACGTGAGAGGGGTAAACTGCACAGCACAATTCTTTGTAAACTGTGAAAGGTCTATCAAACTGCTAAATGCAGTTCCAAGTTGGAGATCCTTGTGTGCGACCTCTTAAGAGAGCTTGACAGACCCCAGGTGGCTTGCAGACTAACGATGCCCCTGCTCTGGCACCCTACAATAGTCTGTATGTAGCACGTTAGCCCTATTTCCTAACTGCAGGACTCCTTCCACCAGAAGCAGAACAGACGCAAGATGCTGGCAGAAGCGATGGAGGAAGCCAGCTGACAAACACCAGCAGCAGTCAGCCCTCCATCTGCCTGGCTGAGGACCACAGCTGGTACCCGGTCAGATGCTGGTGCCCTAAGAAGAGGCAGATGATACTGCTCTACCTTCAATCTGTTCACATATTCCAGGCCTTTTTCACCACCAGCTGTACCAAATGTACTTAATTTTTACCTAGAATAACTACTTAAAAATTAGAAAGAGTGTTGGGAGCCAGAACCAAATCTGCCCTTCTCAATTAAAATAAACAACATCCCTATATTTTTAAAACAAGCACTGAACAATTCTACTGATGAGAAGCTGGAAACACAGGGTATATCTTTTACAGCACTCTTCACATAAATTCTCTGTGAATTCTCTTTTTCAACTCTGTTCTTGACGTGTGCTATATATGCAAGTTACCCTTGAAATAATTATTTTGCTCAGAAATGGAAAGTTTGCTCAGAAAGTATTGCCAGTGTTTTTCCCATTAATAACTGATAAACTTTCCCTAATTTCTACATAAGTATCTGAGTGGTTTGGATTCAGGAACCAAAAGAACTTTCCCTCACTCATTTTATGCTCATTATTTACTTTGGGAAGACTGTTGTTTTATAATTACTAACTTTAATATAACAATTTAACATATCTGATACCTTAATTTCCAGCATACTGATCCTAACAGGTTCTCTCTCTTCTTCCAAACAGAAATTGCCAAGATAGATTGTCAGAGATTGTCAGCCTATCTCATTGTCAAGAATGAGCAGGCACTCAACTGTTAAAAGAACGAAACATATTGAAAGCAAAAACTGCCACATTTATCTGAGAACAGAGCATTGATTAAAAAGAATAATTTCATGAAGATCTAGGAAAAGAAAGTGAATACACTCATCTAATCCTTATATAATAGAAGTCCATGGACAATTTAAGGTAAGACGTACAGTGAGAATTGCTACTATTAAGTCTACAATTATCCTACAGTAGTCTCTTCTACAACAATAAAAGAAAAATCTAAAGGTATTGCAAAAGACTTCTGTCAAAATTCAGGGGATTAGGAAATTATAAACCTAGTAAATGAAACAAAAAAAGGCTTGTCAGATTATTTATCTCTGTAAAGTAAGATTTTCATAGAAATATGGCTATATATAACTGGATTGAGTTTTCCATGCAGGCATGATGAGATCTTTTGGGGGTTATCCTAAATCACTAAACAACTTCTACCTTTCCTTTTTGAGTACATAAACTATCCTTTCTTCCTGAACTATCCTGCACTCTTGAAGAGATGCAAATTAAAACACTATAACTGATGATAAACGTGACACATTTCTCAAAATGAATTAAAACTGACTCAGATAATAGTTGTGGCAGAAGTATGTGGCACTTTAAAAGACAAGAATAAAATCTGAATTATAACAGATGAACTACAAGGGCCTAGTTGAAAAATATAGAGCTGCCTAACACAATCTGTTGTTGTATTACAGTAACATAAAGAAAAAGCTGAACAGCACCTACAGAGCAGACAGCAGAACTAAGAGAATGGGTATATTTTTCCCCAGAATATTCTGAGTATTGTTTTCTAGTTAGAATGGGTTTGGCTTTAGACTCTATAAGGTAAGATAGAGAAGAAAGAAAGTAAGTATGATTTTTGGGGGCGGATGGAGGCGATGGGTGGGAAGGTCAGCGATGACTGTAGACATGCCAGAAAGCATGACAGCTCCCCAAAGGTGTGATTCATGCTGAAATGACTTGCCATGAAGTTGAGTCGCTTTGTAGAGGTTTGATTTTTTTATTTTTATTTTTTGAAATGGCTCTTCTTTCCTGAATATGACAATATTTCCCTGAAGGTAATGCAAAGGGAAGCTTTTATAAAGACAATTTGATTAATAAATGTAAGAAGGGTTAAACTACTACTGCTCAGACTGATAAAATGCTACTCTATTATCCACAGGTTAGAATAACATATGAATTCTGAGAGATAGTTATTACAACCAACGGGGAGTTTTATCTGAAAGAGTGCACCAAATGTGTGAAAAAAAATCACTCATACTTCCTGTCAGAAAAAGGGTAAATATTTCATTAAATTTTAGGGGAACTAGAATGATTATTCAAGCATTTGAAATTCTAGATGTTGCCTTGTAAGATACACAATGTTATACCCACTGATGTACCAAAAAAAAAAAAAACTACTGCACAAAGCAGACATGCATGCAGGACCTTGCATGCAACCAGAGTAAAAGACAAACAAAAATCTGATCTTTCTTTCCTAACACAGTCACTCAGTGCTGTTAACCCTCACTTTGTTCGCCAAACTGATTTCTGATCCCTTTCATGACACAGCAAACACAATAACAAGGCAATGAATATCTAAGGACAAATAGCCTGTGGGGCTTTGCAAATGACAGCATAGGTCAGAAGAAAGAGCCATCAATTAAAAAAAAAAAAAATCCTGGGCACATGATGAAACCAGAGAATTTAACTGAAGGAATTTATTTCTAGTATGAAAAATCTATGCTTAACCCAAACCATACCCATACTCTTTTGTAAGGTATTCGTACTTAATTTTCTTACAAGAAAACACTTAACAGGAACAAAACATTGCTGTGACTGTTAAACAGAGTTTCAGAAGCTCTTCTTAGGTTATACTAAATTGCGTGGAACCCAACACTGGTGTGAAGCTATAGCAAAATTTTGTTCACACGTGAAAAAAATCACTATACTATTTCACTAAGCATTAAAAATGTATCTTGTCATTCCTTCCCACATAAAGTATCTTAATGTAAATGCAGATTCTGACACTCTGCTTTTTTCCCTGTTCTTCCAAGGGAGAAAAAGAACACACCTGCAGGAAAATGAATTTTAATCCATCTCCTTCATGTGGCAGATGAATTTTCTTATCAAACTACATTTTCATTTTCAGTTTACCTCAGGGTAACCCTTCACAGGGCCCAGGTTCTCTGTATCTGCACAGATATTCATTCTATATTTCCTGAAGGGCCTCTGGAGTCAACATTACTGACACAAGCTTCTGCAAAAGGAAAATCTGAAAAGCTGATAACCAAGTCAAGAATTGTTTCTGTTTATCATCTTGAGCACAGAAACCCTTGGCGTTTACCTTTCAATCCTAAGCAGTTCTTTTCCTACTAAAAGGACTTTATTTTGCTTTCAAGCAAAGATTATGCCAGATTAAACTGGATGCAAACATGGTAGAATAGCATGCGTGTATACATGCTAATTTAATGAAAGCAACTTTTCAAGATGACACATTCAACAGCTTCGCAGTATTTTGGCTAAGTGAAATTTGCATTGTTTCCAAACTATAAAATACAGTATTAAATTTCAGTTGTTCTCAGAGACTTCATTTTCCAATGTGCAGGTTACATGCCTCCTCTCCTGAAAAGAGACTACTGACAAAAGGGAAAGAATTTCTCTTAGGCAAGAGAAGGATAAATAGGCAAGCAAAGATTACACATGGAAAATGTTCCAGAAAAATACATGTTTATACACCTTTACTGAAGTATTAGAAAGAAGCAAAATTAAAGACTACCTTCACTAAGCCAGAGAAGGCTGAGCTTTTACAACTGGAGTGGTTTAGCACTGGAACAGGCCACCCAGAGCAAACTGCCCTCCCACCTCAGAAGTCGCTAAACCTCCCCAGGGAAAGGTGCTGAGAAACTTCAGTTAAAGCTGTCTCGAGTCCTCCGTGAGCAAGAGGCTGCGCTAGACCAAGCCCCCGCGCGCTCCCTACCCCTCGCCTGATCCCGTATGTGAGCTCCTCCCAAGCACCAGCACTTCTTCCTCCTGCTGCATTAAGACCAGCAGCCGACTCACTAATCCCTGTGTATGACCTCTTATATAAAACAAAGGCTATCATGTTAATTCAGGCGCTCAAGAAACATCCAACAAGTGATTAAAGCTGAAAAGCCCGGGTTAAGTGACTTTGCTATAAACTGGGGAGACAATATGGCAGAATTAAGGAAAAAATCCAGTTTCAGGGTGAAGTATGCACTAACATCTTTCTTCCCCAACTCTCTGTACTCCACCCAGTTTTTCAATCAACACTGACTCATCCTCCCCGTACTTCCTCTCCAGGAACAGGGAGTCTTGGTAGAAAATGCAAAGCTTTTATTAGACTGTACACATACTATATATATACACATATATAATGTACATAAAAAAATAACCCTGATGAACTAATGTATCTTTTTAGTCCTGCCTCCTGAAAGAAATCTTCTCACCAAATAAGTATTCCAAAAGTAGTGAAGAACTTGCACTAAAAAAAGATTCTGCCTCAGTGAAACAGTAACTGGTGAATTGGTGAATTCCAACAAGCTCTAAAGCACAAGTATTAAAAAAGTTTGAATATAATTCCAATAAATATCCATACTTTATTTTAAAAAATAATTATATTCTAAAATGCATTTTATCTGGGAAAAAAGCTATGTTTTATATGTCCTAGAATTACTTTTTAATTACAGATCATCTAAATGCCAGTAATGTCACTCTTACAGAACAGTATTTAAATAACCAACTTAATCTGTTAGCCAATTTGTGAGCTGTGATAAATGCTTACAAAAATGTTTTAAAATGAATAAGGTAAAAGGATAGATATCTTTCAGAATTATATTATTCTGGTTTTTGTATTCAATTTTATTAATAAATTACCATTTTTTTAAAGAGTACATTACTTGGTGTGTAACTCCTTATCCAAGAACAGAACTACTACTTCTACTCATGCATGTTTCTTCTTTATTAAAGGCAAAAGGAATTTACCAGAAGCTAGTCAGCAAATAGACTAAAGAGTGTTTTTCCTCCACATGATGGTACTTCTATTTTTCTATTTATTTCATATTCATAATTTTAATCACAAAAGAACATTATCTGAAGTCTTCTGCAAAATGGAAACCCACTACTACAACCAGTGAACTGTTAATAGCCCCCAAGAAACTATAGCACCAGGCTTTATTCACTTTCCTTAATAAGCAA
>JAUBNY010001121.1:271452-288767 GCA_032275445.1 Crypturellus soui | reverse complement strand
CAGTTTCCCTTTTCCCCTTGTTAGTATTCTTTTGGGTGGTGATTTGACAGCTCTTCTGGATTAGACCAGAAACATTTTTCCAATGTTGATCAGACTGACAACTTTCAAACCAAAAAGAAACAAAACCAGTATCATCCTGTAAATGGTAAAATCAGCTCTCAAAAAGCTTTCTAAGATGGATCATCATTCAGAAAGCTTCCTCACTTTGGGGTTGGGTACCTGGATTCCTGATCAGGATCAGAAACGTATCAACTATGTGAACTTAATACATCACAGAGTACTGGTCTTGAGAACATTTTTTACAAATTTCTGGATTATGCAGTATTTAGTGATATCCCTGCAAGAAACATCTGTGTGCAGGTCATGTTTTACTGCTTCAGAAATATCTGCTCTCTGTATTGACTGAAAATTAAAGTGGTAATTTATGTCCTGCACTTCCATATAGGACCACTTCAGTGTTTTATTTTATTGACTTTCTGGATTTTTTTTTGCATACATTTAACAGCTTATACAAAACACAGACCTCAAGGTCATTCCAAACAAGCCATTCCCTGTTCTATTTCTTCCACCCTCCTCACACCAAATGTTTAGCTTGTAATTAAATCTTGTAGATTTGAAGTTAACATTTGTCTTTGTCCTCTGCTGCATGCCCTATTTCTTTCATATGCTCAGGCCTAGCAGAGCTCATTTCTGTGGATTTCCCTATTGATTGAATGCTGTGCTCTTTTTCTGCTCAGCTTTTAGCTGCTGTTAACCTTCTATGTCAGATCAACAACTTGTTACAATAACACTGACAAACTTCCAGCTTTTAACTTCAGTCTCAGAGCTCATTTACTTCATCTAATGCAGGTTTAATTACTTGATTTACTAATTTTGTTTAAAAACAGCATGAAATACTGTACCTGGCATGAAAAATCTTTCAAAAATACACTTTGATAGTCTGATAATTGACAAGGCTTTGATTCTTCTGAGCACGTATTGATTTTGGACTCAAAAGAAGGAGATTAAATGATGGACCTTTTAATAGTATGAAGGGTGCTCCCAGAGCTCTCTCTTGGAAAACGGCCTGGGGAAAAACACCTATCAAGTTAGAATGGGAGTGTAATACACGTGTGGTTCAAAAAACACAACACTGTGCGATGTCTGCCCCAAACTGATCATATTTAAGAGACTACCACGAGACTTTGGCTCAAAGGTAAAGACTTCCACCAGCTGCTGACCTGCCCAGTAAATACAGTGATGGCAATGAATATACTGAAATGCTAATGGCAACAGACATCATGCATATTCTGAACTTCATAATTTTTACCTTTTTTAAAACAACCTATACACAACCACCTATATACATTTTTTTTAAACTCTTTAATGTTTTAAATCCCCTCCATCAGTGCAGTGGGTGAAGCATGCCTCACTGACTACTTGGGAGTCATCCATCCAAAGCTGCAAGCCAGAGTCCTTGTGGTTAAGCTGAGAAAAGTATTTAACCACCTCATACAGAAAATCAAAGTGGGAGTAAAGAGAATATGACTTTGTAGCTAAAACAAGAATGCTTAGAGTATTACTGGGACGAACCAGCACAGATGTGCACTAAGTTCACAAACCTCAAGGAAGAAATTTTGCATGGACACATCTCAATTAAAATTTTAAAGAAAGCAAGTTTTGAACAGTAACAGTAAAGTAAGCCATTTCCCTTTTTTGACAATTTATGACTGTTTCTGTGACCAGATCCAGGCATTCACATACAAGTGAAATAGCAGAAAACTGATTTACAGGTTGCTATACAATATAATCTACTTAGGCTTAAAATGTTTTTCTTGCCTGACTATATCTAAAACAACAAAATGGCAAAGACAAAGGATTCATTTCCAGCAAATGGAAACAACAGGTAACAAACAGGTAACAACTATAGTAAAACTATCTAAAAAAAAATGAAGTCAAGAGACAATGCAGGCTTCATTCAGAAAGATTTACCTTTGACTTGACTGGATTCAATAGTTTGGTTTGTAATGCAAAGAAAAGGAAAAGAATAGACAGGGAAACAGGCTAAAAGAACAAACTCCCAAATACCAGCGTCTGAGATAAAACAAGAAGTAAAAATTAAAGGGACATAATAATGTAGACTTTTCATTACAGTAAAAGGCACTTCTAACTACTTATTCAGATACTGCTGTCATTAAATAGTATTTAAGATACAGATCAGACTGAGGTTAAGTAACGTCAGAGAAAACTCAGGTAACTGCATGGTGCAGTGTGCTCATATCACAGATCACAAGACAGCAGAAATAGTAAGCAAACGCCTACTAGGAAGTTTCAGATTTACTGAAGTCTAAATCCTAAGACAGGAAGCAAAACAAAGGCAAAATGACTATTCAAAATCACACTTGTGTGTCTATTCAAAAATAGAGCATAAATTGTAAATCATATTTTTTAATTAAACAATAGGCAGTATAATCCCTATATAAGCACTATATAAGTCAGACAGTAAATACTACTTTGTAATGTTAACTTTCTCATGCTTAGAGAGTTTCTGATGTGAAATATCAGAATTTAAAAAACAATTAAAAAAGAGATAAAACATTCCTGTTTATTACAGGTTTTTTTACTGGAAACTCAAACTCCAAATTACTGCTCTAAATCTGTCTGGTTGTAAAACACTGACTTAACACTGACTTGTACTCCATTTACATGGAGAATAAAGTTTACCTTCATCACTCCATGATTCTGGAGATATTTGTGTGATTACTGTTATTCCATGCCTGGAAAAATACCTCACTGTAAGCCTCAAAAGTCTTTGTATCCTCAAAGCTGGATACACCTCCAGAAAGTCACAAACATCGCATTGCTCTGTAAAATTGTTAGCCATATAGGATGTTGCCTGCCAAAGTCGTAAGCTTGCAGTGCACAGCCTTGCAGGGTGCATCAGCCAAACCCGTACCTCCGCATAGAGGGAGAAGAGAGGAACCCCTACCTTCTTTTTTAGCATTTACTATGATATTCATTCATACAGCAACCGATTTCATTTTTACAGGGCAATAAAATAACATCTTAATAACACAGAATATTATAACAACATTATTTCACTTGAAAAGAGGCTAGAAAATGAAAGGCCTTAAAACAAGTATAAATTACACAAAGCTACATGAAAAAGTTTAAGGATGTTCAGGTGAAGACACTAGATCAGATTGGTCATTACTAAGAAAAATAGATTAAAAGGTGGTAATCTGGGTATACCTGTCACCAACTGAAGAGCATCATCAGCAAATAGCTCAGTTCGGCTGGTGACAACAACAGATAGGGAGCAAACACCCCTAGGGAAACATTTTCATATCTGTCTGCGAGGCCACACAGTGAGAGTCATCATTAAGCCAGCACGATAACACATGTTCTGTGACACAGCATGGAAGTAAGAAGTATTTAGGGTGAAAGCTGCCAGTCTGGTATGCAGGGACCCTTTCCCTTTGAGACCCTGGGGAGGAAGGCTACAGCTGTAAGGACACACTGCCAGCATCTACTTGGGAAAGGGATTTAACTGAACAAATCATTAAAGGATTACGAGCTCCACCTGTGCTGCAGTGAGCCTGAGATTAATCCTAGGCATGTTATGATAATACAGGAGACAGGCAAGCCACAAACATTTAAATGGGAAGAGAGGGCTCCAGACTACAGAGATCCGTGAATTCTGCCTCACCAAGCATGTGGTGCAATTTCTTGAGAACAGGTAAAACAGATAAACTTCTTATCTTAAAGCTATTAAAATATTGCTGGCTGTAGCTCTAAGTACAGCACTGTTTTCTTTCTTACTACTTAACCCAACAAACCACAGAATCTGTGATAATTCAACACCACAATGAATAAATTCAAGAATTCTATTTCCCTCCTTATGCAGCATTTTCCCCTCAATTTATGTTTACACACACACACACACACACACACAAAAGGAAAAACAAGTGAACCACACAAGCAGAGAAAATATGACAGTCCTCTGAAGAAGAGCATATTCTGCTGACCAAAATTCAGCTCATAACAAGCTTTACTAGAAACTTAATCTATGCAGATTTTATAGTTATCAATCATGCATAACAAATGATAGTCTTTAACTGTGCACTTCACTTAACATTCATAAAGGTTGTTTTTGAGGAACATATCATATATGTCACTATCATCTCTTCTGTTCTCTCTTATTCAGGATATTCTACCGTGCAATGCTTGCATAAATGAGGTGGTGACAAAGCTCTCCTTGCTGCACAGATCCTGCACTCTGAGCATCCTCCTTGCAATAGCCTTCTTACCACACACAGGAGGGCTCAGGGTCCTCCAGGAGTTGGCATTTAAACACAGCTATTATCAGAACAGAACAATTCTCTCAAAGGCAGCACCTTTGCTTCTTGCTTGGGATTTTTTTCTTGCAACTGTACAAAGGAAACATATCCAGTTCTACCTGTCACTGCTCTTTGAAGACACCTTCTTAAATACTACTTTAACCCATTTACACAGCTGCATTGCATTCACCAATACATTTTCTTAACCATTTACTCTCCCAAATTAAGGAGAAATTACTGAAAAACAACCAAATGCACCAGATCAGCTTTTGTATTTCACAAAGCTGCAAACAATTGCTATAGAACATACATTCCTTTAATAATGTTAGCACACTTTAGTTCCTTGAAGAATTTTGATATTACTGTTGTCTTTATTCAACTCAATACTCTTAACTTTGCTGTTATATATACACCTTCTAAGTGTATTTCCTCTGAGTTTTGAAACACGCAGTAGTCACATTGCCACTCATGGGAAGAATGGGGTCTTCTTTTGCACACTAGGGTCCCCTAAGAATTGCTTTTATTCTCTGTAGCTATTTCCAGACCCTGAGCATCAAATGAGACTTTTGTTTTTTGCTTGACAATATACTTATAAACACTTTCATGTATGCATTTAATGTTTGCATGAGTGCTAAAAAACTGTTATGTAAGAAATGTGAGAATATACATGGTTCTTCATACTTTTGAAAACCCTCTTGGCTTATTTCTGTCAAGCAGCCATTTCATAAAGGGCAGCAAGGATACATGCTACAACTCACAGGTTACATACAGCATACAGTGCTAAGATTCCCTCCTCAGCTGAATCTAACAGCATGTTGTGTAACATTAACAGTGGGCACCCTCACTTGGCCTTTTGGCCTCTTTTAGACTGTCTTTCAGATATATTTGCCTTTTTTTCCTCTGCAGCAAGATAGCCCTCTTTACGTGCCTGGAAGGCAGTCTATCAGCTATCTCTGCAATCCATTTATTTGGGAACAGAAGCAGATTTCAAAATAAAGCAGTGATTTATTCTTATACCTAAGAACATTCCATTACTAGGCTTACTTTTCTCAGAAATAGCATACTAATTTTAAGGCATTTTAGAACAGATTTATGTTCCTTGCCATTCTGCCATGAAGCTTTTTTATAAGTTATCCTAAGTTGCACATAAATCCTCTGTTTGTTTTTCTGTTTGTAAATAGCAAACAACCAAGTTACTGCACAAAATGTATGATAGTAATAATATATGTCTTCAAGCGCCTGCCCTTTTCCAAGCCCCTCACATTTTTTACTTTTCTACAGGAGAGACTAATAAGCTAAAAGCTGCTATCTTTCTTAATTACATGGCTTGCTTCTCAGGAAGGTTTCTTATTCTGTAAATCCACATTGGCAAAAGGTTCACAGTACAGAAGCCAGAAGAACAGATGCTACAGTAGATGTATGAGGAAATCAGTAAGGTGAACACTACCCACAAGGCCGTACTTGGCCTTGGCCATAACACAAGGTTTCCTGTCCTCTGGAAGAGGCCAATCAGAATCAACGGTCAAGGATGTCAAAACCTTTTGGAAGGGAAAAGGTGAACAAAAAAGCAACCATGAGCTCCGCACAACTGTTCATAAAAAAATAAATTTTGGTCACTGAAGAAGTATGCAAGGAGTTCTGAATAAATTAATCAGGTTCAGGAAACCAACAGTTTTTGACAAAACTTTGTTTCGCCCATCAGTGAACCCTGGACCCAGAAGACCTCACAATTCTAAAGCTTGAGAATACAGAGTAAAAGTCTCAGCTCACTCCAGCTGTAGCAGTAGTTAAATTAAAGAGGTTTTATTATATTATTTCATTCTCAGCTCTATAGATATCCACAAGAAACATCTTCTCTGACAAAATAGTCAAAATGGTAAATCGAGACATTTTGATTCATTTTTTTTGTTGTCTTTCTGTCAGTCCACAATAGACTAAGTGTTTTTACTCGCTAATGGGGTACAGAAGAGCTCCTCTTGCCCATTAGGCCAAAATGGAATTTCAAAGATCTACATTTTCGAGTTCTGCTATAAAAATACATTTTAAATGTATATAAAAACTCACTGGCCAATCTCAAGGAATTTGCTTTATTTTCAAAGTATTTGTGTCACCTTCAAATGACTAGCTTATCTCTGTATCATAGAACATATAAGCTGGTAGGGTTTTTTTCGTTTGTTTGTTTTTTGTTTTTAAACATGTACCTTCAATCCAAATGCCTCCATTTTCTGTAACACCACAGAATATACCTACGTTTACCTTCCTGTTCCTATTTATGGTAGTGGGAACGGTTTCTTTGCAGAATGATGGATTAGTGAATAGAAATGCTTTAGTTTGTTCTTACCCAGATTAACTAGAGCACTTGCAGATTAAAATTTATTATTTGTTAGTAATTTCACATAGTTGGCATTTGCTTTTGTTTCCCTCAGTCAATTAATTGTCCGGGGTATTTATTTCTTATACTAGTAAAATGTCTTTCAAGGCAGTCCTCTGGGACATTGTCTGCAGAAAGGATTAGGTTGGAAATGCTATTGCTTTCAGTGTACTTTAGACACTAGCAAGGATGAGAAATTAAATGAGTGAGATTTCAGATATCTGCATTACACACTTCACAAATTCCTTCTTGCCTAGGGAAGGTAGGAAGAAAAAAAAACCCCAAAACACCAACATATTTCTAAGTTAATTTAAAATCAGAATTTGATGGCAGAAAATTTTTGTATATGTTAGCTTCAAGTGAGATATATGTGCTATTGATATTTGCCCCTATACTTTTAAAGGTGCTCTTCTCTACAAATATTTTTATTAATTGTGAACTTTTCATTTACAGTGTTTGGAAGAAAGGGGGAAATGCATTTCTTGTAAAATGATGGAGCAGCCTTTGTTACATGGAGCAATTTACCTTTTGTTTCTTATCTGCAATTTTCAGACTTTACTTCCTCATCTTCTATTTAGTTCCAGACAGTATGTACTGTTACTTTCAGTAACACAGTCTTGACCATAATCAGCCTAGCTGAGCAGATTCTGCTGGATATGCAATCCACGTGATCAGCATTTTGGCCAGAATTTGTCCTTCCTGATTTTCTGTAGGTCTGGCTTTTGGAAATTATCACCATCATGATGCTTTAGGCATCAAAAAACTGTATCTGAAGCCAAGCAAGAGTTCAAAAGCACTGCTGAGTATGTGGGTGACATAACAATGCAACATGGTATTTACCTCTCTCTCTCTATATATATATGTATATATATATATGCGCATGCATATAAACAGTTTGGAGTTACCTAATGGGATATTTCACGTTTGCCTTCACTTTTCTAAAGTGAATAGCACAGTATTGCCAGCTGATGATGGCTGCAGCTACCAAAATACGATGTATATAATTTCCTACAGCTATGCTCATAAGCCAGTAATTTTCATAACAGATCTGCTGATTGCCCTTGACATGAAAAGCCTCCTAAATTATGGTTCAACTTTCTCTTCTATATCCTTGTAAGTTTACATTTGGTCATCAGCTTAATACAGTGGATTATTCGTGATGAAATTAACCTTGTAATACTGTACTATGAATGAAAAGACTTGTTTATTCAATAATGATTTATTTTCAGGGTTTGCTTTACTTGTGAAGAGTACGTTAGAGTTCATTGCCACCTCCAATATTTCCAGGGTGTACACAATAGTCTCAACAGCTTTTTTTGGAAGAGAAATGCAACAACAGTGCAAACCTCTTCAACCTCCCTTCTACGTTTTAGGTACTCATTTATTTTCAGTTCTAAATTCGCAATCAGGAGAAAAGAAACTAAAAAGAAAACAGTAGAAGCATTAATTCAAAAAATAGAGTTTCTAAAGTTATAGTCTAAAAAATAGAATTGTACACAGACAAAACCAGGACTACTACTATTTTTTTTTGTTTTTAAATACCTCACTGGGTAATATCCAGTTAAATGCTGTTATGTCAGTACTGACTGTGAACTTTTTTCATTTCACAGAACAACTCAAGCACCCTCAACATTCAATTTATGTTCTTAATTTAAGAAGGCAACCCTATTCAAGGAGGAAACTACAGCATATGGAGAATAAATGATGTTTCCCTACAGCTGATCCATTCTATCCTTAAATAAGTTAGTGTCAAAACCATTCACAAAAATAAATATTGAAGTCAAACATTTAAAATAGCACAAACAGCAACCAGTGTATCTTCTTCTACATTACATAACCACACTGGAAGCCTCTGTCATTTAATGATTAAACAAGCATCCAAAGAGAAAGTCTAAGACTGGATTTTTAAACAAATATAGTATTACAGATTTAAAAAAAAAATATATATATATATTTTTTTCTCTGGTTGCCAATTAAGCCAAAATATCCTACAATGTCAGGACAAATCATGCGGAGGTGGGTAAGAATAGAAAGTACGTGAGGAGGGCTGCTGCAGACTTCCTCACGCGCTCTCCTCCCAAGGGTCACCTGCGGCACAGCGCCCTTTGGCCCTTCTCTAAGGACACGTCCTGATCCTGCTCTTGACAATTACGGGTACTTCCACTAGATGTGGAATGTATCTCATGAAAAAAAGTTACAGAGCCAGCTGGCATCATCATTAGTGACTGCTGGCATTCGACACGTGCTTACCTCCTTCTATCCTCCAACAAGAGCATGATGAATTTTGTCTACTCTGAATGGTACTTGAACTGCCAGTTGAGACTTATTACTACCCGCTTTGCATTGGCAATACTGTTCTTGAGGATACAGGAGAGTCCTGGCATCTCACCCAAATATTTAATAAATGGCTGTTAAAGCTCATTCAAATTTACTTTTGCTTTAGCAATACTTTGCATGTATATCCTTATACATGTACAAACACAAGAACTATTGCACCACTCTATAAGCATGTCATCTACTAATACTCTTCAAACCTGAGGAAAAAAAAGAGATAAAGCCTTTTGCTACGTCAAGGTCTCCTGTTTGCAGCTGTTCTGCATAGCAAATTCCCCATTTCAGTAAATTGGCGCTCCATTCCGGGAACAGATGCAAAAAAATCAAACTCCTAATGAGAATATACAATGCAGCTTGATTCTAAGAACAAAGTATAATTTCTCACTCAAGTCTGCATATTCTGTAGTCAAATGATTCTTTTAATTGCAATGAGAATTCCATAACCCTTTCATTCTCGGGATTTTTTTTTTTCCATCAGGAGGACAAGAGCTGTACATCAATGTTGTATTTTTCAATACATATATACTTTAGCTGTTAGTTCAGAGAATGTTCCTCAACTATAGATAGAAAAAAAAATTGTGTCCCACTCACTGCAGCACTGGTCCCAAGAAAGGCTGTTTTGTTAATGAGTAGAAATACGAATCCCAGGTCCAGAATTTGAATGTCAAATTAAAACGTTAATCTTCAAATTGGATATGAAGATAACCTGCTTCTGTGTTATAAATAAAACACTCTAAAAGTGGTCAATAACATACACATCAGTATAACAAAAATGACTCAAAGAGCTGCTACTTAAAGTCCTTGCAAAATTGAATAAAGCATTATCATTCGTATGGTTTTAAATTTTAATAAAAATATGTATCTTTTCTTGCTATAAAAATCTTTATTGCCATATACACATCTCTTAGTGTTCCTCACTTCAAAGTGCCAACCGAAATAGATAGATATTTAATTCCCAGGGAACATGTCAGTGACCGAAATTTGTACAATTGATGCCTAAGTGTAACTTCACAAATGATATTCCTAGTTCCATACATAAGAACAAAACAAGAGAAGATGATGAAAATTTTCACTTTACCAGGAAAATTTAAAACTAAACAAGGAAGAATATTGAGTCATGGGAAGAGCTCCCTATCTTTAGTCAGAACATCGCAGAATGTTAATTCATCACGGTGAAAAAACAAGGATTTGGTGAAGGCAGACCATCTGAAAGATCTTTTATATATTAGCATAAAACCCATGAAGACACATATCACAATCTAGCACAAATTCTATTACTTTACATATGTAAAATTCTAGGTCTGATTTCTTTCTTTCCTTTTTTTTTTTTTTTTTTTTTTTTTTTTTTTTTAAAAGCAAATTAGCAAATGACTTACCGGCAGTGTTTATGTGATCCTGTTAAGGTTTCAATCACAAAGCATTCTCCTTCATTGAGACAATATGCAAGATCCTTGTCTTTGCATGGCTTAAAGTGCTCAGATCGCTCAGTGGAATACGTTGTAGTAACTACGGAGGAAAAAAAAGACAAAAGGAAAGAGATGCTGTAAAGACTAAATGCAGAACATTAAATTTGGTGTCAGTATCACTGATTAAGAAAATACAAGTAATTAAGAGATAGCAAAAGCAAAGGGCAAGCAAACTTCAATTTGGCAACAATGTTATTTTCAATTAATGTTGCTAAAAATATCCACCAAGTCTCATATTTGGAAATATTAGCAAAAACGTTGAACTAGACAGCAATAAAGTGGAGCACAATTTCAAACCCAATAAGTATGCCTGTTGAAAGGCAGGTAGCCCTAATTTTGCCTACTACCCTGTAATTTTATGCAGCAATGATTACTGCTAATGTCTCTGAAGCAATCAATTGTAGGCTCACTCTCTCCTATTCCAAACTGCTTTACTGTAACAGTATATCAATTATATTTTGTATTATTGAAATATAGCCTATAAGTAAAATATATAAAATTTTAAAATGAAAAATAAGCAAAAATAGTATAGCAACAACCTTAAAATCTAAAAATACTGCTAATTTGATTCAAAAGTCACAAAACTGGCTTAGCATTTAAATAAACAAACAGATGCACCACAGATTGTTTCATTTTAGCTACTTAATTTGTACGTTTCCCATAGGTCTCCTTCTCCCACAACTCCACTCAAAAAAAAAAAAATGGTGATTATACTTTAAGAATTTGTAATTTGTAAGTGATAAGACCTGGTAAGACTGACAACATGTCATGCTGAGCTACCATTCTTGCCTTTCAATTTCTCTCTTCAACACTTGGATTAATCAACAATAACTGAAATTTTCAAAGAGGAAAATGAATATCTGACTGAGATCACTTGAACCCTCTTTATTAGAGTCAGGATTTCACTATGAAGTGAAATTTTTTGAGCAAATGACTTCCATGGACTCATCACTCATATGAGATCTCAATTCTCAAAACCTAATTAAATTGTCACTCGCTTCACTGGAACAAGAACCAAGATCTAACGTATTGATTGATACTAACATAGTAGGAGAACTTTTCATTACATGTTGGGTAGCCCATCACATTTCCTACTTCAAAAGCAAAAGTCAAAGGACTGAGGCCAAGCTCACAGCATGTGGAAATCCCACACTTGAACTGCGCACGCACATTCAGCCTCTTTCTATTCATTAAAAAATACACCATCTAAATTAAAAACAAAAGCTGTACAATAAAACACACACACACACAAAATTAATCTCAAACAGGTCTGTAAGAATATCTGCATAATTAAATGTGTTTTAATTAGACCATTGACGTTTTCTTCAAGAACAACTATTAAAAGTGACAATTCACAAAATATTTTAATTCCTCAAACTTTCAAAGTAACCAGTTTTTCATTTTCAATACATCTTGACAAAAACTGATACTGCAAGGTTTCCCTGTCACGCAGCCTAAGTGAAGGAAGATTAATAGAACTTGGAAAGTTCTCTCTCAAAATCGCATACATAAAATACACAACATAAATTGGTAAATAATGATCTTTCCTCAAAGTAAAAAAAATATTTTAATTCAAAAGGAAAATACCCGGGAATAAACTCTCCAGCCTCCCTTGTAGAGGGAGATGCCCGGTTTCCCCAGCACCTTGCTGAAGAGGCGGCGCAGAAGCAGCTTTCAAAAAGCAACGCAGAGGCACTTAGGGAAAGGGACCGGCCATACAAACACCACTAAGTTTTTGCTGATTGCAAACAAACCCTGCAGGGAAAGCACCTGGGAAACCAGATGAGATGTTTATAAGCATAAACAAGGGCATTCGCATCTGCTGACGTTTCAGGAAGAGCCAAGTTTCACATAACCAAAATAACCCTGGGTAGAGGCAAAGCCCTAGTTACCTTGTGAGACCCGCTGAACAGGGCTGCTTGAGCCACCGCCTCAGATTTCCAGCATTTCTGCATACAAGCAACGGTAGCCGCGCTTGACATTCATTGCCCTCTAAGGAAACAAAACTTCAAAACCAGAGGTAACATTTACAAGCCCCTAATTGCAAGGAGCAAGTGCACTCGGTGGATGCTAGTCTAGACTGACCACCCGTCAGGACCGGCGCACGATGCCTGAGGCGTCGCGAGCGTGTCAGTGATGAACCACACCACGGGGACACAGCAGAAGCGTGGGACATTGCCCCTCTGCTGCAGCGAGCACAGACATACCACGCTTCAAAGCTCTGAGGCACACACGCTCCGCAGAGGTTTTGGTCCATTTAACCATTTCTCAGTCCGACTGAGCTCCCCCGGGCACTGCTGCCCGCGAGGCAGCTGGTGCTCTGTGCCCGCCATGGCACCTTCCAGAAAGTTCTCCCGCTCAAAGGGACACGGCGCAGCAGCACGGGCAGAGCTGGGCACGGGTTCAGCGCTGCCACACTGCACCAGGAGCTCCTGCAGCCACGGACAGTGCCAGGCTCACCCTGATACCATGGAGCTATTCTTTTTCCCCAGATTTTCCTGCACAAAATATCTCACCTGCTGCTTATTTTCCTGCGGAGCGCTACCTGCTTGGTCTTCATCCTCTACACCTTCAGTAATTTCATAGCCTCAGCAAACACCTCACAGGTGTGGTTAGTTTTGATGCCTTCTACCAGTTATTTTCCTCACTTTCCCTTTTGGCCTGCTGTACTGCCTCTGGGCATGGTTTGTGATGCTGCATTTTCCCCAGCTGGACCCAATTTCAGCTTTTCTTACCCTGCTGGAGTTCTGTCCTTCCAAACTGAGCACAAAGACTTTATATTGAGATAACAGTGATGGCAACAATTCTTATGACAGCCTGGAATGTACTCCTCATGGTGAAAAGTAGACAGAAATTGGTACTTTTTTTTTTTTTAACACAGTCTCAATGAAGATAAATTTGAGTTATAACCTTCTCTGTACCAGTGATGTTTGTGCAGCCCCAGTAGGTGCATATGCACAGGAGCATTGGCCACGTCTACCTGACCTCTCCACTCTAAAGGTCTCAGCTCCCTGAGCTGCACAGCTTGTCTCACTCAGAATGTTGTGCTAGCCTTGCTACTCTTCAACAGCCTGAACTTCTTACAAGCTATTACTGACTGGTATTTCGCAAAGAAATTGCAGGAAAAAAAGCAGCTTTCTCAGAACTGCCATCACTTTCCTTGAAAAAAGATGCAAAGACAGAAATTCTCAACCGTTTCCTGTATTCGAGATGTTCATTTCCACTTCAGTGCAGGTCTCTTTTCTAAAGCTACAGTTCTTTTACTTGGAGATTTCATATATACGTCTCAAATTTACTTTCAGATTTGTCTCCCTGGGTTGCCTTGAGGACACCTGAGAGGTTCCTGATCACGAGCTCTACATACAAAACTGCAGGTCACTGCTGAAATGATGTAGGTTCTATGTAGAAAATGCAAACTACTCTAAAAAAGAAAATCCCTTCAGACAATACACTTTGTCATTGCAATCCAGAAAAAAAAGCCATATAAAAAAGCATTTAGTAAGAGAGTTAAATTCTATGTTCACTGAAGTTGACTGCAAAATATTGCGATTGAAATGACCCTCAGAGTTATATAGTGCTTCTCTCTTGCTATTTTACAATTCCACAGCACACTGAAAAGGATCTTGAAGGGGAAAAAGGAAGAAAGAAAAAAACAAAACAAAAATCCCTCACATATACATTACTCTGCTTACTCACATAGCCTGAGTCTTACAAACATGTAACTTAAAAATTTTATTCTTGCACTTACAGAAGTAAATAAGAAGGTGGGGGGGGGAGTAGAGGGAGAAAATGCCAAACTCCTAGCAAGATATTAATTAAGGAATAAGGAACAAAAAGCTTCCTATTACTTGCAAGTACAATGTTTGTTAAAATCTTGCCTAAGATAATTTTAGTTCTGTCTTGACAGACCCTTCGGTAATTGCAAAGTAAATATTTAAGACAGACTCATTTTTAACGCAAGAGATCTTCCCTTGTTGCGCTAATCAAACACCAGTTGGCTGTAGCTAGGGAGACTGCTGGAATAATTAAACTACAGGCATAGATTGTAAGCTAAAAAACTAAAGATAATATGATCTATAAATTAGAACTTTTTTTCTCCTGAAAATAGCATCAAGGTTTCTCTTTAAGCTTACTTGAACTGTTCACATATAGTTATGGACAATTAAAGCCTTTCCTTTTTTTTTTTTAAATGAAGATAGGAAAAATGTTGCATATGTTTCAAGAGGCAGCAGTGTAGTAACTAGCAATGAAATGATGAATGCTGGTTATTTAAGCAGATACTCCACAACCATTTTTTGCCAAATTTATATTTCATTTAATAACATTTAAGAGGACATGAAAGTACTACGATGAAAAGTTATGCTATAGATATGGGACTACTGGAAGTCCCATACTACATACCCCAGTATGTACAGTCCCATACTGCACGTACCTATAACTTAGCAACAAACTGATAAAGCAGCAGATGCATCAGAACAGCATCCCTCACCCCGGCTGGCCCACCAGCCAGACTGTGAAACAGGGAGAGAAACCCGAAATGCAGTACCTTCGGGTTTAATTTGGGGTATTATATAAGCAAGCTGTCATGCTACTACCTCACTCAAAAACATTCCCTGGAAATACTTCTGTGGTTATAGCCAACCATATATGCGAACAGACTGCTTTTGCCCTGGATCAGCAGGGCACAGCACCACATCCACTACTGCATGGAAAGAGCAGCTCAAACCCCAGCAATGCACAAAAAATGAGGCCGAAGTCATCCATTCAACATCAGCCCACTTCCCCTCCCTCTCTCCAGTGATCCCCAAAATTAAGGCTTGAAAGTGAAATGTGATTTCATTCCAGAAATAAAAATACTGTCATTTTGCTATTGGTCTACCAGTTTGTTAAATGCAATACGCAAAGATTTTCAAGCTACCAACAAACTGTTACCAAACACCATGCATGATCAGGGAACTGCTCACTTGCTTCAGACCTCACGTGTACTGAAGTATGCCTTTGTTTTCACAACTTCAGTTTCATTTCAGAATTATGCTAGCTGATCACATTTATCAGAGCTTAAATACAGTAAGTTCTGAATACAAGATAATTTATGTACGTGCAGGATGGACATGAGAAGCTGCATCCCCCTGAACAGCTCATAACAAAGTCTGAGGAAGCTGCCAAAGGGGAAAACATTTAGGAGAGAGCCTTTGGAGACAAAGGGCCAGGGCTTCTTAAAAGTTCAGCATCTAGGAGCAATATCATCAGCAACCTGAGTGACTAAGATTGGCTTTAGCCAGACTAAGCCAGACTGGCCAGCCAGACTAAGAATGGCTTTAGCATCACTATGAAGAACTATTTTGAAGAGTGAGCCATGGCCGTTGTTGCAGAATGCTTTTGAACATCAGTCACATATTTGAGCTGTCTTTTTGTAGAGCTTCTCGTTAATTGATCTGAAAAATTCAGAGAGGAGTTCAAGGAAGAGGTGGGTACTCAAAATTGTGCCAAAGATGGAGCTAGCATCCCCACTAGGGCTTCTCTCTCCTTTGATCCTTAGCAGCCTGTTCCTCCCACATGAGAAGCACACTGCCATAACCGCAGAAATCAAAAGAAGTGCCGAAGATTAGATGACACGGAGTAGAAAGGGGACACCTGTTTTGTTTACCTTGGGTATGAAATTATCTCTAGAAAATACATTCTCTGCAACACAGGCAAACTGAAATACAGGAGAATTAATTGACTTGTAGGCCAGCGCAAAAGCAAAATAGCAACAATAACAAAAATCTTCTCAGTAGTGCAGAAATTGCACTGATACTCTCAATACACGATAAACAAAAGAAAAAAAAAAAAAAACAGAAACTCCCTCCCAGATAGTTCTGCGTAGTCTAAAAGCCACTACAAGAAAGTGAGCATAAACCACTGCACCTGTTACGCCTGCAGCCACTGGCACGTCATGATGGAACAGTAAGTATACAATCTCATGTGACCACATCTGCAGGAGACTGCACAGAGGACAGCAGTGAAGGTCTGTGAAAGAAGCACTGTTTGGCTCATTTTGTCCACTGAAAAAATGTTAATTTGGAGCAACAATTACTCATTATGTATAAAGAACTGGGGGAAAAAAGTTGCCCTAAGCAAATCAAAATTATCTGCTTTTATTTTATTTTTCTCATTGCTCAGCTCATTGTTAATAAGTTTAAGTGAACGGCTTCAGGATTTTGCACTTCCAAATCTGATATATCTGGAAGGAAAGAAGAAAGAGATGCAATAATCTAAGTAAGTCAGTATTACAGAAAGAGTGTAAAGTCTGCGTGCAGTAAGGATTGTGACACTAGTAAATACATGGATAAATTCAACACTAGCCCTCCAAACCACTTCCATAAAACACAAGTGCCTTTCCTCATATCTGTGAATCACAGCATGGGGGAGCAGGAGCTGGGAAGCCAGGACCAACGGAGAAGGAGAATGTGCACAAAGATGCCTGGGCTTTGGGTGCCAGGCTGGGCAGGCTCCTCCAGCACCCGCACTGCCACAGCTCAGAACTGGCAGAACCAACAGACCCCAATGAAATCCATGCCTGTTTAGCTTGGATTTGTTTACCTTGGATATGAAAAAAACGCTCTGGTTTGCCCTGTAAAAATTCTATAGATTAATCTAAGAGAAGTACACTAGTAAAATAATTCCAGGTTCTGCTAAAATTTTTAGTGTTGAGCAAGCATTTTTCTTCTACTGTCATTTAAATTATTATTTACATTTTCTTTTAGGAGAAAGCATGAGGCTGTTTCAGTTTGCCTCAGGGCTAGTATAAATCTCTGACTAGCCTAAGAACAAGATAATAGAGAG
>JAUBNY010001121.1:252177-264176 GCA_032275445.1 Crypturellus soui | reverse complement strand
GATCTTCCAAACCCACCTGGATGCCACCCTGTGCCCCGTGCTCTGGGTGTCCCTGCTGGAGCAGGGGGTTGGACTAGCTGATCTCTACAGGTCCCTTCCACCCTGAACCATTCTGTGACTGTGAACTTAACATAAGTGAACTGTAGGTCCTAAAACAAATTATGCAATTACTTCAGTAAAAAAAACCCTCTAGCAATCATTTTCATTTATGGTATTTAAAGAGCACACAGTGTTGTCTGTATAAATATTGTTTTGCTCTTTTGATTGCTTTCAATAAAGTAATTTTTCAGGCAGAACATCTGAATTACCACACATGGAAAATCGTAACATCTTTTATCCATCTGGTTTGTATTTGTAAGGTTGATTGCACATTAATTCCTATCTGTGTCCAGAAAGTTCTGATGAAACAGTAACTATTCCTTTATTGAATATTACTGTAGGCACTGTATTTACTTGCCTCCCCCAGCTTATTAAAAAAAAAAAAGAAAAAAAAAAAAACGCTTTACATAGCAACTGCAAGTGAGACCAAGTCTATTATCTTTTACCTTTCAGATATTACAGAAGGTGTGCTGAAAAGCACTTAGCTGAAGTCCAACAAAAATATAGAAATAACTAATTTAATTAGAGCATCCAGAATAGGAAGCAGTTTTATGTTAATGAAAAGGTTGGATGTTCAAAGTTAAGAAAAAAAAAAAAACAAACCCTTCAATTCCTGTAATAACAGCTGCAGATGTCATCTGGAAGGATAACCCAAATGATGGTGAACACTCTCTTCCTCTCCTTAGCCAGCTGGCGTGCTGTCTTCTCCAGATAAAATACAGTCCCTAGAGCAACCCACCTTGGGAGAACATACTAAGCCTCCTGGGCAAAGTCTGCTCTCAACTCCCTGCAGCAGTTCAGACAAGTTTAGCGTACAACCCAAAATAAGATTTCTGCTCCCTTCCCATCCTGGAGTTAAGTATTGCTAAAGGTAGCGAGCCCTGATCTAGCCCTATAGCCAAGACACAAATAACATAATTAAAAGCCACGCTGATACTCGTGGTTAGATTCTATTTTCTATTACCCCATGGGTGTAAGCTGTACAGAGTAAGCTGTTCCCTGGGCTGAAGGCAGCCTGCAGACCACGCACGTGCCCTCGCTCGGTGTTTACACCGCGCTCATTGCAGGGACTCCTAAGCCAGCCAGTGTGTTCCTGCTGGCCACGCAGCAGCTCGCGGGCACGACGCTCTGCGCAGCCAAAAGACGTTCACACAGTTCTCAGGCACATCGTGGGAGGAGCTGCTCTGGTCAAAAGCAAGCAATATGCACAAACTAGTTTAATGCATATCTCTCTCAGCCACTGATAAAAATCATATAGTGCATAGACATTTTTGAGGTATTTTTAGTTGGTACTGCTCTCAGTAATTTTTGAAATTACGGCAAGATTGTGATTTCAGTCAGCTTTTTTGAATACGCAAGCTGTTTACTTTACATACCTACAAGTCCTAATGACAATCTAAGCGCCAGCTGCAGCGCACATTTTAGTGAAAAATCTCCTTTCCCTCTTCCTTAAGAGTTTCAGTCTAGAAGAGATGGAAAAGAACAAGTTCTGTGCAAGGTTTAAGGCTTCAGAGCAGGTCACTGCCAGGGTGAGAAAGGCAGTCATCTCTTGCAACACCCTGGCACATGCTGCTGTTCAGTTTTGGATGCTTTGTTTGTGAAGTTATGAGAATATCTACTGAATTTAAAAGCAGTTATGATATCTTTAGTAAGATAATACTAAGTTTAATTGCAATGAACTGAGCACTTTCTGCTCCTTCAGCATGCAGCACACTGGCGTACAGGTGCTTCAAATACTATCTACAGTTCAAACTGGCATCTTGTTGAAGTGGTATTGCTTTGAGTGCATACAGAGTAATTTGTATTACTTGCACTTAACACATTTAGTCTAATTACAGTTTGACTGTCATTGATCTTTAGCACAAGCGGTATGGAATTCTCTTATTTTTATGAAGCAACTATACAGTAGAGATCTTTCAACTTCATATTCTGCTAGAAAACAACTATGGCTTCTTATATTAATAGCAGGAGAGTGTTGCTACATAATGTTTTAAAAGATCACTGTTCCAGAAATTAAATCACTTTTTATGAAATGAAAGCATTAAATTTATCAACTGAGATTTTATAAAATATGAGACAACAGCAGTAGTCAGCAATAGAATTGCATGTCTGCAGGCAAGCAATGCTCTGTTCATACTTATTTCAGCACAACAACCTTTCAATTGCTATGCAAACTCCTTGACTCCATGAATTTCCTATTTGCTTGATTTCTTTTCAAATCCCTAAAATGCTAACACACACATTCTTTTGTTTCATTAATATAAATTAGTAAAATCAGTTTTATTTATGGGCTACACTCAAATTCTACAACAGTACTGGTGGCTTGCATTTTGATTATGTATTTGAATAATTTAGATACACTATCACTTTTCCTAATGAAAACAAAGCTCAAACATACAATGTAGAAACATAGCTTATTCCACAAACAGCACACAGTGGCTGAGGTAACACTCTTTAAAACAGGCAATGTCCAAGCATTGTTTTTGTTTTGGAAAAGCACTCAGTATTGACTGAAGTTTGTTCCCACTGAATTCAAACCAATTTCATGAGGCTAATAAAGTGTTTTTCTGAAAACCAGGGCCCCGTCTCTGTTAGTAGATGGTTGGGTTTAGGAGGTCATGTTACGTTCAGAAGTACTGCTAGGTATTCTGGTTGTGCAACACCAGGAGAAACTTTGCTAAAAGCAGCTTAAGGGCATCGATTAGTAAGCTTGATATCAGAATAACTGTAATTTGTGTTAGAGCCCTTAGTTTCCCCTCTGTACAGGTGAAAACAGAGACTTGTTAGGCTACCTTTCCTTCACTGTTTCTGTGTGGGATACTGCAGATCCACTTAAAGCCAGATTCTGATATTGCTACACTTGAGACAAAGGCACCTTATATAAGAACAGGATGGGATGGACCATGTAACTTCATGGGATCCCAAAAATGCAGAGCTGCCCAATTGCATCTTACACAGAGATGTGTGAAAGCCACAGGAACCTCAGTCCTCTCCTCCACAAGCTACACTGTGCATGTTAAGTCACCTAGCCCAGGTGAGTAACCACCATTTGATGAAGATAACTGGATTTAGGCTCCTGACTGCGACAGATTTTCTTGAATCTGCTTGTTGCAAACAGCTATAGAACTATAACAAAATATAAGGAAGTATTTCCTTCTTCCCAACCGCTTTTTCTTCACATTTCTTCAGTTTATTAACTCACAACATTGAAAGTTGACACTACAACCTACACAAACTCTCACCATCAGCTGTTCATAAAGCTAAATGAAACACATTGATCGGTTTACATTCAGCTGCATGTACTCAGAATAGTACATTAAAAAACTATATGTATTTACACACACACACACACACACATATAGGCCTTTAGTCTCCACTGTTTTGCTGCTTTCACATTGTGACTTGATTGATGTCGTGGGTGTTGTGATTTTTAATGACTGCATTGCTAAAACAATACAAAGGAGGAAGTAGGTTGGACTGTTTAAGTTAAAAACCTTCCATCTACATCCATATTCAATAATGATGAAGTGTAATGTTTTATAAGTACAAACTAATTGAAACACTTGTAATACTAACAGTGTAATAGATATATCACAAGCCTGTAAGAAATAAATTGTCTTTTTCCAAAGAAATGACAGACTTCACCACCAGCAAAGCAAAACACATGGTTTTAAACACATGAGAGTTCCCATGAAAGTCAATTATTTGTATCCTTAAATACTCTTTAAGAGCACAGAATAGGTCCCATGATAATTCTGTAACTCTTAAGAAAATGAGCTCTCCCACTGCCTTAATATTGAACCCTCATCTGAACACTTTGTGGTCTCTGTAACATTTAAATAATTATCAAGCTATGAATAAGAACCCTCGCTGTTTTTTGGGGTTCAGTGTGAAATATACATCTAAGATACACAAAATCTGTATTGGTCAAGTAAATTCATTTTAGGACCAATTTATCCCATTTTTACCAATAGCCCATTTTTCCTCTCAATTCTTTTCAGACAGAAGCTTGGGAAAATGAGGAAGGCTTGAAGATTTAAGTTGCCAAATGGTTACAAAGAAAAACAACAAAACAGAGATAATTTTTTTTGTTTCATTTTGGGATGAATCAGGTGAAATGAAAGACCAAAGACAGACCTGTTATCAGTCATCATTGCTACGAACAGAAGCTTCAAGCTGATCAGAAAAAGATTTAAAAATAAAACTTCTGAGAATTTATTTTCACAATTTAATAAACCCAGAGGGCACATTTGTCCAAATGTCTCTGATTTTTCCAATTGTAACAGCACCTGTTGTCTTCTAAAAAATCTCTCCTTGATGACATTTCTGATGAAAACTGCATCTGAATGCATCAGATAGTCCAGCTGGGTGAACATTTGGAATATTTCATCAGCTTCTCAAAAGCAATCCATCTTAGACTCTTCTGCTCACTTTACCTCTACATACTAAAGTATAACTTTTAAGATCTTCTCTCTTCTTGTGCCCTGTCTTTAGTTTTTCTTCTTATACATGTACTTAATCAAAACTCATTCAAGCTAAAAACTGGAAAAGCTTAGCAAAGGCTAAGAATAGGTGATCATTTTGACACACCTAAATGATCCAATATATCACAATACACATAAACTCAATCTTGTGATGATACTAAGGCTGTTCAACTACCTTTTGGAAAGTGATACGCCAGCAATAGTATCCATTTCATCATAGGATTCCTGTGTTTTCACTAATTCTAACGTTTTAGATTCAGTGTAATTCTGGAAACAAATTCACACTGCACACCACAGAAGAAAAAGTTTTTATGAATTCTATTTATGAAAGAGTCTAGTACCACTACTTTTTCAAACAAAAAATAGTCTGTGATTTTGTATGACAGATTACAAGTTGGAAGAACATGACCTCCTTTTGGAAGATACCAATTGCATTTTCTTTCATTTTTCAAACTTAATCTAAAGAGCTGCCTAGTATCTTGGCTAGTATAATGCCCCTGTAGTCTGAATCAGTTTTAAACACAGCATTACATATTTTCAGCTATTCACAGCCATATAAACCTTTTCTTTACAGCTAGAAATATGCATCATATGTCAAGCCCAAAAGTTAAAGATACTTTGTTTTGTTACTACAAAAATTTGTGTAAAGAATGTTGGTAAAAAATAAGTTTCCTTGAAACATTTCATTTGCATATAACAGATTTTGCAATAAAGGTGTTTGTTGGAAGTTCAGTCAACTACCTACAAACATCATGAAATGATTTGCTCTGTTTACATGGAAAATATCATCAGTAATCAAACACAGAGCTCTGTTTTGTTCAATACATTTAGAAAGCAAACGTGTTAGTTAAATTGTTAGTTAAATGTTCCCCTTCCATTCCTAAAATACTCCACCTGGGTAATTAAGGCCCATTTCAGATTTTGCTATAAGAGCAATACATGAAGTAAAAATTAGAGACTTGGAAAAAAAAAAAAAAGAACTAGGAGCAAAGGTAAGTTTTAAGGAATCAGATACCCAGGTAAATCAGAAACACAGAAGAATTGAGGAAACTTTGGAATAAATTCTTTGAAGGCACAATTTAATGGCAGATACATATAACTTCTCATTGCTATATTTTTATTTTAGTAAGCAATTAGGAAATTCATCAGAAAACTAGTTCTTCAAATTCATGTGAGAAATTCCAAGACAAGTTAGTTTTGAAGATGCTTCATGTGACAGACAACAGAACTGTCTTGCAAGTGCAAAGCATCTGGAGCAGGTGAGTGAAGCAGCCCTCCCTGAGGCGGCAGCCAGCCAGCCCGGAACTGGAATCGCTTCAAGAAAAAGGGAGAACTAGCCTCGAAGAGCTAGCCTTTATTTAACTAGAAAATGATGTCCATATCTTCAAATGGTTAATCCTGCAGCTTTAAATATCAGACACAGAGTTATTTATGGCTGAGAGTTTACAGCTTGCTTTTCATTTTAATTTTCCTACCTCTTGTCTGCCTGGATTTAACAGGCACAGCACAGAAGCAATCGTCGCAGCACGAGGGAACTACTAGAGCAGCAATAAGCACAGGCACGCACACCTAGACCTATCTTTCCTCAACCAGAGATTGGGAGAAGGGACAGCTGCCTTCAACCAAGAAAGCAAACAGTTGCTGCCCTGAAATCCACAGCAGCTGGAAATCCATCTTTCCGTGACTTACAAAATTATGCTTTTGTCTTAAATCATCCCATATCCTCTTATCTACTATCAAGCTCCTATCACCACAAGCAGCAGTAGGAGGTAGGACTTCATTCCAAAAATCTAAATTTTTACCAATAGCCGTAAATACTCAACATTCAAATCAAACAACAGTCAGATAAAAAGGAACCAGAATCATATATTAAGGTCCTTAAATAGTAGAAAGACCAGTTGGCTTCAGCCAACTATTTACAAAGGTGCAACCATGGTAGTGTTATCACTTTCAGCACATCTAGCTTGGGAGCCCTTTCTTCTTCCCTCATTCCACCATTTAACAGGAAAGGGGGAGCAGCTCTCCATCTCACCTACGAAGGTGCTTTCTGGCGAGCTCTTCCCAGGCCGCACACCCGTGGCGCAACCCTTCAGTTCCCCTGCACCATATCCCTACCAGAGCGGAGCGACACCTGCACAAGGAGCACACCTGGGCTACACCCTGCATGCAGACACTACAGTTATCACAAAGACACAAGGAAAGGTGCACACAACTGAAGTACAGGTCCAGCAGTAAGTCAATAAATGAATTCAACTACATGCTGAGGACTAAAGCAAGCTCCTGCAGTGCTAGTGAGCTAACGCGGCAGCTGCAAACAGCCGCTCAGTACAGTCTCCAGCCCAGGCGGCCCCGGGGAGGCCGAGCTGCCGCCGTGGCGCCAGCGACGCTGTCTGCGGGGCACACTGCTTTCCTGGAGAAAAAATCCTAAAGCTGCTTTCCCTCCTTCTTCCTAGGCCTTGGAAACGTGGCCAAAGCTGCGCCTGACTCTGCTGCTGACTGCACATTTCAGCACCCACTAAAGTATTCTGAAAAGAAGTAATAGCTATTAAACACAAGTAAGAGCTTCTAGAAAATACTGGGGATTTACTAAACTACATTTTTTTTGCACTAAATTCTCAGTCAATTTTAACTCTAAAACCTCTCTGATGCCCCAAAATGCTTCACTGTGTGACTTGAACCAGGCATAGCAGTTTTCTCCACATGTGGTTCAATAACACTGCAAACACTGTGCTAGACCATGGGATTTTGTGCAATTTTTGCACAAAGAAATGGATTATTGTAAGGAGAAGTCCCCTAAGGAAGGGAACTTCAAAACATCCTGTTCCTTGATGCACATCTCAAAAGTACTAATTTCATGTTTATTTATTAAAAGCAATTGAAAGTTCTAGCCTTTTTTACTGGGAGTTTGAAGACAAATTTGTAACACTTTTCACAACTCCAGAGCACATTTTACAGTTGATCATGTATTAAATTACACTATGTAGAAGAGGATTGCATACTGATTCCCTCATTTGCAATGCCAACCTTAGCCTTGAATTCTTCCAGCAGATTGTAACCAACATCCTCCACCAAAGGGGTAACTGATTCTGGGATTTTCTGTGTTACAAAAGCACCTAGGAGTTCCCATAGTTTTCAGACTTCACTAACTGTGGCAGAGAAGACTGCTAAATACAATATTTTCTTCCTTCTTTCCATGTAACTGCCTCTTCCAACATATTTATTCCTATAATCAATCTTGATCAGGAGAACAAATGCACATCTGTCTCTTTCACATGGGCATGATGGAAGGGGTTAATTAACGTTAATGATATGATATTAAGCAACTGAATGCATAGCAGAAGCTATATAAATACTTAATTTGAGGAATTATTTATAAAGTACATTTCTGCAGTAGTTAATAATTAATCCTCTCTGATTACAGAAATTACAGTAATTAGAGAAAATGAGATAGCACTGAAACTATTAAAGCATATTTTTATTTAAAGTATACTTCCCCCCACCTCCCAAATATATGATAAACTTCTCTATTTATTGTAAACTTATTCCATCAGCTACAGTTATAGATTTAATTTTTTTAAACAGTACTCCTAAAATAAATTAGTATTTATTTTAATGTTTAAAGTTTTCTGCAATTTTTTCACCAAAATCTCAGGGTAAATTTTCCCCAATTTCTATGGCTCTTCATGCTCTATTTATGTTCTAGCACTCTATTAGTGTAGTCCATGACACTACTCTCAAAAAAAAAAAACAAAACTTGGCATTTTTAACTGAAACCACAACATACAAGCACGCAGGCGCACACACACACACACACATATATGTGCAGTCTATTCAGCTGGGGCCTGACTATCAGCATTTTCTTTTAATTATAAATTTGATGAACACTGCAAACTTCTTCAGCCCTAATAATAAGTGAAAACATAAAATATTATCATTAAAATAGCATTAACCAAGCATCAAAGATTAATATTTTTGGCCCAGGAAATCAGCATTTTTAATACTAATGTATTTAACAAAAAATTTTGTCTCACCTTCTCACCTACCCATTTGTAAATATAAACAAATTTGTCAAAAATGAGGCAACAAAATATGTAGTTAGCCCACAGTTTCTTTTAAAGTTTGAATAAACATGCTAAACAGTGTAAATGACAAGTACAGAACATTACTCCTAGCAAAGCCTTCCAAAGAAGTAAAACAACTTCTTTAAGCTTTTTGATTGCCAAAACCCATTCCAGAAGAGAACAGCAGAGAGTAGCAGCTCCCATCTGAGCATTGCTTTTACTTGCTTACAATTACTGAATTTTAAAATGATGGGGGGGACAGAAAAGCCTGGCATAAAAAGTAGAATCAGTGAGTACCTAAAAGTTTTCATGCATAATTACAGAGTCCTTAATTCAAACTGAATTACAACAATTTAATTCAAGTTAACTTTTAAAATGAATTAGCTAAATCACATCAAATTCTTGGTAAAAATTAGTATTTTGCAATTTCTCCCCGCCCCCCATGAATTCAAGTGTTCTACAGAGTATACATGTCATTATTTTATTTAATAAAAAAATCCAAATGATATTTTTCAATAGTCAAATTGCAGAATATTTGTATCTATGCCACTGACTTCAAGATACAGGATATTCTTTATAGTTTGAGCAAATTTTATGTTCATTTATTTTCCTCTAAAAATTATGATGTTATATGTCAAAAAATCAATAGAAGCTATTCAATATTCAGAGGCTCTATAAATTTGCAAAATATTTTCACTGACTACATGCTGTTTAGAAAAATCTTGCACCACCAGTCCTAATTGGTAAGATCATAATACTAAAAGCTAAAAATCAAAAAGAAGCAATTAGCTTCAGCTATGATTTTACAAGCTGTTAGTTTAAATACATATACAGTCTGATCATCTGTAGAAAGAGAAAAAAGTTATAAAGAATCAAGTGATTCTTTGACAGGTTACAAGCAAACAGAGTGAAAACAGAAGAGGAAAGATCACATCAGTATTCATGTTCTTCACAGTGAGAATTAAAATAGAAGCTTTAATAAAAGCTAATACAATCATTTTACAAGTGAAGAAATGTAAGTTAATAAAGTAGAAAAATTATGGATGACATTCAAATTAAAGAACAAGGGAAAATAAACTATTAACACAAATCTCCATGTTATTTCTGGGGACTCACTGTCAATTACATTCTTAGTCTCCTAGTATCTTTTCTGAACAGCAAATCTACAGAAATCAAGTTCTGGGTCCTCACAAACAATGCCAGGTTCCTTAGTGGTCTGTCATAGACAATTAGTGCAGGCTCACCCCAAACGGAGCAGGACGCAGCCTTCTCTAAAGATTATAGCGCTGAAGAGAAGCATTTTTCACACCTCTCACATGAAAGAACTGTCTCCAGTTAGAGGGCAACAAATTATCCCTATATTTTCATAGGCTCTTCCTCCTCACAGTCAAACAATACAGATACTCTCCTCACGGGTCCTCGCGTCTGCTACTTTTCCACCCCAGAAGCTTTGCTACTGCTACACTGAGCAGCGCAGTGATGCTGTCTCCTAAGACTGGAAGAGTCTCAATTCCATTTAAAAATAAATAAGTTTAAGCAAAGCAAAATAAATGGTTATAAACAGATTCTTAAACTGTACCTATGACAACCAACTTGTTTTTTTAATATATACTACTTACCCTCCTGTGGAGGCACAGAATGATCTGTTTTTCTTTTGCTGCTGCTCATTTTTAAAAAAGCTTCCAGCTACTCCAGCCATATTGATTGCTAATAATTGTGCATTCTCTATTCTTTCTTTCCAATATTTTTGTGCGATTCTGCTTATTCTGTGAAATCATTAATACTAAGGCTTGAGGAAAGACCAAAGGTTCAGTTGTCCTCCTCCACTTTTTTTTTTTTAATTTACTTTCAGTGTAATTACTGCTGAAATTCAGGGATGTCACCTTGCTGAGTCTGACCTCAAAGCACAGCCCAGAAGCAGCTTTGAAAAGGAGATGCCGAGGGAGCAAAGGGGCAGACCTGGGCAGGAGAGGGGCTGCGGGGCACTCCTTTCATTCATTTTGCCCTGGGTGACCTGGAATAAAGCCAAGCAGATGGCAGGTGACAACTGAAATGAGCCCAGTGCTGCCAGCACAGTCCCGGGAGCCGGCTGGGACAGAGGGCAGGAGGCAGCAGGAGGGGCGTTATCCTGAGGAGGGCACATGTCCTCACAGGACCACACACGGATGCATCTGGGTACAACTTGGGAATAGCAGCTAGGAACCCAAGAAAGGCCAAGGCGGGTGACTTTTAACCTGACAGAGTGATTCAAAGACTCTTAAAATTCAAAGGTTATCTTTACTTTTAAGCGAATGAAATTATTCTCTAAGGTGATTGCTATGATTTTCTTGCTCTTATTGTAGCAGTGAGTTACTGCAATTCAGAATGGTTTTAATGTAACGTTTCTGAAATAGAAAGTACTAGATTACATGTTTACACCAACAGTTAAAAGAAATTTTTCATTCAAACACAATATTAGAATAAAAAGAATTTCTTAGGGATCAGCCAAGGGAAAATGCCAACTGGGAAGAAAGGCATAAATGCATGTGTAACTGCAAATGCCAGCATGTCACTGAAATGAAATTTCAGCAAATACATAAATACACACATATATATGCGTGCACATACACACACATTCATTCTGTTCCAGTGATTACTTTTCTATTTTGAAGTATGTGCTAACAGAAAATATTAAAATCTGTTATCCTTATTAAATTGCAGTTCTTCCCAGACAACTCCCTGTTACAGTATAATAGGGGTTAAATAGGGGAAGAATATGTATTTCTTCCTCTTCTGTAGCTCTGTCTGCAGTGCAGTAGGGTTTTCACAGATAACGACACACTTAAAAAAACATTTCAGACAAACATTCTCAGAAAACAAGACCCAAAACGAAGCTCAGGGAAGCAAGTAAACCCCCCCATCCTCAGGAAGCTCAGTCATATCTGTGTTATTTCTGATAAATGACTGCCTAGATAGTTGGCATTTTTAGAGGAATAAGAACGATTGGTTTTAACACCAGCAATCCATCCAACTCTGCAAGTCAGTCCCGTGGACCCCCCAAGTCTTCTCGCCTTCAGCCCTACTTCTCGTCCTCCACCCCATAACAAATTTCTCCGGACAACCAGAAGCCTCGTTTAAAGGGAGAAGTTTCCCACGTGAGAACGTTCCCACGTGCGGGTGCCGCAGCCCCAGTGGGGCCACGCGCGGTTCAGTGCGATCGTGTTAGGCGCGCGGCCTCCTCCAACAGCCGCAAAGCGCCTTGTGGGGAAGGAGGAATCTCTTTCCCGGCAAGGGAATGTTACGCTCACGTCAGTGTAAAGCTGGAGGAACCACTGTTACACTGCCAGTGTATTTCTATAAACTGTCCAGGTATGCC
>JAUBNY010001121.1:230645-249244 GCA_032275445.1 Crypturellus soui | reverse complement strand
TTTTTCATCTCAGATTCTTTAGCCCTTGTCAAATTGGTTATACCCAGCAGAAAACTTAATCACTGTGATCAACATCTCGATGACACCAAACTTAGCACTTTCACATCTCATCTGTATGGGCAACACTAGAGAACATCAAGAAACAGAAATAAACTTTTTAGAAAAGTACTAAAATAAAGCAACTCATCATACAATTTTGAGATGTATGAGAACAGATCAAAAATAGCGATCTGCATGTTCAAATGTAAAATGAAATTGTGTGCACGTATCCACATTGGCATCCCCTACAAGAATTGTGCTTTACCTCCTCACTTCTACTAACGTAAATGAAAATTCAACTAAATAGTAATATATAATGCTCAAATAAAAGCACTTTATTACACCTGCAGATAAAAGAAGCTCATGGTTTGAATAATAAATCTGAGTTGAATAAAAAAAAAAAAAAAAAAAGAGCTTAAGGCTCGGAACTTGGGAAGTTGGAATTGCTCGCTCACTGGTTCTGAGGGCAGGATGAACATCACCAAGGGCTACTCTGAGCCAAGCTAGTTAATAAGTTTCCACCTCTGGCATCTGTTAGTGTTCTACTCACAATATATAAAGAAAAACAGGATTTGAGGGTATCATATAACTTTTAGTGAATTACACATTACATACTAATAACTACTCCAAGTAATCATTAAATTAGGTCAGGAGAGCGGGTTCAAGGAAAGGGAGGTGGCAAGGGTGGGGGACAAAGCTGAAGGTCTTTTCCTCAGGTAAAATCAGTTTTTATTGTGCAAATCACAGATGTGACTTGTACTGTACCTGGAAATAACTATTCCAGTTGCATGCTAAAACCTTTTGCCTTCCTTTCTTCTCGACTCCAAAGATAGGATAATCAATAAAATATGAGGATCGATGCTCACTGTGATTGTGGAATTGATTACAGACTCCCACATGGCCATTAATAGCCTATTTCTGTTACAACAGGCTGCTTTAAATCAAGTATTGCCACATAGCATAACTTGAATTTTGCATGCAAGACCAACTTGTATTAGCAACACTGAACCCTTAAGCACACAGCAGCCTTCCTCAAGCTGCTGCTGTAATTACAAATACCTCATACTGAGAACAAATCTACTTACCAACACTTTCAAAGCAGTTCTGAGTCTACAAAATAAATCACTAAATTAATTGGTCATTCAAGCACCTTATCTCATTAATCATGAGGAAAGAACCATCTTAAGATTTACAATCAAAACCAAAACTAATTTTCCCTCAAAGACCAAAACAATTCACTTGAGCATCTTTAAAGAAAACATAAGAATGAGCCAATTGATAATAGCTTTGGAAGAAACTACTGGCATTTGACGGCTGATTGGATTTGGCTTATGTAACTGGTTCTCTCTCTTCAAACTTCCCTGTGCCACACAATTAAGACCCAAGTTTTGCTAAAGCACAGATTTTGTCCTGTGTGTTCTGTGCCTAGACGATACTGGCTGGCTTAAATTTTAAAAGTAGTAGCTCAATAGTCATAAAAAGAGATTAGAAGAATTTGTTGCATACAAAAAAACAAAGAATGCGGGTTCCTTCAGAGGAATCTTTCCTACCTTAGAGACGAGACTGTTCTTAAACGGATGGTAAATAGTGCACCAGTGAATTTGTCTACAGCTATGCAGGGCTTGATGAAAACTGTAGAAAATGCAAGACCCAAATTAACGCCATCCTTGGTTTCTGCAAATGGACTAGCATAGAACAGGAGATGCAGGCTACCATGGAGACATCAGAGATTCACACTCGGCTACGCCTATCCGATCTTGCAAGTTTCCTAAATCTTGGATATGATGCACTGCATTCTGTGGATTTAAAGCTTTATAATAAAATCTGGGGAAAAAAAAATGATGATGGTACAGGAAAAGAATGACAGGGAAAACAAATGGTTTCTTATCTGTTTTTCTAAGTTTTTCCACACAGAATAGCTCAGGGTCCCACTTACTGCTCTAGGCACTGCTGGAGGAAATGCAGTACTGTAATAGTCGTTCTTCACAGCTTGATCCGACATTTTTTCTCCTAGGCATTGAAGAGCAGGAGCTCTTCAGTCCACACCCTCAGCACAGTTTCTAAATTAAGTCATCCTTCAAAAAAGGTGAAGTGTGTGGGAGATTTGAGAAGCATTTGAGCTTCACATACTTTAATGCAACTTCTGCATAGACTTATCCCTGTGTATATGCTTTCTATTCACACAATAAATCACACAATATTTGTACAAGGTCCAAAGAAGCTTCTGAAACACAGATGTTCTTCTACTGTAAACAAGTCATAATCTTTAGTCACAAGTTTCCTACATTTCAAATAACATCACCTGTTGGGGCGGGGCGGACGGGGGAAGAGGGAAGAGAAAAAAAGGCCTAAAAATCCAGCCATCATACACTCTTAATGCAAACAAAATTATTTTACACTGCTTTATCTTTTACAAACTTCCCCCAATAACAGTTTGGAGATCATTTTATTTCATCTGCCTTAAAACAAAAGAAACAAATAAAAGGCACCCGGACAGCAAGCACCTAATGTTAAGAGTTATTGTCTGGAGGGTAGAGTGGAGATGGGGCACCTATCTTCCCACCACAGAAGTCTGTTGAGCGTTTTGCATTTGTTTTGCATTTTTAAGATATATATTTTATTAATCAACCTCTAAACAACTTCAAATTTCTTTATGCTCCATAAGCATAAAGCTAAGGAGCCATTAAAATATTTGAATGGTATCTACTATATTTTTGCAAGATGTGGTGTGACCTAATACTTACTGGTTGGTACACAGATAAAAATTGGTAGATTTAATATTTCATACTACTATCTTGAAACAGAACATACATTTCTATCTCTGCAATATTATTTAAATGGCACTGATAACAGTCATTTGCCAAAAAAAGTGTCTTTTAGAGTTAGTTTCATAGTCAATCCTTACTCAGAAGTGCAAACATATCCTAGATCACATCCAAAAGGCCACAAAAAAATCCTTTGTCTCATTTTCTGCAAAATTGGAAACTTACAGTACTTAGTGCTGGTTTTACAGGACATGTAACAAGAAAGTTTCATATGGCTATATTCTTTAGTCTACACACTGTGAGAAGATTGAAGGAGAGTTGGTCTGGATAAAAATCAATTCTTTCTGCTTGCAGCCAAGTTTACTTCAGTGAATGAAAGCCAGAAATATTGACATTTCAGGCAGAAAGTTTAACAGAGAGCTGAAGAAAATAGAGACTTTCACTCCACTGAGCTGAGCAGCTGAGGACAGCATGTACAGAAACAAGAGGCCATTAGTAAAAAAAGGGCATAGTAGAAGCAGCGAAGATACTGATTTTGCACCAGAAAAAAATATTTTCAG
Source organism: Crypturellus soui (assembly GCA_032275445.1). Lineage (NCBI taxonomy): Eukaryota > Metazoa > Chordata > Aves > Tinamiformes > Tinamidae > Crypturellus > Crypturellus soui. The sequence continues at coordinate 245,880 of JAUBNY010001121.1, read as the reverse complement.
CACAAGGAATCTGTGCAGGGTGGGTTTGTTTCTTTCCTTACATGTGAAAACCAGCAGCAAGTCCCTGCAAAATAATGAGGCAAGCTGTTAAAAGACCAGAATCTGACACCATGTGTTTTGCCCATTCCCTGAATTTGGAGGAGTTCACACGGACTCCTTTGTAATTCAGAAGCAGCAAATAATATTGTATCTGAACCTGCTAGGAAACAGCCGATAACAAGAAATGCAACGGGTGAGGCTAACTGCCGCGTTTCTTTCTTCAGCTAAAAACCATCGGTCCTATTTATCCTGAACAGACGGATTCTCTGTGCTACAGGGTACATGAAACTATAGGTGTAGGGTAAGCACTGAAAAGGCAGCACACACAGTGGCAAGAATGCAAATGAAAACTCAGCATCGCTCACTCTCTGCATGCACAGAGTAACTGATACACACAAACATCTAACCCAATATTGCTATTTTCTGACATTGCAAATATTGATCTCATACATACAGTACTGAGTTGTTTTAAGTCCATAAAAACAGTAAAAAGAGTATTCAAGTCTCCAATTAGCTTATGTTTTCTTTACTACATCAAAATTCCTTTAGCATTTTATTTATCAAAAGCATTATGAATTTACAAGCAATAAAATACGGAAAAATACCTTTCCCTAGAAGAAAATTTTACTTGATTAGTAAAACATTTATGCTATGCAACACCCAACCAAGCCTACACCTATGCTACATGAGTGTACATTTGGCTGTTATCATGGGTCCCAGACTGTGCACTGAAATGTCGTACGCAAGATTAAAGCTGCAAGGTAACATGGCCTTGACCATAAAGAACACAAGGAACAGTGCTGCCCATCCACTCTGACAGGAAGGTGAGGGATGACACAGGCACTGAAAAGAAATAGTGATGGGTTGCAGGCTTTTTTATGATGTTGGAAGAGTGAGGAGAATAGCATGAATGAGTTTAGAATTGTTTGCGCTCATCTCCCAGATGTTCTGGGATGACCCTGACCATTGCTTAAGGTTCACCACCATGCAACGTGGCCAAAGGCCTTTTTTTAACTTGATCACGTTCAGACAGAGCTTCCTTTGTTAATGTCTGCCCACTCTTTCAGCTGAGGTGATCTCTCTTTGGACCCACCCTCTCTTAGGCTAAACAGCTCCTGTCTGGTACTACACACTACTAACAATTTTGATAAAATAAAACCAAGCTTTGTGTTCACCTGAGTGACATTCCTTACCCATGCAATACAGTGCCACACTTGGAGCACACTGGTGAACCCATCCTTAGAAACCCATCCTAGAAGAGAGCTCAGCAGGCTCTCCCTCCCACACTAGTTGTTTTCCTATGGCCATTTTTACCCCCATTAATCCAGATTTTGTTGGGCTGCTTATCCTGTGCCCAGGGCCCCAGTGATGGGACAAGGTGGTCCCAAACGACAGCAGTGCTTCCAAACCCTAGCAGGCCACACAGCTACCGGCAGGCCCAGACACAGTCCACGCTATTAGAGAGATTTAAGTAAAACTCAGGTTTAATAGACGTAACAGTCACTTTTAACAGACGTTGTCAGGATGTTCACTAATTTTACCCATTTTAAAGAGACTTGAAAAGGCAAGTAGAAAGTTTCAGGAAGAGCTTGTCTAGAATGAATACTTCTGTGGTTCACAAACATAGGTGGTTTAACTGTAACTCTTTTACCATTTAACGATTTAACTCTAAAACTATATATATTTCTGTAAAGTAAACAAAATTATTGCATAATTCCTTCCTTGCAGAAGGAAAAACAAACAAACAAAAAAACAAGCGATGAAACTTCTATCTCCATGTGTTGACAGGCAGCTTATTTTTCAGTATCGCTTTAAAAGCTCTGTATACCAACCACTAGCTACTTCCACAGCCAGACTCCAACTACAGGATCTTTCAAATACTAACCTCTTTGAAGTTAGACTAGACTAAATTCACCTACTCTTATTGTCTGTCAGACAGGTCAAGATGACTTAGGTGGCTTTTCCATCTGATGGAGACAAAGCTCCAACTCCCTTAGCTAAGAGATGGGTACTTCCACCGTGTAGCAGACAACTTCATCCCAGCTATGGCCAACAACGGAAGAGGCTTAGAAGAAGACAGAAATGGGAGGATCAAAACCTAGGAGGCAGATTATTTTCCCAGGCTTTTCCCCTTTTCCTCTCTCTCTATTGTTGTTACAAAATATACACATTTCAACACTGGAAAGAGTTACCTCTATGGCATTTCCTTAATCAGTCTGGCACATTCTAGGTGCAAGATAGTAAGGAAAATAAACCTTTTCCTCCTACCAAGAGACAGAAATACCTCAGCTACAAATAAGTTTTAACAGCTCCACAGGCATCTTTTAAGCGACTTAACTAAACTGAACAGGATTTCTGTCCACAGATCTTTAGTTTTCCTGTAATCATTTGATGACTGAATAATTAATCTTTCCAGCAGGGAATAATTCACATGTATTTTGCATTGACGGGTGCTACTGACTGTTAGCACGATGTTTGCTTATTTGTATTTTTAACTGACAAAGTATATTAATAAATGCATGAGTTTTGAAAGAGTAGATAAAAGCCTTGAAAACTGAAACCTGCCCCCTGGTTCCTTCACATCCCAGAGACACCACATTCTTCAACTGAGAGATGTGGGAAGCAGATAGGATGTTTCTAACATGCTCAATTTGCCATGCCTGGGAACAATCCCATTCTCCATGCCTCCAGGTAAGCACAGGCCTAGAGATGCTGTAAGTTCTGCTGTCCACAAACATCTATCACTCTTTGAAATGTATTATGACTCATACATTACTCATTTATCACAGCTTAAGCTTTGCCCACTCTCATTACACCTCTATAAAGATACTATACCGCGGTTTTAAGTTAATAAGAAACAAAAATATTCTGGCCAAACATACTGACTCTAAGCTTAAACAGAACCCAGAAAGGATTGCAATGTCCTTCCCTGTCCAGACTGCCTACCTGAATTCTTGCTAACGTGGCCCAGCCAAGTCTTCCTCCATTTTCCAGAATATTTGTTAGTTAATGCCTTCAAACTTTGCCTGTGCAGTTGCAGTTCTGACTCCCCAACAATTCCAAATCAGAAAAGGTACTTTTAAATAGTCTCTGTTCCCCATCAAAGTTTTCAACTATACCACGTATCCCTAGTTATGAGCAAAAATTATCAGAAAGCACCTATAAAGAAGAGTGCACCTACAATATAAACTGTTCGGACAAACGGCTTGTTAAGAACAGTCTCAAGTACACACAAGCCTTATTTCCACAACTGAGCAGTTCAGCGGGAGACAGGGCAACTTGGGATTTCAAAAATAACTTCCTATAGCAAGTAGGATCAACTATCATTTCCTGTGGCTATGCTACATTCTGCCTTCCTCCAGAAAAGAAATCCTAAGTTTCTAAACTCAGCATCAGATATTTATCAAATAAAATTAGTTGTGAACCAGAGGTTGAAATAAAAATGAAAATAAAAGTGTAGTGTGGGGACTCATAAAAGATGCTGACATTTTTGATGTCATAATTCCATCAAAATTGACCTTTCTCCATGACAGCTTTGTTCACTCCAATAAGTTTAGTGACAAATGCTAGCAAACAAAAACAAAATGAAAAAAGAAAACCCACAAACATGCTGAAGAGTGAGCCTAGAGCTTTGTGGTGATGCATAAATTCTGTGAGCTTCCACTTTCTTTGCCCACTGTTTTACCACCCAGCTATTGATAGAGATCTTGCACTTTGCTGAGAGTTTGGTTCTGTTGTGCTAAGCTGCACCTGAGTTCTTGATACCAGAGCTAGGTATTAGGTGTGCCCACCTAAAGGGCACACCTACTTGTGAGCAACTCGCATCCCAGGATCTCCTTTGGGCATTTTGCTTTAATAACAGAAAAGGGAATTTTACCCTCCCACCAAAAACCAAAACCAACAGCAAACCCATGGTCTAACTAACACAATTCTGTGACATGCTCAGACTTCAAAGAGGTTAACTCAAAAAGGCATTCAGTTTAAGAGGTATCAGTTCAAAGAGTTGAGTTTCATTATTGGCCCCTGCAAAGGGATTTCTTGTGATCTAAGATGACATATTCTAATAGGAAAAATTGCCAGACAGAATGATGAATATTAAAATAAATGAGGAGCAGGAATGAACTGGCATTAACGTAACTTCTCTCATAAATGCGCATCACAGAAATAAAAAGGATGTTGATTACACTGGGGAATTGAAAAGTTTAACAAGATAATGCTAGTAGCATTTAGAAAAAAATACAGAAAAGTAAGCAGGCAACATGATTACAGCACAACAAGCAAAAAAAAAAAAAAAAGTAATGTTGACAAAAATGGTTCCGGAACACAAAGATGAGGAGTGGTTGCGCTGTGCTCACTGGTTCTGTAGCTTCCCAAACATTTTTTATTTGAACTACAGATGACCAATTATAACAGAAAAATAGAAAAGAATAATTAAATGGAGTGAAACTGCAAGCAAAAATAAACTTCTCAGATTTGGCATGGCATAAATTCCAAAACGCTAGGACATGAAGGTGAAGGAACTCCCTGCGCCTTGGCTGCAGTGGGTAAGCCAGAAGTCAGTGACTGCAGCATTTGCATTAGCCCTGTCCACGATGCCATCAAGCACGGTGCTAATCACAAACAGCCAAAGAGCAAGGGTCACTATTCTGCAATGGGTGCTTCCTACGATAAAATGCAGAAATAGCAGTTGTTTGTGATATATATGAAAATAAGTAAAGGTGAATGCAGCCTATAATCTACTGCCTATTTTCTGCTTTACCTCAAAAGTCCATAGAAAACAGCAGCTTCCATAAACATCTTTGCTATTCTCATGTCTTGTGCAGCACAAGTATAAGTTCTTGCCTTCTTGGATTTAAAGTAAGAATCTGTCCCTGATGAGGCTTTGCATAAACTCCATAAGCACGAATTCCATAAGACATTACAAGAAATGGGCAGATTTAGCTGAAGGTAAACATAATTCCTCAAATGCATGGAGTTGAGAGTAGATTTCTACATCCACATCTTTATTTTGTGAGCACTCCCCAACTCCCTGAAGCAATCTAATTGTTTCCAATTGTACATCTGAGCAAGTGAGAGATACCAATTGAGCATGTTTAGCTATATATTCGAATGTTTTTGCAGATAAATCTTTTTTTTCAGCTTAACAGCAATAGCACAGTATTTCATAGTCTGTCTGTCCACCTCAGTCTCATGCATATGTACTGAGAACTGATAACTGTCAAAGATGCTCAGTTTTTAGCCACGAATCTAAGTTGATTAGACAGCAGCAGAAATAAATTTTGTAAAGACTAAACACAGGCCAGTCTACCTTAGCACATATTCATGTAAGCTACTATTTCCCAGTTTAATTCCCATTAAAGGGAATTAAAAAGCTATCTCTGTGCAGGGGGAAGTTCAACAGACCAAGGGACAGACTGCAATTAAAATGCCCTTGCGGTACGTACTGCAAACATTTCAGAGGACTCACAGGCACATTTTATGATGATTTTGAGAGACCACTGGGAAAAAACTCATTTATAAATGAGTTTCATTTATAAAATGAAGCTGTAAACATTGTATTCTTAATAAGCGATGCTTGAAAACACTCTCTTATAAAACCAAAGGTAGTCGGGGCAGAAGTGAAATGCAGAAGAGTCATTCAGGTATGAACTGTCTGCACTGAAAGAAGCTCCATTCAATGGGCCATTTTTTTTTTCTTTTCTCCTTTTTTTAAAGCTGCTGACTGTAATTTCATAAAGTAGTGCCAAGTGGCAAACACTAATATCAAAGTACTTAAAAGTCTGCCTTAAGAAGATTACAGTGTTAGAGTAAAAAAGTGATACTGACCGAGGCTGATGAAAGATGAATCATCATTTTCTTTTTGCAGATCAGAAGCTGAGGAACTTATAGATTAAAGTGTTCAGGCGATTTTAAATTACACATTTCGTGTCAGAATTGGCAGTCTCTGTTTTAACACTCAAAGCTTTTCCTCTGCTTAGCTCAGAAAATACTGCCTAAAGGATGCATATTGCCAGACATGCATGCACATGCAATTATTACATAGCCAAAATTAAAGCTGCAGCAGTACTAGTTACATTTTACACTATAACACAGCATAACATGTAACAATAATACATATATATATATATATGCATACACACAATACATACATATATACGCCTATCTATCAGTCCTTTGGCTCAGCCTCTGGTACACCTTTCAATAGCTGTTGCTTTCAGATGATTCAAAACACCAACTACCTCACAGAAAGAGGCTGCTGCTAATTTCAAACTTTAGTCAAGTAAAAACCTTGAGAGATCTTCAGGTTAAAATCACAGATATGATCCTGCCAGGACAACATGAAAGTGAGCAAACCTAGGAGTAAGAGGGAAAACATATACAATGCGAGATGCCCAAAGATTCTGGTTTCTCTTTGCAACTTGGACTGTCCTTCAAACTTGCTCACACTGGGGATTAAAGTATCTCATGGAACAAAACTTTGAAACCAAAGACAATCATTGGGAAACAAGTACTAAAATAGCTGTGCAGTTTCAGTATGTGCTATAATTTATTTTAAAGGGCACCAATAGACTCCTCCAGTAACTGAGTCTTCAAACAGAGATTATTTTGGGAGATGTAGCCAAGAAGCAGATTTGAAGAGCATGACAATTATCTGCAGCTTCATGGGATACCTCACTGTATTTCTTACTTCACTGTAAACGTAAAAAGATACTTTCATATTTACACATTTTGCCATGTAAAGGGTAAAATTCCCAGGGCATTTTGCCACATATATCAAATTCCATTCCACATTAAGTATCAATAAAACTTCAAATCTTTGAAAGGAACACAAAAGTCTAGGAAAACATGATAAGCAAGAAACTTGCTGGTCACTTGGAAGAGAATATCATAAGCACAGAACGGATGCAGGGGCAGCCCTGAAGAGGTGACAGCAGAGAAGGTTAATGCTACGCAAGAAGGGCTGTGACTGCTGATTTCCTGGCAGCCCAACTCACCTAGAACATGAGAAGCCGCCACCACTGCTGCTTCACGTGACAGCATTGCTCATCATCTGAGGAGAAGCTCGTTTTACCCTCCTGCCTGGGAGCAGGCAGGTTGATCCCATTTTCCTACCCAGGAGACGGTCATCCAGCCAACTTTTTCTGATGTCCCTGAGGTTTACAGGCCTCTCGGGAAAACTTCATGTCTACTATATGTTGAATAAAATTACCTTGTTACTTTCTGAAAGTATACTGCATACTCTTTGTATATTCTTTCTGAATATCAATAAAAAGAAAGTATATTCTTTCCGAATATCAATATATTGTTCCTTTGTTCAGTGTTGTTAATGCTCCCTTAACAGCCTAACAGGGCAATCCAAATTCTCTCTCATATTCTAACACAAAATAGGTAGTACATCTTATAAATCCATTGGTCCAGATTTGCATCATTTTGCCCCAGAAATGAAAGAGAAGATAACACACTAAAATAGACACAGGCTCATAACATCCGTGAAGAGAAAAGTCCTTATCCTGATCTCAGCAAACAGGCCAGTTCAATGGCACTGCAGGAGCCGCTCCACACGCTGCCCCTCCTGAACATTTACAATACAAGTACAGAAGCTGCAAGAAGAAAACGGAAATGCTCTGGCTAAGAGGCAAGTAGCATATGCTAAAATCTCACAGCTAAATAGGCAACAACTACAGCTTTTCAGAAAGATAGCCGCTAAGGAGAGGTGGTGAGAGGTCCCTACTGTTTCGCATGAAAAGCTTTGAAAGAGGCAAGAGGCACGTGGAGAACGCTAAAGAGCACAGAATCTTCCAAAACAAGCAGCTCATCATCTGTGTTCCTACCTCCTCTGCCTGATTCAAGGCACATGTCCTAAGTTAATTTATAATGGCAATCACAGCTTGCAGGTTGTCTCTTCTAAAGACAAACTTACCTAGTTCAAATCCTTTAAACATTCCTTTTTCGTTTTAATGCTTGACAGAAAACACCGTGATTGCCTGTTCCCTGTTTTGCACCAGTGTGCTCAGTGCCTTCACCATCAGCTAAACACAGTAGCAGCCAGGGCAAGTGCAGTTACACTACACAGCTGTGTGGCAGCCTAAAGATTGAGTTGTGCCTGGTTCACATTTTGGCTGTCATTGCTTCACTCCTAAAGGAGAAGGTGGCCATTTAACAGCAGGTGTAGAGAGGGGCATGGAAATAGCATGACAGCAACCACCGCAGAAGTGAGCCACACAATACACATATTTTAGGTATGCAAAAACATGATGCCAAGGTATTTTTTCCAACTCCCTCAGCTTTTCTACTCCACACAGCAACCAGTGGTCAGAGTTTTTATGTGCTACGGGCCACTTCCCACACTGTCTTCCTTCCTTATTCTGTCATCTTTCTCTCTCTCTCTCTCTCTCTCTTCCAGACAGAGAAAAGCCTATTAAAAACTTTTGGCTAAAAATGAAACTTGGAAAGCTATAGTACAGTGGAAAAGTGAGAGCACAGTTTTGATTAAGAACAGCTTACTATAAAACTATGCGTTTGTTAAGTTAAGAGCAATACAACTAGAAGAGAGAAAATTTCATATTTCACTTTTAGTAATACTTTTCTTGTGCTGCTTACATAATGCAGCAATATTTTATTCATAAATGTCCTAGCTATAGCCTCTTTTAAAAGAAAAATCAATATTTGTGAAAACAAAGCAAATAGCTGTAGTGTTTGAAATGAGGACCAACCTATGAATTTGGAATCAATGCTTTAAACCTCCATATTAGTTATAATATTTTTCAGTTCAGAATATTTAATGATCAACTCTGTTTCAGCGCTTTTATCTGTAGGTTAACCATTTTTACTGGAAAAATACATTGTCCTACAGTTTATTATCTCCAAAATAGTAGGTACCACAAGACCCTTCATATTTAATAAGATCATTTGCAAGTATAGTGCAAATATACAGAAGCACTTCCAGGTTCTTTCATATCCATTTTAAACTGGGGAGTATTATTTTAAATGAGGCAAGTCTAAATGCACCTACGCAACTTGGAGGCAGATAAAGGCACAGAAAGTATAAGCAGCAGCATAAGAGCCTTTAAATTATTTTAATAGAATATGAATATTAAACAAGAACAGCAAAGAACAACTTGTTTCATATTGGCAGCTGCTACGACAGCAGCTTCTTTTTGCTGACATTAGATGTTGTTCTTTTTAAATATCCAAGGCAGGAGTAAGATGGCTCCTCACCTGCAGCTCAGGTCAAAGTTGTTACCTAAGCCGTTCACTTGCTCTCCACTCACATGAGTAAAATGTCTCAAAGTTGCTGTAATCTGAACTGCCACTTAAGGACAGACCCAATGCTAGAAAATTCTGTTCGCTGCATACAGTATTTCATGCTTCAAACTCTATCAGTGCTGACATGTAGTCTACATACAGCAATTCTCCATCTAAGAGAAGTCTCTAGAATTAGGTTTTCGGTACAAGCATCTGCTAGTATGAAGTTAACAGCTAGTTTCTCATCATACCCATCTCCTATGGGATGCACTCAACAGTGTAGATATTACATTAGATTATGATTAAATCTCTCCATCATAAACAAGAAGCAAAATTAACAGGTACTTGTTAGCACTGAATCATGTCTCTTTATTGCGGCATCTCTCTTTATTGCAATATAATTTTAATTAGAGTTTACAAGACAGACCTATGAGATCTAGCGAAGCATGGGGTAGACAGGATGGGTTTTTAAGACACTCATTTCTGTCTATGTAATAATTATGCTGATATACTGAACACTAAGTAGGATATTAGGTGCATTCATTAAGATATTATTTTTACTCTCCAGGAGGGATTTTAGTTTTTTATATTACTTTAAAAATATGCAGCAATGTTAAACAATTTTAAGCACTCATAGAAACCAGAGAAGATTAAATTTAATCCATTTTTGCATTTTATAAGATTAAAAGGTTAAGAAATCCTAAACTTCAGATAACTAACCCATAATTTTCATTTTATGCTGCCTGTCTCTGCTTGATCCCTTAAAATCCCTGTTATAACCTTACAGGCCTAAACCTAGAAAACTATTTCTTACTTGTACAGGCACAGAAAACCACCAGACATGCGCACTGGATATGCAAAATTTAACTCCCAGGAAAGGAATAATTAAATATACCAGTTCTCTGTCATGGCACAACAGTAAAAGCAGATTAATTTTCATGCAGAAAAGGCTCTATAATTATTTCCAACAGTAATTTGACTTAGTCAACCTCAAATAAGAGACAAAAAAGAAATTGCTACTCAGAAATGTTTCTCCAGGATTACTACCTTGCTGAGAATGTCTTCCTGAAACATAAATCGGCCCATAACTTGCAAGTTAGATCCCTCTCAGCCTTTCCCAATTACTCCTTTTCCCCGACTTTCCAGGTACCATGTATGAATAAACACTGTTCAAACACATCGAAATTCAGCTTGTAAAGTCTGCTTCTTTTGCAAAATGTAAACATCAGTACAGCACTGTATCAATCATGCTTTAGGATGATCTCATTCATTCAGAAGCTTTTACCTTAAAGTGTTCTCTGAGAGTCTATCAAGAACCTTTTTAGTAAGAGCTTCTTAATCAACTGTTCTGCTTTACCTCCCCCTGTACACATATTCTTCGATAGACTATTCACAGCAGAATGAATCTTGAAGAACACAATAGAGAAACTGGCATTATGATCTTGTATTATGTTTTTTTCTTTTTTTTTTTTTTTTCCTGGACTAGTTGTCAGTTAAATCCAAACCTCGGTGATCAGTGATACAGCAAAAGACATATGACCAAACAAATGACTTGCCCAAGCCCCACTTTTACCTCTACAAACATGGGTGATTATTCTACTCTGGATGAAAAAGGCTACTTTTCTAAAGAGAAACTTAAGCCCCACCAGCAAAAGTAAAACACAGATTTTTTTTTTTTTTGTAAAAAGTAAAGTTTGTCGCTGATGTTTAATTCTGATGAACATATGTTTTTGCCCCTGGTCTACATTTCTTTGTGCAAAAATGGCCATTTAAGAACTTAAATAAAAGTGGCAGCACAGAATAAGCTGCACTTTAGAAGTGAAAAATATTCCTCAGCTTCCCAAAATTATGTTGTTTCAAGCATCCTTGCTGGGGAACCTTACACACCAGCTCTTCATTTGCAAGCTTGATCTTTTGACTGATCCTTCCAATTTTCCCTGACTTGCAGGGAAATCCATCATCCCTATATATTGTGAGGAGGGGTAGTACAATAATACTTTATTACTCACCAAGAAGGCAGCAAAATAGAGAGATTAAACTATTATCCTAGCACAGATCTTCCACATACCAACACCTACTAGTTTCTAAATAGTACTAATGTCAGTACCAACCATCAGAGTAATTTCTGCACTAGTGATTTCAGGAGCTCGTTCAGACAACACGTGGCAGTTCTGAGAGAGCCGCTATCCCAGGGCTCAGGGTACCATGCCGGATCCCGAGCTTTCCTCAGCTGCTACCCCGGCAGGACCGCAGCGGCTGCAGGGCACACACCGGGTGGCATCTGCATCGCAAGGACAACCCTGTGCAGCTGTGCCGCAGGCAGTAACGCTGCAGCAGGGAGGCAGAGCACGGCCAGCAGGCTGCTCTCCTCCTTACACTGAAGCACCCCCAGCCAAGGCAGGGGAGCAGCTCTCCAGACGCAGTGCCAGCGCGCACGCACCCACCGCGGTTTGCTCCTCACTGCTACCATCACTGTACTGCTCCCCCCAGAACAGCCCACAGGCTTTAGGCAGCCCTCAGTTACACATACCGCACCAATACTCGTTTCCTCCTGTTGTTGCCTTTGCTGGACTGTGGACTATTCCCACGCCCTGGAATAGTTTCTCATTTATCACATGGTACAGGAGGACCCCACAGCTAAAGCTGTGACCGCAGCAATTCCCCCAGACCTCTCTTCAGCACAGGGGGCCTTCAAGGACAGAAGGCTGAGGGCCAGATAACGCGTGCTAGATGCATTACAGGGCTGGGTGGCACTGCCTGAGCACAGCTGTGACTAGAGGAAAGCCCCCCCCCCACCACCACCACTAGAGCACAAGGTAACGCTTACACACCCGGGCGGCCACAAGCCACTCACTTCACACTCGTGCCAGGTCACGAGCCTCCAGGCCTGCTGCAGCAGTGCCTCAGCCGTTAGTAATCTCTTCCATATTTTAAATTGCCACACTCATCTCTCTCAGCATAACAGATAACTCAAAATACAAAGGATGATATCCCCTGCACAGGACCCCTGGATCCCCTGAACTCCAAACCATCTGTCCCTTACCAGCAGAGGCTGAACCTTTCCTTAAGAGCAGCCAGGGGCTACACTTCTCTCTCCAGCAGCTCTTCCAGGAGATCCCTGCACGAGCAGCAGCACCTCCCACACTGCCCGGCACCCTGCACAGCCCTTTCCCAGGTGCTGCCAGTATCTCTCCGCAGAGCCCCAGCTGGTGCACCGGCTGCTCCCCAGGCACAGCTGGCTTTCATTAGCAACCTGGACACAAGCCAAGGAGGCCATGACCATCCTCAATAATCCCTTACGGGCTGCTTTGGCAACATGGGTCCCTATGTGAATATGCTCAATTTAAGCAGAGGATAGAGGAGTGGCAAGATCTGTTCACACTGAAAGTACTGGCTATCCAGGGGGAGGAGAGAAAATGTTTTCATTGTGAAGAAAGGTATTTTAGTTTTGAATTAAGTAACGGATCCTTCAAGGTTACAGTTTGTAGGCATAGGACAAATGAATAGATCCACGCAAGAATACTTCTTTAGTGATGTAAACTGAGATGAATCAGAGCTTCCATGGAGGCTTGGAACACACTTCACATGCTCAAGTTGTCCATATGGGGAAGTTTTAGCTGTGCTCAGCTCTTTTTAATCAAAAAATAAAACACAGATAGTCTATATTCAGTTCATCTGATATCCTTCAACTAGGTGAGAAACCATAAAGCAACTCCTTGATAACTCCTTGATTGTCCCTGCGTTCACCAGACTGTGAGCATAGAAACTACTCCCCAAAGGACAGATCTGCTCCGAGCAAAAATCTAGGAAACAAACAGGCAGCCAGAACCTATCTGCTTACTTTACTGATTAATCCCACCTGTGAGCAAACCATGCCAGGAGTCTATTGTAGACAGACATGTCCCAGCAAATTATTCCTACACAGCAACATCTTCATCACGTGGTCAGGTACAGATGCAACATGAAAAGAGTACGGCAGATCTTAACATTATCTACTGCTCTCCTTATTGCACATAATAACCTGAGCAGCTGCATGGGATGCTCCTATGGAAAGGACTAATGCAGGCAGTAAATGAAACTGTTCCTAACTCTAAACCTCTGCACTTACAAGACTACTCAATAATATAAGGTGATTTAGTACTGAGTTTTACAACTTCTTACATCATTTTCATGCAAACATTTAAATATGTTTGCCTTTTAAATCATACAACACCTTACATGAAAAAGTTGGGGTTATTTTTCATAGGGAAAGTAAGTACATATAGCCACATCTTTTTTTTTTTCCTAAAGACAATACAAAATTCAAACAATTCATTATATATTTTATTTCACGAGAAAGAAGAATTACATATAATCACAATATTTATTTTTAACGACATGCAACCTTACATCACAATTACTTATACTAATATAAGTTCTTAAGCAAAGTTTTTACACATAGTTTAGTGATCAAAATAGAAGAGCATCTGATACAAGGCCAGGCACATACTCAAGAGATTCCCTTGCTGCAGGCAGAGTCCTGGCTAAACACAGACCTTGCCATAAGCAGCCTGAATGAGGCTGAGGCACAATGCGTAAGGGTCACAGCAGTATGTGCATCAGCCTGTCATTTAAAAAAAAAAAAAAGAAAAAGTTTTCATGGGTTTAGAAAGTTACATTTTCTATTTTTTAGATAACTGTGCAGGACCAGGAAAATTATGGTAGCAGTATCTTTGGCTTTCACAGCCCCAAGCTTGAGCTTGGGAAGCTGGAAAACTCTGCACCATGCTCTGTTAAAAGAAGCAGCACCAAAGCTCTTGGTCTTCCTATAAGTCTCACAGAAACCCAGGAAGATTAATCAAGATTTTAAGAAATAAAATGGCCTATCTTCTGGTTTTCTATAGTTCCTGACTACCAAAACTTCAAATGCAAAATGTTTTATTGGGTTTGTGCATGAAGGGCAAAATGGTAAAACCAACTCTGAGCCATAATGTTACAGTTATGACTTGCTTGATCTGATATTATGCTGTCTTCAAACATATTTAAAGCAACATTTTTTTTTCTCACTGAATATGGTTTATGTTACAGATTATGTTACCTGAGGACTTTAATGTCGTTAAATCTTTTAACACCTTCAAAATTAGGATCAACTCCAGTTCGAAAAGATTACATACACCTCGACAATAAATGTCTTGCTGAATTTATGTGGCAAGGGTGAAACATGACATAATTACAAATGTTGCTAGTAAGATCTGAAAACTAAAGAATATTTTAAAATATCTTCACAGTTTTCATAGAAACCAAATGTCTGACACTCACTTCCAAATTAAAAAAAAAGGTGCCACAGATTGCTAGAATTAGCAAAAACAATATTAATAAAGCCACTAGAAGGAGTAAGTCCACTTTGTCTTAAAAATAATGTGAAATGTGGAATATCTGCGTGGACACATGAGATGGTTAGCATTTGCAAGCACTATTTTTAATGTCATCAGTCTTCATTATTTTTCATGGAAATAATGTCAATTTTGACCTTTTTAAATTCATTTTTGGCTTCTTCATTTTGGCTGTTGCCAAAGTAATTGCTGTTGCTATAATTTCTTCTCATCCTGAAATGTTCTCAGATTTCAATAATATTCAATGACTTAATGACTTCAAAATCCTAAATGTTAGAAAGCACTGATATGCTAATGCTTTCTCCTGAATTTGCTATGAGAGGTAGATTTGTATTCTGAATGTAGATTCATATTTCTGTTCAACATCTTTGGAAGAAAAATAACTACATCTAAACAATGCATTTAGAGCAAAGTTATTGAAGACTTCTAATCATTCTGAGCACCTATCATCAGTAACATCTGGCACTCAAATCCACATCAATTATAAAAGGGACTAGAGATATTATTAAAGGAAATGCAATACAGTTAATGACACTTCACACTTGAAGTTAATAAATTGAATTTCTATAAGCAGTTTT
>JAUBNY010001121.1:183989-230545 GCA_032275445.1 Crypturellus soui | reverse complement strand
ATTATTAAAGGAAATGCAATACAGTTAATGACACTTCACACTTGAAGTTAATAAATTGAATTTCTATAAGCAGTTTTCATCCCAGTTCTCAAAACATAGCAAATATTAATGAATTTGTTCTCACAAATCTTCTATAATGCTGAAATCAAGAAAGAATGAAAACAGTTTTAGAGATTATCTTATTTTCTTCACATCAGAAAGGAAATCTTTGGCAAAATCTGCCAAATTTCATTTATTATCATTTATTAATATCAGTTGAATAACTTTGGCACAGCAGTTTTGAACTGCAATCATTTGGCTGAAAGTCATTAATTTTATTTATACTACTTACCAGTGTTTATCACGTATATTATACATAATGTTGCAAATTGTACAATTGTACAATTGAACATTTCTAACATGATTGGCTACAAAATATGTAAGACAATTAGTCTGTATATATTATGGTGCCATTAAGCATCTCTACATTGAAGCTGGATGGTACCATTTATAGGCTGGATAGATCCTTCCTCTACACTTCCCATGCTGGCTCAGTAAATTAATACTTTCAGAGCAATTTAAAATGTAAATTAATGTGGAAACACAAAGTCCTACTGCAAATACAGTATCATATTAAATGGATGTTTTATTCTCTGATGTTGTTTTGAGAAAGTCCAGACAATGTCATTTTGTCACTTCTGACTGAGTATGCAAACACAGACATGCTTCCCAAAAACTGTTTTGCAGCATTTGGGGATTGAATGCACGTCCTGATAAAACAGGGAGATGTGAGATAAATGCTGAAAGAGCTAACGCTGTATTTCAATGTTATATATTTTCCTATCAGGTAAGAATACGGAAAACCTACTTATGTGTCTTTGTAAGACTAACAATAGTTGAAAAGAATGAAGTGAAGCAGAGAGAAGCCTTGTAGGGACAGTGCTGTCCAGGCTGCATTAAACAGAAGGCATGGTGAGGTTTTCAAACCTTTCGTCATTTTGGAGAGACCACTCTGCCCTCTCTAAAGGATGGAAGAGTAAGGACCCAGGCTCCTGCAGCAGCCTTTCCTTACAGGTGATTCCATTGCAATACACTTACTGGTGATAGTTGTATATGCCAAGTCATTCAGCTGGGAAATACACCCCTCTGGCAGAGACCATGTGTGCACCAACAACAAAACATTCTAAAACACAGCAACGTGTATTTTTTTTTTTTTGCGTAAGGCCAACAGGATCACATTATTTGTAATGCATGTATAAATTTGAAAGTTTGCATCAGATTCCTAAAAAATAAGAATAATTTTAGAATTATTTAATTACCTTAACAGGATAAATTATTGAGTATTCAACCCAGAGGAAAACTTGTGAAAAGAAGAAAAATAGAAAGAGACATATGAAAGTACTTTGCTTTCAGTGATAACATCTGATAATGAGTGGTACTCAAAGCACTCATTACAAATCAAAGGATATCAAAGATAAAACACACATTAAAGAAAGGCTTAAATGTAAATTACTCCTTTAAAAAGATAAATGCAATACATTTAGATTCTTACCAATTACAGACTCTTACCGCTTATAGAACTGGAAGCATAATAGTAATACGCAAAGCATAAGTAACAATAAAAATATCCGCCAAGACTCTTTTTCAAGAACTCCTTTCCCTAGTTTGGCACGTATTAATCCATCAAAAGACAGCCAGAAGACAAATGCCAGGCCAGCTCTATCAGACCGAGATTTCTTTTTCATTTCCTCTCTGTGGATCTGTTCTCCTATCTCCCCCTGACCCTAACATCTATTCCTGGTGTCTGTCCTCTTCCTTAGGCCTGTCTTCATTTCCTTTTTCTGGATCTAACTTTTCTGTCTTTTCATCAGAGTTAGAAATTCTTCCTGAAATTAAATAATTCTGTCTGGTTTATACACATCATGCTGTTTTGTGCAGATCTGAGAGTTTTAGATCAACCACAGAAGGGATCGTGGCAGAAGTGATTATAGCTTTCTTCTGGTGTGTGTATTAGTATGCGCAGAGAAATCATCCTTGGGCTAAAATAACACAAATAAAAGGAAGTCCTGGCCTTAAGAGTCTCTACCGCGAAGTTTCTTCCATTCACAGATCAAATTTAAAATCATTTGTAAAATGAGTTTTCTTCTGTATATATCGTGCTAAGCTTTCCTTCAATCAAAAATAGCTTTTGAAGTTTGTGGTTTGACAGTACAGTAAATCTGCCTTTAAATCTCACAGTGCTGGATCAAAACCACTACAGCCGTATTAGACAAAGTGCTGATCCAGCATAAGCTCAGCCTCCTCATTCAAATTCAGTCCAAAATGTTCCTGGAGTAATTTGTGCCAGCTGCCTTTCTGCTGAATAGGAAGTCCCGGTACCACTTTTCTGCAGGGCCACCAAGCAGGACAGCACAACCTCCACAGCACGCGCTTCTGACCCCGCAGCCCGGCACGGCTGCCCCTCGGGGCTTGGGCCACGAGCGCCAGCCCGTCCTGCAGGCCGGCAGCAGGGGCACGTGCTGAGCAGCCCCTGCTCACAGGGCCCACGGAGCCTCCAAACCCACCAGCTCTCCCCCAATAAGTATCTCGTATAACATGTAAGCAGCTTTACCTAGAATAAAAGTCTCTAAGAATGTTACAGCGTAACAGTGGCATTGGGCAAATGCCAAATGCTGCCTAGAAAAAAAAGAACATGATTAATACCCTGAAGTTGATGCACAATGAAAACATGTTTTCCATCATATGTATTTAATGCAGCATCTGTTCTCCAGAGCACCACGGCGGCAGAGAGGCCACAAAGTCCTTCCCAATTCCTTCCCCATCCACCTCCTGCCCATATTCTGGCATATAGAATCAGAAATATTGGTTCATCAATTTCTTACTTGATTTATTTTACTCTTAAATTACAATTGAGCAATTTTCTTTCTAACTATTTTATGACCTAAAAATGCAGGTAAGATCAAAACCTGAACCCAACTGATTGTTCCAGCAGAGGTAAACAGTAGATGATCAGAGAGGGTAAAAGTGGGATCTGTGTCCTATAATTTTGGACATCAGAAGCAGATTCCTACATCTAAAATTGTTGACTATATTTTCTTTCTAGTCAGTGAAAGAAAACAGCACTTACAAGGTATGCCTATTTCAGGAATCTGAAGTTAAAAAAAAAAAAAAAACATAACTAAAATTCCTGACAATCAGTAAAAGCAGCAATTTGTTTTAAACAACCTTATTGACCATTTTAAGTTGTGTTTTTTTTGAACTGTCTAAAGGTTAAAGTACAAAACTTAGCAAAGAAAGAATACAACAAAATAGAAATGTGGAGAAACTGAAATTAGTACCTTTGCTTGCAAGTAATTGTTATGTAAAATGTAGACAAGATGCTTAAATTGTTTTCTGAGCAGAAAAGCTATTACAAGTCAAAGGCCAAAGTGTTTGTCAACAGTATGGTTCCTGAATTCCACTCCCTGCCATGAAAGCTGTGTATGCTTCCTCCCTTCAAGGCAACTACCAATTACACTATCAAAAATTACAGATTGGAATGAATGCTTTGGTGGACAATCTTGTGGTTATCCTAAGGTCAAGTTTTGAGTTTAGGTTCGGGACTTCAACCAGCCAAATTCTACCTTTTGAGCAATTTAGATTCATTCTAAGAGCACAGTTTAAATGCTTTTATCAAAAACCAGCCCAAAACAGTGTGATAAGAGAATTAAGAATAGTATGTTTGCACCTCTCACATATAGAAAAAAATTAAAATTGGAGAATTTGATGGCTAATTCCAGAAAATGTAGCACTCTGAGGTGCCCCGCAGAACATTTGAGTAGTTCCATTCCACTTCAAGAATGAACATAAACATATGTTTAACTTCAGTCATAGATCATCTTATTGCTTTCATTCAGACCTAATCATTAACCATGAACACGTGCTGAAACAGTTCACTGAGAAAGGATGAGCTTACTTCCACACTTAGGGTGATTCTAAGCCTAGATGTTAGAGGGGCCTCTCAGGAGGTTGCACCATGCGCTGTGACTGCCCGAGGCAGAAGCAAATTGCAGTGGCCTCCAGCACACACCAGCACTGCGGCTTGCTTTCCTCTGCGGAGGGTGTTCTTTGGGGGATGTCACGTCACACAGCCTCTGTATGGACGTCTCTAGGGAGACTTGGCCAAAACATGTCCTGTAGAAGGTACTGCTAGTAAATTGGTCTAACTCCAACGCATTTTCTACCACTGAATAGGACTTATTTCACAGTAGGAATTCTAATTAAGGTTAATAGTTATTATTAAATCTAGTATTAGGTTCCAAGACAAAGTCTACTTATTAACTAGAATAATCTATTATTGTCAAGGTTGCTCAACAGCATGTACTTCTAGGATGGCCCTCTGCAAAATATCCAGTTTATTCTTCATGGAGCCTCAAGCAATGGGACTGATGACTCATCAGTACCTGGAAATGTATGTCCATGCCCTCCTACACCTTACATTATATTTATGGTCCTATGACTGTAGTGTCTGATTTCCTTCACAGAATTTGGGAAAAAAAAGACAGACAGGGCCCTGCTTCCAGTAAATTCATTTCAGTTGAAAACGTGTATCAAGAATTGATTCTTCTTGGAATGAAAATTGTATTACAAAATTCAAATAAACAAATTTCTTCTATATTTCTCCTGAGTTAATATCAAAGTCATATCAAATTACTTAATCAAGCTAAAGGCTGATAACCAGCAAAGGGACAGACTAAAAAAGTATACAAGCCCTTTGAGAAGCAAACGGAATCTAGAAAACAAATAGAGACCAACCCCATGACCCAGTTGTTTGGTTTGCAGCCAGCTACAGTGCATTGCACTTGGCATGTAAGGCACTTGTCATAGCTGTCCATGCCCTTACTGAAGTATTCCTCCTAACCAGACTGCTGTGCTGCAATGCAATCCTGCGTTGACTGTCATTATTTTGTTACAACTGGACAAGCAGATAGCCTTAGATAAATGCTACCACTTGTTAAGAAAACAAACATTATCGCTTATCCCAGGGAACAGTAACTGCGGACTATGTCCATCACCTAGAAGACTGTCTGATACTGTCTCGTGCTTTTAGTGCTATAGTTTGACTGCATCACAGTGCTTTGTCAATTAAAGCAATTCATTTTTACAATCCCAGAGTGCAAAAAATGGATTTTAAATATGTATCTCAAAAAGCAATGCTTTTTGAGCAGCATGCTCAATGCTTTTTGAGCAATGTGAGCAGCAATTTCACTTCTATTAAACTGAAAATATTTTTACCCTCTTCAAAAGAATCAGTTTGACATAAGTGGTTTTTGTCTTGTTTTTAATCAACAAAATAATTAATCAAGTTGTTAATTCAAAATCATTTTTACTTCTCACAGAACTGGCTACCTGCAAATGTAATTTCTTAAATAAGGCACTAATCCAGAATTTAGTTTTCTCAAGCAGAGCTTGTTTGTCTCTTGGCATTTAAGAAATACAGTTTCTGATCACTCATTTTTATCTGTGCAACCTAAAAGTCAATTGGATTTCAGCACTCTTACAGGAAAAAAATGACACTGATAAGCATTTACCTTCTTCCACATAAATACTGTAAGGATTTTGTAGAAAACAGTAAGAGAAAATGCTTGAATAGTTTTGGATGGATTCTTAAAATATGAGGAAGAAAAGATGGCCATTCCTTTTCCATGAGCAACACAAACCAAACAAGTATGTTGGTGGGGCGGGGGGGAAAGGTGAGAGGAGGTGCAAAATGAAACAAAGCAACTCCCCAGATCTTACGATAGTGCTAAAATAGAACTGATGTCTCAAAGTGAAGACAGATACTCCATCTCTGAACTGTGCAGTACATGAACCTGGCTATTTTCCAAAGTCTTTTTAAAAATAACTGGATAGGCTCACCCATGTCACCAACTCAGTATTTTATTAACTTGAAGTCACAGTAGTTGCTTCTGTTCATCAACCTCTCTGGCAATCTCAGCAGAGAGACTAAACAACAAACTAAGCAGACAGACCCCCCAGCATCGTTTTGGATCTCTTACGTCCAAGACTTTTAAGGAACATTAGCATCACGGTGAGGGAAAGCCTGAATTGCCTTTAGCTTTATCATACTGGCAGTTGTTTGGAAACAGGATCCCAGGAGAGAGAGAGACATGTAAGGTTTTAAAAATAAAGGGAGAACTTAATTGGAGAAAGGGAGCATTACTGCTTTGAGCAGTTGTAGAGCACAAAAAGGAGAGTTCAATTTAAATGCAGTGGCAGACTCCTACCAGAGGGTAACTGCTACTAAAAGAATATGATTAGCGATGAGGAAGATAGAATAATAATTATTTTAATTCTGTCTGAAGTGAGAATAGAACCCAACAACCCACATAACACTAACCTGGCAAAAAAAATTCCATAGTCTTAGTTCTTTTTCCTTTTTTTTTTTTTCCCCTCAAATTATACCACTTGTGACATGACAGCTGTGGGACAATTTTCCAAGCCCTATTTCCCCCAAAAATCATAGCAAAGGAAAAAAAAAAAATCTTCAAAACCCTATGCAAAACTCCTCTTCCTAATTGCTTTCTGGAAAAAAAATCCTGCTTAATAGACATGTCCCGATGCCCTAACCTCCCTAAATACCCTTAAAATTACTTTATTCTGAAGTAGTACCATTATTCTGTAGAACTTTATTTTACATTTTTATAAAATAAATATTTTATAAAATACAGCTATTATTATTCCCTGAAGTAATCTCAACTGTTTCAGATTTACTGAAAAGAAGTGATTTATTGATTGCAGCCTTTTAAATTTTACATTTAATGTCACGTAATTTGTCATTAACAACTTCATCGGTGTGAAACATATCTATTTTTTTTTCAGTTAGCTCATGAAATAAAAATAATTACAAATCTTTTGGATTTAAGTAGGTGTCATTTATTTTTAGATATAAGTACTGAAACAAAAATAGCAGTTCTTGTATCTGCCAGTACTATAAACTCTCAATTTTGGCCAACGATAAAAGGTGTATATCGATTCCCTAACATGAAATGACAGCTATGAGAGTAAGGACTCACTCAAGAGATTCTAAAGCCTAGTCTTAAACTGACCAAATTTCGTCACTAATAATTCCAGCAAATGTCTTAGACAGAACTTAGCTCATTTATTGTAAGTCCAGCTTCGTGATCCTTAATTAACACCATAAGTAGAAATGCTAATGAAGAAACTTTGGCAATAAGAAAACTGCATGCAGTTATCTCCAAGTATCTTCATCTGATCCTATATGATAACTCTAGTGAATCTCTATTCTTGCAAATAAAGGTACTATATTTGTTGACATACAAACAATCCAAATTTCTGAAACACAGTTTCCTCCAGATCTGTCGAAAAGTTTTTTTAAAGGCTACCAAGTATGTATGTAATAGATTTGAAAGCATAGTTTATTAATTTAGAAATCCAGAAGAGGGATAACTCTGCTTGCTTGTTCTGTTACTAACAACGATGAGCAAATATGATCATACCCCAGGAGCAAGATCCCACCAAATTACATGCATCATCGTGGCACAGAGACATGGCAATGCAACGTACCTTTGAAAAACCAAGACCAACTCTGCATCCATTCACTTCTGAATCAACTGCTAGGTTGAAGAGGAGGTCTACAGCTTTATTTTACACATTGCCTTACATCCATTCCTCATAAGAGGAATGAGTCCTGCTTCAAAAAAAATAAGGAGTTTAGAGAACCCAAACAAAAAGTGTAAATGAACAGCAAGAAAATAAATAAATAAAGGTTTGATAGGGAGTAGGGAAATAACTGGAAAATTTGGACAAGTGGAAGCAAAGCATCCCAAGAAACAAATCTAACATGACAAAGGATACTGGAAAAAGGCAGTACTCTTACCTGCTTTCTAATCACTTGTATATTCTGCCTGAATACCACAGCATATAACCTAGCCATCCACAGAATACTACCCTTAACATACGGCTCGCTCTATTTTTTTTTTTTTTTTTTTTTACTACACTCTGAGTTTAGCAGGCCTCTTTCATGCCACCTCCTGCATTTTTGACAAAAGGACACAGATCCATATGGAATACTGATAGCATTTGCTCTACACATCTTTTTTTGGAAACAAAGCAGCTAGCTATTTATAAGCCATGCTGCATCTGCTGGGTGATACATGCACAATACTTGTTATTTTGGGATGTTTCGTTCATGCTTCCTACTTTTCTGGTTTTAAGCGTGCAAGAAAAGTGTCAACACTTCCATATCTCAGACATCTCTCCAACCCAATGGGACAGCAATGCACATGTCTGTTAATGATGATCCCAAATGGGCCACAGCTCCAGGTTCACATGGGATGCTTTGGTTGTACATACTTGTTTTACTTGTAACACTGAATTTTTCGTTTCAATTGCTACAGTCAAAGACACAAGCTATTTTCTCACATTTAGACGTTAGGAAGATGACAGTCTGGCATTTTTGCACAAGTAACCAAGAAGGTAAAGGCATGAAGGTCTCATCAGAAAAAAAACATTCAAATAGAGGAGGAGGAAAGATGACTCCACAGATGAATCCTCCACACTTTTTTTCTTGTATTTTTTCCAAAACAGACTGATGCACCAAACTGCTAAAATCCTCCACTCCGTCATTTTCAGAAGGATTTTTTCCACCAAAAAACATGTTTTGTTTTCAAACTAAGTACCATATTCTTACTAGCTCCTTAACTCATGCTTACAGTCTGTGATACACGTGACTAGAACTAGCAAGATGAAGTTCCTTGTACATGGTAAGGATTTTTTATCCTTAGAAGACAAGAGACTCTGATCCTCGGCTCCTAGTGACAACCAACAGCTCCAGTACACACAGACAGCAATCACTCCTCTTTGGGGAGCAATTCTCAAGTGTGGTGAATTGTACTTGGCGCAAAAATCTATTTTGGAATTAGTTTGTTACAGCTTAAATTGAATCTACTGTGTTACCTTGTGCAGTGCCTGACACTAGAAAAGCAGCCAAAAGTCAGATGTCTGAATCATTTTTTTCACATAAAAATATCTTTCAGCTAAGGTGACTGATAGCAGAATTATCCATCACTTTGCTGTACTAAACATTCATCTGTATGCCAGTGTCAGAAGTCCTGCGGTTTTACTGGTTTTCTATTTATTTTCTATGTAAATCTCCAGAACAATGAACTTTCAGCTATCAGTCGGTTTCTAAAGCCTACAGCAGACATGAACCTTGTTTCTGCTGACCAGATATCCATCAAGAGTTGAATGTGTCAGGCACTGCCTTCAAAGTTTTACCTACAGACTCAGATTGCTATTTTCAAATAGATGTAGCTCTACAGGCCCGGTCCTACGCCAGCTGTTGCAAAGACTACCAGGCAAACCCACCCTACAACGCAACACCTTGCGTGAAAGGCTTTTCCTACCCAGCCCCAGCGGTCAGGCTACAGGCTACAGTTGACTCCACACTTCTGCCCTTGTTCCTCAAGGCAGGTAACACGCACCGACTAGCACACGGAGATTTTGTCCCTATCCAGGGTCTGTTGCCTTCACAGATTTTGGATACTAGTGACACACTTCTAGAGTCAAACTACTTTTTGGCCTATCTTGCTGAAGACTACTCCTGAACAGAAGGGTGTGAAATACTTCTCTTACGTGGACCTGAGCTGGAAAAGTAGAGTGGACCAGGGCTGCCTGCTTGGGCAAGCTGTATAGACATTTCACTTCCACTGAGCAACAGCTGTTTCATATCAGGGCTTCAAATACTTACTTCCTTAAATACTGCCACTTCTCATGTTGAAATCAATCCTATGTTAACATGTCATCTCTCCTCCCCGAGATGAGCAGGACAGGCAATGCCAGGCCTGTACTGCTCTGTGGATCCCAGCTGGCTGCAGTCACTGCTGGGCTCTTCACGAGCCCATTTCTGAAGCGCGCTCGGGCACCACCAACCTGCCACTGAAAGGCAGCAATCTCTCAGGTGAAACAAAGCAATTACTTAGGAGTGCCCAGCTCTCTCTAGCTATCAAGGCTAAATATCTGAGGCATTAACTGATGTTTTGCAAGGTAATTCATAACTCTTTCATCAGTGTAATTAAAACTATAGCTCTGAGCTGAGTTCAAGTATCCAGGCGCTGCCCTTGGATGTGCACTTGCTAGAGAGGCAAACAGGCACAGGTAAATGCTCACAGCACCCTGAATCTTTATTTAGTATCTGTTCTGGAGGCTGGATCGTTAGCACCATTTGTACTTTACTTGTCCTAAGGAAAATTAGATACCATTAGAGAAATAGCAGCAAATTTTCAGATTATTTATTTAAGCAGTAAAGTCTTAACTCAGGCCCAGAAAGTTTCCATGGTTACCAACACTGTCCAGGACAGACGAGGCTGGTGTTGGTCAGACTCCTTCCCTGCTACCCAAGATCAGCCACACACCCCGCTCTGGCTGCCAGCGTGAGGCTGCCACGGGCCCTGCGCCTCAGCACCGGCCCGCGTGGCTGCATCCTGCCTGGCACCACAGCCGAGGGGCACCCTGCTTCCTCGCGAGCATGGCAACACCACAGGGACGCACACTCACTGAAACTAAATTCATTTTGTCCTGAAGGAGCCCTTTCCTGATGGTAAAAATTAATACATGGTGATCAATGACTGGGGACTGGACTGTGAGTGTGCAGCTGATGTGCACAGAAAGCAAGAGATTAGAGAGCGCTTAATACTCCCCAGTCACCCACAGTATTATGCACATTAGCTCTTTTTACTCGATATTACTAAAGCCCATGGAATATAATATTACTTCTGATTTCTCTGTCTAAGCTTGAACTCAGGCCCTGATAATAAAAGGACAAGTCACTAATCCTCTGCATCACACAGTTGCTATCGCTTGACAATTTTATATTCATACTTTATTGATTCCTGTGCAAAAAATATTCTCTGCTGATTTTTGAATTACATACATAGCAGCAATGGCTTAGTGTTATCTCTGCCTTTGGCTGGGTACAACAAAGCTATAAAGATTTTTTTAAGGATGGCAGTACAAAGGAGCATGCTGACACTGTGATTCAGATCTGCTTCAAACCAAAAAATAAATCCAGTTTATGAGAAAGCTGAAACAAGAAGCTCATCTCATCCGCTAGCATAAAGAGGGTGAGGGAGGAGAGCCATGTTCCTGGAAGGATGCAGTTTGGAGAATGACACAGCATTTATTTAACATTTTATTCCTTTTAAAGGCATACTCATGTTTTTTCTTGCTGACACAAAAGCTTCACAAAAAGTCCAGTTTATATATTAAAAGCCTGTGTGTGTGTGTGTGTTTGTGTATTAAAAGCCAACCAAATAACCTACCTCTGAAGCACTTGCTTCCTCCGCTACAGACAGGCAGCAGGAGTCATCAGGCTTGCCCACAGAGAATATGGCCCTACAGAAAATGCAGTATTTTTCCAGAGAAAAATACATCTATACATCTACATCCTGTAGATGTCTTGAATCTTTATTGATATCTCCATGTCTCCTGGCAATTAAATTTGAAACCGCTCCACAAGATTCAGATTCCCAACAGGCTGCTGAGTGAGATAGCAGAATGTAAAGGCCCTCAGTGGCCCAGCTGCTTTCAATCAAAATGCCTAACACAGCTGCACATGGAAAAACTGAACAAAGCTGCCCTAACTTAACTTTAAATGACATCCAGTAGTTCCTAATGCATTTTTTTTTTCTTTAATTCCTTTTCATTTGTTCTTCTAGGCCCACCAAGCACAACATCCTCTAGACATACAAAGCATCTCCAGTACTGGTAAAGGTTTTAGCCCTGCCAATCTTCCCCTATAATCATATTATAGATTCTCACCCTATAGTCTTATATTATAAATTATATATATTATGGATTATATTCATATTCCATAGAAGAAACAAAAGGTACCGGTTCCTTTGCTAATTCAGAACCACCCTTAGAATCCTTCATTCACCCATGTTCCTAAAGGTCAGGAAAGCACAAGGCCCAACTGATAAAACACATGTCCTCCACCAATAGTCTAGGCAGAAACAGCCACATCAATACATAAAATCAATGCTTTTTTCCTGTAGTTGCCTGCACTTAGCATCAAGGAAGGCTGGACACATTTAACTTTTAAACTGACCATAAAAGAAAAGTCTAGTTTTAACAGCCACCTATAAAATTGATGCTTATGGAAAAATGTACATCTCCCCTCAGAGTTAAGTCTCTGAAAGCATTAGAAAATATGTATTTTCAAGATTCTTTTCTTGAAAGTCTCAGATCTCTCTACCTTTGATATTTTTACATATTTTTATTACTATAATCATATAAAATGCAAAGTTCTTTCTATATGACCATTGGTTACTGAAAACAACAGCAGTCAGTAATTTTCCACCTTTTAAACCATTCAACTCAATCTTATTTCCTGAGTGATATAAAATTTAAAGTATAAATCACATTGTCTGATCTGATATAAACATAATGCACAAAGCATAAGCCAAGGCCGTATGCCTTGACGGAGGAAGGCATACGCACGTATGCAAAGCACGTCCCTGGGCAGCAGGCAGAGCACTTCATTAGTTCTCACCCTCCAGTGAGCTGAGAGCCTGCAGCTTGTGAGGCATGAAGCTGCACGTGAGTTATGAAGTCCCTGCTGTTTATGCTTCCATCTTTCTAGCTGGTATCTATAGACAAGCATTGCTTATACAGATAACAGGAGATAAAAAGGTGGAAGTTTGACAGCAGAAACAGGGAAACAATGAAACTAATGATACATATTAGCATTAAAAATGCAAGATAAAAAACAGTAAGGAAAAGTGACATGGCAGAAAATTAAAACAAAAGAAAATAAAGTTCTTGAAATGTGATCATTTCAATTAGAAATTCTTATTTTTTTTTTTCAAAGCATAGCACTACTTCTTCAAGAACATGTATGCACTGACTGGAGCACACAGCAGGTTTTCTAAGGAGGCTCCGAAGGCTCAGCAGAGCCACACTGTGTCTTGCGGCCACCCCACCACAGCCTGGGTCATCAAGGATACACATATAGAAATACGGCTGTGGAACATCCCTGATACCCTGGGGGTATCAGAAGACCTGGACCTCCCCATACTTAGTACAGACTAAGTAAACTCCATGAGCTAAGAATTTTATCTTGGTTCAGCACCCTGGACAAGTACCCAGTACTTGATCGTCAGAGAATATCAAAAACAAAGCTACTTTAAAGTGAATCAATACAGCTCTGCTGAAATACAATCAAAAAGGTAATTTTGACTGTTTACCAATAAATTACACCAGAAACATGAGTGAACTGATAATTCATCACCCTCCACTTAAAGAAATTAAAAGAAATTATAAACTTGTAACACATAACAGGAGAGCAAGAACTGCATTTTTAGTAATGAGAAATAAAATGCATCTATTCATCATTTCTTCTATATTTTTAAATAAATGATTTAATGACCACATCTTTTCTTCAGCTTTTCCTCTTACATGGTCACAGCACAATTCACTTCGGATAAGAAGTAGCTAAGTTCAGCAACCCGCAGACAACCACTTCCTGCTATTTCATAACAATCTACACAAGCGTTACAGTATGTTTGCAAAGCACAGCATTGGCAAAACACCTTTCTCCTAACTTTTAAGTCCTCCTAATTTATAAGTGGTCCTAACAGAATTCTGATTAAGTCATATTTAGCTCACACTGTTTTGTTTATCAAAAAATGAACTGTTTCTGTTCTCCTCATGTCATAATTCTCAGAAAGGGCTTGCAGCTTCAATATTTAATGTCCAGAGATGGGAGTAATAAAACAACCACTACTTCATTACTCATTCCACGAGTACATGAAATGAAGCCATAGCAAAGTACATGGTAAATTAGGAACAGAACTGACTTAGCATTCCCTGAATTAGAATAGCTCTTTTTGTAAAAATACTTAAGTCTTCACCTCTGGCAATCACAAATAAAAACTGGTTGGGATCAAAAAGAAACCAGAATATAGCAGCTGTATCTCGTCTTGGATCTTTGTTTTCCATACATGTCAAACTTCAACACATCTCAGGAAATGAGCCCCGAGAAGCCTGCTGTACAGTCTGTGCTGGTCGGCTAACGTGGCAGTTTGCTTCCTTTCTGCCCAATGTCCTTTCGCTGCCCTTTTACTGAACACTGCACTCTAGATGATAAAGACACTAGCATTATAAAGCAT
Source organism: Crypturellus soui (assembly GCA_032275445.1). NCBI lineage: Eukaryota > Metazoa > Chordata > Aves > Tinamiformes > Tinamidae > Crypturellus > Crypturellus soui. The sequence goes on along the minus strand of JAUBNY010001121.1, from coordinate 216,395 downwards.
TATAAAGTTCTTGAGACTTCAGAGTAGAAAGCTGTATGTGTATTAATGACCATTCTAGAATAATCACAAAGGAAAGAAGGGCTTGCTCCCTGGATGCCACCTGTCTAGCACATCTCGCCTCCTTGGGAAAGGAAACTGCACACGCTTCCAAAGGGTTTATGGGAATAAAACTCTAAAAACTTACCATATTATTCAAAACAGAAAAGAGTAAAAATAGAGGAAACAGAAGTATGGGCACCAGTTTAATTATTTAGAAATAATAAAACAGTAAATTTTGACACATTGTAAATATTTTACATCAGACATGCTGATATCTTACTACTTCATTCTGAAGGTTTTTGGAAAGGCTAAAGGTGCCCAGGAATTGTGACAAAAGCTGGCCAACCTACTATGTTCCCGTGATCCTCACTGAACTGAGGAGTCACAGAAGCAATTCTAAGGAAGCCAGGATTTGCAGGGTCTAGAGGGGCATTTTCTGCCATTTTTTTGTTGCCTCAGCGTGCTAGGGAACAAAAGCAACAGCATCAGAGAGAGAGGCTCTAAGAAGATGAGCACAGCTACCCGAGTTGCATGTCTTTTTCTTCCAGACCATTTAACCACAGTGGCGAGAAGCTCTCTAACTGCCATGACTCTGAGGTCAGAAATGCTGGTTTATAATGCAACACGCAGCACAATTATTCTTGAGTTAAACCCACCAAAAAAAAGAGGACACTCAGCCTTTCCACAGATGAGAACTTACAAAATCAAACCATTCTTCACAGAAATTTGACATCATGGTAATACAATTGACTGTAGATTGAATGGATCATATAAGCAAAATAGCTGTGAAAAAAAACAGTATTTATTTGGTTTTAAAAGAGTAGGATGAAAGATATATGGTCCAATTACTCCCCACTCAGTTTATGCAGCTATAACTTTTACCCACATCTTACTTGGCCCATGCATAGCACAAGCAAAATTGAAAATTCAGTATTTTAACTGGTAACAAACATTTTACCAGATGGTCACTTAATCAAATGTATTTGCTTGCTAGTACAAAAACTTCCCAACTACTAGCACATTTTTTATAATATTGACATATTTATAAATCTGAAAGCTGTTTCAGCTCTTTTTATAAGTCAAATGCTGTATAATAAATACTGCCTTAGATTTTCCACTTTCAAAGAGAGTGGATCTAATACATTTTGGTGTAGAACACCTCCTTCTACACTTTAGAACTCACATATTTGAGTATATTAAACAATTTCCAATTCGGCACCTTGGGAATACAGCTAAGAAAACACTCTCTGCTTAAATGTGCTACATAGAAATTCGCAGTGCAGTAAGTGATGCACGAATCTTTTAAAGTGCATCAGAGGCTATATGTCAGAACAAGCATCTGCCACCTACAAGGTCTTCCATCTACTGTGTTTCTACTTTTCAGTCCCTTTCCATGTTACAAACCTCCAGGGCAGAAGTAGGAATTATTTGTAGGGCAATACTGCAGAGAGATCTATTCTCAGTCTGATCCAAGCAAAGCTGGGCCCATTAGGATAGGGTTGTCCAGCACAGCTCACATGGAGGTGCTGGGACGCTGTCGGACGCAAGGCTGAGCACAGGACTCAGCAGACTGCCCAGGACAAAAACATCTGCCACATCCAAACAAAAACGGCTGAGAGCTGAGCGTGTTAACAGGAAACAGCAAATCTGCCTCGAGTCGTAGGTTTGGTCTTTGTGATGCTTCACCTGTGAAGCAAGAACCATGTTTCTTACTCTGCCACTCAGTTCTCCTCCTTCTGGAATGTGCTAAATCCTGCTCACCTTGAAGAGATGTAAGTTTTAGAGTTTGTGGGAGAGAGAATTTTGATTTGCAAATGTAAAAAGAGAAAGGAAAAAAGAAAAAGAAATTGAAATAAATAGGGATAAATAATGCAAAATCTGATATAAAGAGGCACCATCTGACTTCAGTGAGGATAAATTCCAAGACCAGAGACAACAGGATTTAGGCAGAGGGCTGCCAGAGAGAAGGCAGTGGATGCTTCTCACCAGAAGCCCTAGAGAGACCAAGAACAGAACACTGCTTCATTCACAACAGCATCTCTCAGTTTTGAATGGCATCTTATTTACATAGCTCAGAGTCATCTGATACTCAAAAGACAAGAATATTTTAGCTCATCATCAAAGCCATTTTGATAGCATATTATCAGTGAGAAGTTGCATAACGTTTATTAAAAGAAAGTATGTAGGATTCTTTGTGAAGTGCTATTAACTCACAGGAGCCAAGTTCTAGGTTCAGTAATAAAGGTGTAACTCCATAGAATGGACACCTATCGGTGTTTTTCCCACCAGAGAAAAAAAAAAGTCCTTTTATTTTTTGTCACATGTTCCATAAATCTTTAATGCAAAGCCATAATAAAAAGATACGCTCTTGAGATAGAAATAATCCTTTTTGCAACAACAATTACTGAGATTAAAATTTGAATCTCTGAAAAGATATTTTCATAGCACACCAGTAAAAGATACTTACACTGGCAGAGCTATGTAGCACCATTTGGACTCTTTATGTTAGCAAGACACAGCTCAAAAACCAAAGACACAAATAAGCAGGCCAGCAATAAAAACAAAGAAACAAAAAGCACTAATGCTCTTTTGAACAGTCTGTGGGTTGCAAGCCATGTTTTGAAAGAGAAAGACATTAAACTCTCTTTACACATTTGCTGTGTGTCAACATTCAACAAACATCTTTACCCTGATCTAGAAAGGAAATCTCATTTTCCTTTTCAGTCTGCCTGTCAAAACTGTCTTGCAGAGGTAATCCTAGCTCTCTTATTCCCTACTATTCAATCAAAATCACAAATGAAAGTCAAGTAATGACTGACTTTAGGCAGAGTTTAAAATCAGATATTCCTCTTTTTCCATAGAGTCCTCTGCATTATCTCCATTAAAATATTTATTAATTTTTGCAAATATTAATTATTAATATAGCAAGTGTATTCCTTTGCCAGCAAGAGTATATTTGCAATTTAAGGCATATTCAATAAATGTTTTACTGATGAATCACCATCATCTTTAGGAACATTTTCATTGATATGACAGAAACAAAACCTCAGAAAATCTCTTAGGATGCAGATGCAAAAGTGGAAGCCAGTTCCAATAAGTCACTAATATGCCTGTTTTCAGCGAGATGATTGAAGTTAGAGCACAGAGACACAATTTACAGGTGTACAGAGGCAAGGAAATCATTCTCCTCAACATATGAATTTACAGATGATAACAATAACCTCTAAGGCAGACTCTTTGATTGCTTTACCTTTAAAAATATGCATCAAAAAGGATACTATCTATGTTTTACTATTCTGTTTTGTACTACCATTCTAATTCTCACATGCAAGTCTATAAACAGTATAAATCTCCAGGAATTGAACAGGCAGGAAATATTTCTTTGATCTTCATGTGTTTCTACCTGTTCTGTCCTTAAGTTCTTTGCATATCAATATATACTCATACTGATTGTTTTTCTTAGTGGTTTTTTGTGATTGTTTTTCTTTTCCTTCCCTTAGCTAAAGGAAATATAATGGAGGATTCAGTATACATATGTGAAAAAATATGGGTTTGTGCATGTTGTTAGTATTTAGTGCTAACATTAAATAATATAGTCTATATTAGTATAATCTACCTACCCTTACATACATGGACTATTTCCCCCCAAAAAATTTAAGCCTTAAAAAAAAAAAACACTACATGGCATAAAGAGCAAGTATTTTAATTTCCTTGGAAGACATTTCAGTGTCCTATCCCACAAAAAGCTTTTTTTGATATACAGTCCACATTTTTCATCTCTGTCCCTCCAAACATCATTCCATTACTATTAGGGAATTTTTATGATTGACAAAAATACAACTCTTGTTATGCTTAGTACAACTCTTTTGATGCTTTTATCATTCTAGTATTTGTAAAATGTTCTGTGTGGCTTCCTGACTTCCAAGCTACAATACTACCATTACCTGTTGTTATATATTGTATTTACCAAATGCTAATACGCTATTTAGACAGGGAATCTTCCAGACTTGAAAGGGAATACCGGTATTAAAGTTTGATGATTTTGTGCAGGAAGCAAAATCATTAGGTCTTAAGATCTAATGGCCTGAGGAAAAGAGAACAGCTTATTTATTCATTAAAAATGAAATGTATTAACATTTTTCTACTTTATGATATTTTCAGTTATTTCCTCTCCTATTCTTTGTCTCCCTTATACTTAGTACAAACTGAATTTGCTCTTCCTGTATGAGTAAAAAGGCAACAATAAACCCTCTAACTTATGCTGCTTGTATGGAAAATCCAAAGCAGATTCACTGTTTACCAATAATTTTTATCAGAAATTCTGATTTTTCAGAAAAAAAGGTGATATTAAACTTTTCAAGCTAATGCTATTCTTTCTTCATACATGCATTTCAATTATCTCAAATATAGTACAAAATGACAGCAAATTTTGTTGTCATTTTCTGTCAGTTTCGTTAGAAGAAGATCGAATTGGAAAATTATGTTCAGTATTCTCTCTAAAAGATAGATTTTATTATCTAGTAAATTTTTGGCAGAAGCATAACCAAAGGCTTCCACAAATATCACAGTATTTCACTGATAGGCTATTAATGCATTTACAATAATGATAACAGCAGATGTGAAGGCAGCAATTGTGCCATCAGAGAATTCGAGAATGGTCAAGCTCAAAGTGCTATCAATTACTCATGTATAATGGACAAAAAATGCACCTGAACTCTAGTCACCTACATTCCTGGATATACGCATATATGTATGTATATGTCCAGGAATGTAGGTGATTAGACCAGATTAATATGTATATATATTTAAATCAGGAATGTAGGTGACTAGACTAGACTAATATGTATATATATTTAAATCAGTGCCGCTTTCCCACATCATGTTTAGCTATTAAAGAGTAGCATTCATGCACACAGTGGAATTACTGATCCCATTTAAACATATACACACAATTAACCACAATTAACAGTGGTGGCATTCAGCAGAGTTGTGTAGGTTAGTCTAAAGACTTTGATGAGATGAAGCTCTATTTTTGCTTCCTTGGGCTTAAAGCAATGTCTTTTTTTACTGTGCTTTTTCCATCAATGTGTCATCGCTGGAAAAGAAAGTACTAAGTACAAAAGCACATGGCTTAACACAAGATAAAATTAAATGATATTTAATGGAAGGGTTAATACATTCCCCAAATGAATTTATGCCAGCTACAACTGCACTAGCAGTTTCAGGGGGTTAAAAAATATTTATCATCATGATCTGAGCATGTCACAATGAATTTGCAGTGGATTCCATCTTAGGTATGTTTAAGAGCTGAGGCAGTGTGGTTCATGGAAACATTGCGACAGTTTCTCTAATGATTGCCCTTTAGCCTTCTCTTATGAGAGCTGCTAAAACGTGTTGAAATTTCAGTTTTCCAGATGTAACTTCTAACAACAGGAATATAAAGAATTACTACTCCAAATTTAAAACAAATAAACAAAAACACTTAAAAGAAGAAAAAACAAATTCCCTCCCTTATCTATTTAAAAGAAGAACAGTCCTTATGATCTGGAGATCTTAAAATGGAAGAGGGCATAATATAGTATTTAGTTAGTAATTTTTGGAGTAAATGGCTGTTATTTAATCAAGTGTATTCAATCAATACCAGGAGTTCTGCTCTTTCTTCAGTCTCAGACTGAACACGTTGAGTATTTTTTTAATGTATTATTTGCTCTGTTCCTATTCTGGCACAGTAGATTCGTCTTTGATCTCTTAACACAAGCAATTTTAATGATACTTCTATGACTTCTGAATTTGGATACATGTTTAAATAACTGAAGGTGACAGAAATTCAGCTGTCAATGAAGAAACAATTGTTTTTAAAGGGCATTGTGTCATATCCAAAGGAGATAAGGAAGGACTACTAGCAGCTCACAAGATAAATACAAATTCACATTGGTAAGGAAAAGGGCTCTTTTGTGGAGCTGTAGAGTTGCAGCCTCTCCAATATATAACCAGTATAAATCCAAGTCATTGAGCAAGAAGAAAGCAGACTATCTTCCCTCTACAAATGCTTTTCTAGCTAGGAAATTCCTATCTTGCCCTCAGACACCAAATTCTAAGATTTTTTTCTTTGCCAGTTAAAGAAACTTAAATTACCAAGGACAGATTGTCCTTGGTTCAGTTACTCTCCTGGCACAAAAAGCAAAGTCACAGAAGTACCAAACGCACTCAGCTCCCTCTGACACCTCCCCCATGTCACCATGTTCCAGTTCCCAACTGTGATTCTTCTTCACATCAGAAAACCAGAAACGTAGATGCAAAGTAGAAGCAAAGTAGATGCAAAGTTGCTCAGCTGTACATGTTCCCTGCTGCACTTTTCCAGTATTTGCAGTCCACTTGCAGGACTTTTCACAACCAATTGCTGCACAAGTCCTCTGGTGGGGCCTGAAACATTTGCAAATCTCATAACCCCATCAAGGAAATAACCAGAGACTTGCAAGTAAAAACCTGCAGTTTTCAAGATTTTAAATTTACCACAAAAGAAATCAAATCATAATTAAAACTCGTAATGATTCTGCAAGCAGTTGCAAGGTGTATCTCCCTATATTAAAAAATACTGTTGGGTTTCTAGCAAACCATAGAATCATGGAATCAAACCATGATTTTAATGGAAATTCAACCACAGAACTCACTATTATTTATTTATTTATTTATTTACCAGCAGCCTGTATCTCTGAAAAGTCATGCTATTTCATTTTAGTAATAGTGTAGAAAATCCATTATTAGTGGCTTCCACTCTTAACAAGACTGGAGTACTATTCTCGGAAATCATTCTCCTTTGAGAAGATTTTTACTCCATTAAGACTATTGTCCTATTTAGTTTCCCTGTTGGTAAAAGCCATCAATAAGAGACAAAGCCAATCAAGGAAGAAGCAATTATACTTCTGTTGCTGATCAGCTGATAAATTGGAGTCAGTCAAGTTTCCACTGAAGCATCAGATTGCTGACATGAAAAACAGCTGTGTTAGCAACTGATTCTTGTCAATCACTTGGCAACTTTTTTTCTGAAAAAAAATGTTCAAGGCTTCACTTTTCTAAGCAACACAAATGGCATCGTAGTGTTTTAAAACTATACATTGACATATGCACATTCATTTTTTGCCTGAAATGGGTGAACAGTTCATGATACGGGAATCAAATTTCATGGCTAATAGGTTCAGTGATTACTAGCAATTGTTGATATTTAATTAAAATACTTTTACTCAGCCAAGAAGCCAATTATTTTCTGATGGTAGCTGGAACATCACAGCACCTCTCAATTGCCATCGCTTCCTTGGCACACTAATTATTCCTCTCAAATCAACTGCACTCGCACATAAATTTTGTTGTGCGTTTAGAAATAATTAGAAGTTTTCCAGAAGTGTTAAGCTGCATGACTCAGTTTTGCTACTCGATGCAATAGGTTTAATATTCTGAGCTTTTTTTATTATTATTATTATTATACGGAGTAAATTAGCAAAAGGGCAAGAATAATTAAGAATAATTTCTTCATCAGTCTGTACAAGCACAGCTAACAAGCGGCCTCTCCTGCTCCTCACCCGGAGCCCTGTGTGCACAGGGCTGCTGCGGTGGGACCGGCGGGCAGTCCGTCACGGGCACTGCACATACGCAAGAGGCTAAGGATGAGGCTGAGGAGGAACTACATAACCCTGGTGTTTGCAGATGCTCTCGCGTGACCCTAGCCCAGGATGGTAACACCACCTAAGTGGGCTGAGGGCTAAGTGGGAAAAACTCTTCTCCTAGGTACAGTTCAGTAGGTTCAGAATGAACAACCCTGATCACAGTGGACATCCATCCCAACGCTCTTTCCAAAGCACTCACATAATCAACCTGCTATGGATCTGATATATTCAGCAAGAACAGTGTGCGGTACGCGAAAGAGCAGGGATTTTAAGAAACTGCAGTGAATGCTCTTTAAAGACCACCTCTCCGCACAGCCAGCGCTGCCTGGCGCCTGCCTGCGTGTCCTTCTTGCCCGGCACCTGCTGCCAGGCTCTGCAGTAAGTTTCAGACTGTGCACAGCTAACAGGAAACACTGACCTCTGCGCAAATCAGATAAAAAACTACTCAGAATAGTAAATTAATTATTAATCACTTCCTTATCTCTGGAACATCTATGCTTCTGTGGCTTATGGGATGACAATGCTAAATGTGCATGAAGCCAGGATGGAAAAAAAATCTTTGGTTTAACTACAAAAAAAGCTCGGGCCAGCAGGTTAGTATGACTGTTTTTTTAAAAAAAAGGAAAAATAAATGACCACAGTTTATTGCTGATCAGCAGCAATGGAGAATTTTTGAAGACTTTGTAATACTGGAATAATTAAAAAGTGACAGAAATTGGGCCAGGTTGTATAGCATGATCCTGGACAGCGCTTTGCAGGAAGACCCCAGTACACAGCTACTTCAGCCTATTAAATTGCCTGTCCAACTAACATGGACTGGAGAATAAAAGATGTTTTTTCTTCTGGTAAACTTGATACTAATAACCATGTGAACGGGCACCAAACAGCTGCATTTCAAATACAGTGCTATAGAACAATGAAATCGGAATTTCTGCTTCAGTAACACTGCAAAAAATCAGTTTTCTGGCTTTCATTACAGTTGTCAGAGGATTTACCTTTTTGCAAAGCAGTCCCACTAATAAGATTTATCTTAACTTGGTTTAAGGTAAAACATGCTCACAGAGGCTGGCAGTACTGCAGAACGGCAATCGTTCACTTCTAGATCCCAGCCTCCAGCTTCTCCATTTCACTCTGAAAGAAACCAGCCGAATCTGACAAAAACACTTTTAGCCAGAGTTCTTATTTTAAAGGAGATTAAATCTGTACCTGGAATTGAGGATTTCATACTGTAAAATAGCAGGTGATCAATGCCTGAAGTCTGCATGACAGAGAGATGCAGCACTGAAAGCGCACTGGGATTTGCAGAAGGTTGAATGGAAAGAAAAAGGCACAAAGCTCTCCTCCACTTGCCACATAATCCTCATAAATCTCATCTTCCAGGTCAACTTTTCTCAGTAGTGTTTTTCTGGGTACATTTAGGGATTAAGTGTGTAGCATATAGTTTCTGGCCATTTTAGGATGAGAAATATTTACATACTTATCATGACTTTTAATTGGAATAAATTACTGCATTAGAAGATAGCTTAATAACACAAATAACTGAAAGTTAATACGATTTTTCCATCACTTTTTTGTAAATTTGATATTCAAAAATATTAGAAAAATCAGAAACTGATCAGGAAGCTAATGACTAATATCCCTCACTGAAGAATCCCTAAGACTTAGACTTCTCCAACCAGAAGTAGGATGCCTTTCAGTTATATTAACTCTCTAAAAGATCAGGGTCGAAAGCGATGATGTCCTTTTTGAACACTTATAGATTTGCAGCAGATCGGATTACACTAGAATTCATATCACCACTTTAGAAAGAAACAAAACAACCCCCCAAAAGACACTTTCTGACAGCTGTGGTAACTCCCGAACACCGTCTGCTTGGCTGATGAAGTTCGAAGCTCCTCTGCGTGACAGAGCCAAGCAGCAGCCGGGGCAGAGGGCCGGCTCCTGCGCCGGTGGCTGCTGCGGGCGCCGAGGGGCAGCTGCCTGGGTGGGGCTTTCAGCAGCCCAGAAAACACTTTTTTTTTTTTTGAAAATGTCTCTAAAATGCTGGGTTCTTAGCCCTTTGATGGCATCAGGAAAGGTTCAAGCCTGAAATTACATAACACTGGAAATGTGCTGGAGGCGAAGAAAGAATGACAGATGTTTTAGCAGCCAGGGACAGCACAGGGAAAGGCTCGGTGACTGAAAGCCACTGCACAGCATCGATAGAGAAGGAGCCAAAGGAGGGAGCGCAGGGAAGGTAAATGGAGCCTGTAGAGCACTTGTGAATAGCCACAAGTTATATGAGAATGGAAAGAAATAAAAGGTATGTGCCTGACCCTAAAACTAGAGCGCGTAAAGGAAATCAAGTAGTAGCATCTATCTTCATCCTTGTACTAATTCTCAGCGTGTCCTGACAGACTAATCAAAAATTAACTCCACAAACACAGAGTGACTAGACTAACCAGATTACACACGATTTCTGTAGATGTCAGCTGACTGGACCAATGAGTTTTTCAGGCAGCTGATGCCTATTTTATGGTAAGTACTTAAATGACTAGTTGCTTAAATCTTTAAATTTTGAATTTACCCATTCAAAATTTTAAACATACCTAACTTACACTTAAAGCTACCATGACTGTGTTGTGTCCTTAGTGTCTATTTAATGAAGACTCAATTACATATATGCAATCCTTCAGGCCTTAAATCCGCTTGAAAAAGAACCTAGTTGGTCAATCTGACAGGATTTGCTTTGCTTTAAATGAAAGGCCAACCAGCTCCGGGGTGATGCGATCCAGGGGAACACTGGTACCCTGCATCTTGCCAGCAGAAGCAAAGCAGCCTGTCCCACAAGTGGGTAGAAAGCAGGAGCCTGACTTTTGCTCTCTGAGCACTTACTGAACAGAAACAAAGTCAACTGGACTGACAACTCAAAAGGGAATACTCGGGGAAAACACAACAATTATGAGAGGAAAAATTAATGATACAAATGAATCCATTAAGTTGATGAGGCAACTGCCTCACTGCAGGTGAGGAGGTCACATATTTGTGCGTTCTTAGCATATGCAATATAAAGTATCTCAAGCTATTCCATTTAAAAACAAAGGAGAAGATCTCAATATAATACATTCACTATTTGGATCTTTTGTTCAAGCTACAATATTTTCAGTATGTAACCATTGCCATTGAATATTTTACTGAAAACTTTTGTCCTACTTTATAAGTTATTCTAATGCCACTGCAAATCTTATCTAACAGTCTACCAATCAAAATAATATCAAAAGACACTGATTTAGAGCTGCTTGTAAACTGGAATGCAAACCTGTTATAAATACACCCAGAGAACAGGCTCAGTAATTCCATTACTTAATTATTTATAATAGGATCAAATTTGAAATTAGCATAATTTTGTGTTTCTCTGAAGAGCTCCCAGCTAAGGCATTGTAGTTGGCTCTGCGAGTAAATGAAACCAGATCTGATTTATTACCATGATGCAACATGATGCTTTGGCTTTGCAAGCCTGGCATTGTTTTTTAACGCCATGCCTTCGAGCGCTCCCCGGAGATAACGCGAGCACATTTTTACCTCATATTGTCTGCCGGCCTTCACGCTGCGAGAGCAGGCAGTGTGACTTACGGAGGACAGCACTGGAGATTAGAGCGTCCTTTCCCTCCGCTGTAATTACATCAGCATGCATCTCCCAATAAACAAAAGCAATTGAAACTGTTAGGATGAATAATGTGTTTGGATTCAAGGCTGAGCTAAAATAAACAAGCATCAGAAAAGATACTGGTTCTTTCTTTCTCTCTTTCTTTCTCTCATAGAATAAAAACCAGGCCTCACTCTAGGGTCACATTTGCATCTCTCACATAAATACATCTTTCTCCCAATTCAGAAACAGCCAATATGTTAAAAGCTATAACTGGCAAAAAAAAAAAAATATATTTAAATTACAGCAACTGTGAACTTGTATGACGCTCTACTAAACAAGTCTAGCCTTTCACATAATATTGCTTTCTGGCTATGCACAGTACCCAACAACCAATTCCACTTCAACTTTCAAATCTTCTTAGATTAGATTTTAGCACTCAGACTGCACACAGAACAATCCTGAATTTTCTTTGCCAAGAAGAAATTAATGTATTAACTACGGAGGACATAATTCAACTTCTTTCTTTTTGTCTTGGGGTTATTTTCCTATAACAGATTTTTTTTTGGAAACACAACTGCTTTGACACACTCTGTAAATAACGATAGTGATGAAAAGCAACTACTTTTAGCTTCAACCAGTGGAAATACTGCATATCATACAGTAAAACAAAAGCAGAGTTTTTATTACATTCACCATGTATCAAAATAAATTAGAAAACTATCTATATTCAGATTAGATTGGGCAGATAGAGGGGCAGTTTTCATTAAGATGATTTTATTCTTCGCTATGAGAAGTAATATGTTTGTGTAGGAGATGTCAGCTTGTATCTTTCACTGATGACTGTAAAAAAGCCTACATAGCACCTGCCCACTGCTCTGCGCTTCGTGTGACCTTCCTGAAGCAATCCCAATTATCGTCCCAAACTGCCACTGAAATAAGCACATGTTGATCACATTTAACTTCCAACTCTTCTGTGAGCTGCAGAGTATAAAACTACAGAGCTCCAATTAGTGACAACAGATGTGACTAAAATTTCATAAAACCTTTCAAGAAGTGACCTTTAAATAACAAAGATATCCCACGATCTGAAAAATCTGAGTCAGATGTAACAGACAAGATGACTTTACCGCACCCCTTGTGTCTGCCTACTTGCTGGATATGCATTAATGAACTGAAAATAACGGTCATTATGATTTCAATTTACTCAACAGGAATGCAAGCAAAAACCTCAGCTATTAGCAAATAAAGCATCATAACTAATTTGCATCCAGGTTATCGTCCCTTCTTTTCCTGCCTTCCCATAAAGAATGAGCCTTCAATATTTTCATTAGTATCTTACAGTTTTAGTGGTGTTGACCTAAATAAATTAGCCAAGCAATGATTTTAAGATGTGGTTCTTTTTAAATTACTAATTTTAAACTAAAAATACAAATGAAAAAAAAAAACAAAAACACAAGCAAACACAAAAACCATGCTTCTCTCATTATTGCTGTAAGTTGCTTCAACATATGAAACTTTAACATTTTTTATATAAAAATATATCAAATTACATGTTTTACTTAAATCTAAATTTCCTTTTATAGTTCTGTTGCAAGATGAACAGCATCTACCACTCACCTACAATCAGCAGCACTGTCGCATAGATGTGCAGCTGAAGCTTGCACTGGGATCGGTACATGTGTTAGCAAGTTTAATGGCACGTAAAATGACATTATGAATATGGTACAACATACACAAGCCCCAGCAATTTCATCATTAATTTTTGGACCTACAGTCCTTCACAAGGTGTTACAAATCTACATCGTGTTCTTGAGTGACAGATTCAACATCTGAGTATTTGATTTCAAGAATTAAGTAATAGCTCTTATGAACACTTTATTACCCATTTCCTTACACATCTGAGCTGCTCAGGGCCTCAAGTCTTCTTCCCACATGATGAGCAAAGAAATAAATTTGCAGTATATCTTACCAAATTACACAACATATCAGTTTGTCTCATCTACAGAACTATTCTTGTGTTTTCAATAAGAAAAAGGCTCAGTGAGTTTTTACACCAGACACATGAACACTGGAATCAGATTGTGCAGTAGTGCAATAGACTCATCCCATTCACCACATACTCTTCCATTAGAGTCTACTGGATAAGGGAACCTGTAGATGCAAAAGAGAAGAACTAGCACACAGGCACATCCTGGCCCGCTTGATTCTGCCTGCACAGTTATAGTTTGTTAGCTGTCTCCACCATTGTTCCTACCAGCTGGAAGAATCTGGCCTAGCGGAATGGAAGCTGCTTATTGTTTCTTCACTTAAATTGGCAGTTCTGCCAAATTGCTTGCACTCACAGTACCTGCAAAAAGGTGTGAAAGCAATTACAGAGCTACCTCATCTACTTTTGCTGCTTTGGTCTCCTCAAAAATTTGCACATTTCAGAAATACTCAGAAAACAAAGGTTTGGAATAAGTATTAATTTGGGCTTCAAAGCACATCTCATTTTTCCCACCAGTAACACAGAAGTTGCAAGAAATCTGGTAGTACTCAGGAATAGCAAGAGACAAAATTACAATTTTTGCCACATTTTATGCTGGCATGATTGCTTTGTCAAGTAAAGATTTCCTTCTGTTTGTGATTACTTCTTGCAGGCTGAAGAACCCCAGCATAGATGCTTTGTTAAAAACATTTGGTGCAGAGGAGACCTGAGGGCCATATGGTTTACTGCAAAAGACTTATCTCTACAACCCTGACACATCCTCCTCGAAGTCCATCTCGTTACCTGTGTGGGCAGCCTGTGGCAGGGGTCAGGAACCCCTCCTGCGGAACTAGCCATCTTCTCAGTCAAGCCTAAATGCACAACAATTTGCAGCAGAATTAAAGTAGACAAAAGCAGTTATCCCAGCAGGTCTGGAATCCAGAAATGAAAAATGTGGAAGTAGCCAACAGTCCTTTAAATGAATTACTCAAGACAGTGATCCCTGAACTGGGACACTGTGGTGTGCCACCAAGTCCACAGTCCGTGTTTTTGGGATGCTTAAAATAGAAAAGAATATTTTGCATATTTTATAAAAAATATTTTGTTTATTTCAGTCACAACAAATACGTGGATTAAAACAAAAATCAGACTGCTCTCAAACTAACAGGAGAAAACTCGTCAAAAGTTTCCAAACCTGAAAATGGGCTATCTGTAGCTCCACAGAATACTTGACAACACAAAACCAGACAGCTGCAGCATTATGGGGAGAATAATTCTTCTACTTATCAAAATTATCCTATAGTCATTGTATTTTTGTATTTGTATATGTAAGGATAAGGCAGCTTTAAACATCACAAGAATACAGTGACATTTATTTAATTGATATTTGAGATACTCTGACTGCAAAGCTCAAACACTTGCAACTGTTTTAGATGTCATCTCTCTCAGTTTATGAAGGTTGGCTTTGAAGAATCTTTTTTATATTTTTTGACACATTTTTCACTCGGAAAAATTAATTTTGATTGAATATACTCCATTTATGGTATAAGACTGATTTAGCAAATACCCTGCTTCTGCACCAAAGGCTACGGTAGCTTTTCTCATCATTGCGGGCAGACTTCCAGACCCCTGGTGACTTCTTGACTTGAAGTCTTCAGGGAGGATGTTTGGGAAGGGGATGCTGATGCCTAGGATGCCCAGGGAGAGTTGGCACAGTGGTTCAGTAGGGGACACTGTTGGGAGTTGTGGTGAGGACCCGAGTTCAACCTGCAGGCAGACTCACCTGTGCCAGAGGCTTTGAGAGCAGCTTACTGTCATAGGCAGGTATGATAGGGGTCTTTTTTGGGTGGTGTGGAGGAAGCCACGACCCTTCTGCTTCAGTCCTAGGTGACCCTGCGTGTGCAGGGGGGTTGGACTGCATGACCTCCTAGAGGTCCCTTCCAACCTTAAGCATTCTATGATTTCGAACGTAAAGATAGCTGTTGATTTATGTGAATTCTGAAGTTAATTTAGAATTATTTTTAAGCTTTACAAAAACAGCAAGGTTGAAATTCAAGTCAGATTTATGAAAATATAATCTAATACAAACACATACACACTCTAACCATCTTTTGAAGATTCTTTACAAACAATTTTCAGGGTTGTCTCTATAGGAGAATAAATTTCTCTGAAACAGTGAATATTCTCTCATTTTTTTACTCTGTTCATATTAATAGATATTAATTTTGAAATACAATTACAATCACCATTGCCATTTACATGCTACTATTAACCTTTACATGGTGAACATTTAAATACTTCTCTAGTGCCTTCAAAAGGTAGCACTCATAGTTCACAGCTCCATTAACTTGAAATGACACCCCCCTCTATGTAACCTTCGCGGTTAGCTTGTACTGTCTACCAGTACTTTTCTCTACAACAGTTTAATGCAAAATGATTGCCTTGCGCAGGTATCACATTAGTTATCTTACTACTAAAAAAATCCAAACAATGAAAACTCCCTGGTTTTCCTGCAAAAATATTTTTCAAAGTTTGTTGCTTTGACAAATCAAAGGGGATAATGGATAAAAACACTCTTATCAATGACTACAAAGTTCTTGGAGATTCAGATTTCTATCTACTCAATTATTTCTGTATCATGCATATTGAATTAGCTTTGACTTGTAAGAGGCACCTTACATAAATGTTAGAAATGTTACCATATGAAACTTTAATAAAACAAGCAAGAAGCACACTAACAAGACCACGACAGCATCACTGTTATCAAGCCTTCCAAAGAACAAAGAAGTTGCAAAAGAAAAATGCTAGGCAGGACTGTTTTCAGTAATTGGCTTTTTACTTCTCAAAAGAAGCTGTTAACTATTTACAGCTCAGCTGAGCTGAATGCATCCACTGCTGTATATTCAGATCCTGGCACTGAGAAAAGCTGTGCTGACATCTTCTACTTTCACATAATTCACAGGCACTTTAGAGTCATTGAAACAATGCTACACCGGTACTTACTTAAATGAGCTAGGAGGAAAAAAAATATGCTAGCTTATATACACAGAGATCACTGTCTGTCCATGGGAATATAAGGGATTTATCTGCTTGCAAAACTTATTACACTGACTCTGACCTAGAGGGGCTGGACATGTGCGAGGATTTGTAGTCAATCTGTACTGAACATGAAGCTAACTAAAGCAGCTTAAATGAGAGCTCTTATTTGATGGTAGAGAACTAATCTTGGATGCAGTACAATGTGTACAATCTCAAATCACTATAGTGATTTTATCACCCCACTCTTTTCATCATCTACATGTTATAATTGCAGACAGACTATAAAAAACACACTCCTACGCTGCGGTGCCCAGTCAACCGGGAGTACTCAGACAGCTCTGCTGTCTGAAAAAGACACAGTCAGATCTCTTGCTTATCCCTGATCTTCAAATAGAGCGCTGGAAATCACCCATCTAAATCCTCGCTGATCGCCTTGTGGCAACCCCCTTTCCAAAGCTGTGCAAACATACAGTGGGCAGCCAGTCAAAGCCAACCTTGCCTCACTAGAAATAGGTCCATGAGCTGAGCATACTGTGTTCTCTGCAACTTGGACCTTTGTGTACATCCTGCCTTGAGGCGTTATCGCTCCAGGGCAGCGGAAAGCCACAGCCTCATGCACTAGAACACTAATGATGCTACAGAAAATCTGAAAGACTATTACAGGACCAATTCTCCTATAAAACTTGTCTTGTGAAGATATGTAAGGCAAACAAAGCAAACTTCATAAGCCAAATAGCTCGTATGTCAAATGGTAGAAAAAAATGAAAATTTCTGCAAAGGGTATATTTTCAAAAACGGAGTTGTTGAGTTCTATGCTTTGGTATGGCTTAGCTCCCCAAATTGTTAGAAAGCTTATATAAAAAAAAAAAAAGGAAAAAAAACATTAAAGTGTGATCTACTGAATCTAGAATCTTGAAAAAAAAAATCTTCATCTGTGCAAAGGCATTGCTATACCTCACTGTCCTATTCTAAGGAAACTGAAACATATTATCCTGAAAAAAAAAATCTATAATAATACAACAGAAAGCCTCAAATTTCAGATATTTTCACTAGGAAATAACATATTTCCTCAATTAAGCAGATATAAGTATTTTTGATCCATTTCTGCAAAACTTTTGCATTATAATCCATATACTTGGTAGCAAATTAAAACAAACAAAAATCTTTTCAACAAAACAGAATTTGGTGTGGTATCTTCTGGAAGCCTTAGGCTTGGCTTATTTAACTTTCCTTGTTTTTACTGTCAGTTGGTGAGGACCAGTTGGCAGTACTGAATTTCTAGGGAAAACAATGGTGCTGGCAGGCTGGAGTAATTGCACGTAAAAAAGAAGTTAATCAGGAGGCTTATGCTAGTTCAAAAAATATTTACAAAATATGTCTGAAAGACAATTAAGTGTTTTCCTGGAAGAAGGAGCAGGGTACTTACTGGTAAATAAATAAATGAAGTCCTGAAGCATGGATTGCCTTTGTAAGGAAAGCTGCAGTTCACTGTTTACCTGCAGGAGGTACAGAGGTGAACTTCTAAGAAGAGCAGATATGATATATTTTATTTATTACAGTGAAAGTCAATGTTGCATGCAGTACTGCTTAGAGCCATTACTTATTTTCTTATTTGACTCTGATGTACTACTAGTGGTTAAAGATAAGGAAGATAAAATGGAATAGAAAAACCTGATTCTGGACTCAGGATTTACAGTTCTGATTAGAAGAGAGCTAAGATTATTTTTACGGGGAGAAGAATGCTGTAGATCTTGCTAAGACGTATGTGTGTTTATGCACATATACAAATATGTATGTTCAAACATATATATATACACACAAACACATAAATATAGCATTAAAAAGCTTTCTAAATACATATATATATATCACACAAATTCACATACATACATATATATATATACACACACACACACGCACATATTCATACCATAATCTGTAGGTGTTCTGGCTTGTGAATTTATGCCATGTGAAAACAAGATAGCAGCTGTCAATGTTTAAATGCAGTATCATATTATTGAAATTGTAGAAATGTGAGAATAGTTGCTCAGAAATAATGAAATTGGCCTGTGGGATCCATACAAAAGTAGAATTTTGCTAGCCTCTAAGAACTTTACTACAAACTATGGGTGGGAAAAAATCAATGCCATTTTGGTGCAGGAACAGTTATCCTTAAACAATTCTCCCCACACATTTCCACGCATCTTAAAAAATAAATAAATAAAAAATATTGTCTCCCTACGGTAGTATTCACAATCTGTAAAAATCTCTTGTTTCATATTTTAAAGTCTTAGATGACTCAAAGACATACACAATACAGATCTTTGCCAAAACATCAAAAAGATTCACCAGGCTAGAAAAGGTGATCCAGAGCTGATAAAACCCCTCCAGTTTGTGAAAGGCAGCTGCCGGTCAGCACAAGAACTGGGAGGACACAAAGGAATCAGTTTAATAGGAATTAGGAATCAATTTAATAGGAATTAAGCTTGGAAGGTTTTGAATCTGTTTGGTGAAGAATTTCATGAACAATTTAATCGCAGACACAATGGGAAGGGTCTCTTGTATTTGTTCCTAATTCAAGGAAAGAACCAATTGGCAAAAAAAAAAAAAAAAAAAATCATTCTCCAGCCCTAGGCTCATTCTTTTTTATTTTTAAAATACAGGAAAGTCACAAAGTCGGAGGTGTTTGTGATCATCTAAAACCTATCAACCAAGAAAGCCCTCTAGTGTAAGATTACACTGTAAAAAATATATATAATTTTGTCAAAAACATTCAGATACCTTCTTATGAAAACACATATATATTTCATGAAAAGTTAATTCTGATTCTGTTTTATTTATGCTTTTATTATGTCTACTACTAGTCAAATTTCAATTACATCTCAAGTACTAACAGCAAACTATATAATTAATATAATAGTAAAGGCATTATTGATCAGTTTAAATAAAACCAACTAAACCACTTTATCCCCCCAAAATTGTCCAAGTTTAAATAATTTATCCAAACAATAGTGCCCACCAATCCCTATCAATATCACCAATCACTCTACCAACATAGCAAGTTATTTGTGGACTCCTTAGTAGGGATTTCTGAATTTATTAAAATATGGGGTAGAGACAAGCTGGAATGAAGTATATGGCAAAGCCTGTTTGGAAATCATGAATTAAGTCCAAAATAATGCTTTTTACATGGCAGTTACCATTTCTTACTGTTTGTATGCTTTGGTCCCTAGGAACATATGCTAACTCTGCATTTTCTGTTTAAATGCAGGAATTACTTCGTTAGGAATTACTTACTAGTTAGGAATTACTGCATAAGCCTTATGAAAATTTAATATGGTAAAATATGTTACCTGTATAATAAAAAGCTTGTATTTTCAAATTTTATAGTGCTGCATTTTGCATCTTATCTGTACAGATGTATCTGTACAGATGCATCTGTATCTGTACAGAATACAACTTCATTTTATCTACAAAGCAGTATAAAACTGTTGTCCTCATGTATCTGGACACACAGACAAGATAGTTTGCTTGCGGTGCCATTAAGCTTTCTATTCTACCAATAGCAGATGCTCAGGATTCAAGGACCTTCCACATTTTGTTTCTTTTACAAAAAAACAGATTTTGAGTTCTTCTAATTGCAAAATGAGTCAAGATATCCAAAAGGTTTTTAAGCCAAAGGCTTATAAGTGAAAGGTACCTAATATGAAACACCAAGAAGAAAGATTTCTCATCATTTGGCTATGATAATGCCTGTAATTGTACCATGCATGCCTTAGTGGAATTAAGCAAAATCACTCTAGCCATTTGTGTTCTGAAAACCTAGACAACTGGATTAGCGTGCTAAATTTGCACCTCAAGATACAGGAAGAATTTTTATTTCCATTTATTTAGTTCAATGAGGTAATTAAAATAATATTTGGAAACCAGAAACATAACAGAATCGCAGCAAACTAATTCAGCACAGATTTCCAAAAGGATATCTCACAGAAACACGTGCATGCAAGATAAACCTGCCCCATTTATGCAGCAAGAACCCACACAACGCATTGTGTATTAGCTCCCATCTATCAAAATTGTTTCTACGTCATGATAAAGAATATCAGCTTTCAGATTATACCTTCACCGCAAACAGCTTCGCTAAAATTCAAGTCCAGCTCAGAAAATACAACTGATTTGTTTGTGCCTTGTGAAAATGCTGTCAGATAAATCTAATAGCTAAACTTTTTGAGATTCAATTTGTGTAACCAATCATTGTCTGAGCTTTGGGATGAGCGTGAAATCCTAAGGCCTGTGAAGGTGAATTCTGCATCTCACTCCAAGTCAGCAAAGCTGAAACAAGCCACAATTTGTTCTCCAGCACAGAAAGAGGCCTTCTAGGCACTTCTGTCACCATGTTCCGGCCAGTGCAAACAAGTCCCGCTCCTTCAGGGAGGCACCCAACGCAGCTCAGCGCCTGCGGCACTAGGAAGAGCTGGCTTGCATTAAGGGGAGGAGGTTTCAGACATACTTGCTTTCCTCAAGCGAACACGCGGCCTTAACTGCTGCATTTAATTTGACAGAGTTAATGCCCATTGTCAAATTACAGCCCCGCGGGCTGCTGGCTGGAGGGAAGCGGAGACCGGTTTTGACTAAAGTAATTGACACAAATCAGAAAATACTGTCTTGTCCCAAGGCCCTCGGACACGAGAGAGGCTGCACATTTGCCTGCTGTCCGGATTTAAGTGTAGTGTGAATGATTTGTCCCTAAATGAGCGAACGAAAGGAGGTTTGCATTAAATAGACAGCAACTTCCATGAAAACCTGGCTGTGATCATACGGCTTCACCCCCTGAATGATCAAATGTGATGGTGTAATGGACATTACTAGCTTTTAATGTTAAAGGGGAGGAAAATGTACAAAAAATAGAAGCAATTTCTGGTTTCATGGCACTATATTTTTTACTTTTTGAAAATACAGTTGCTTTACAGCTTCTATAGTGGCCTCCCTCAAGCCATGCTCCAGACTTTCTCAGTAAGTCACAAGGTCTGCTTTCCATTTAGAAAAATGTATGGTAGCAGTTTGGTATGATTTCTATTTTAACATTAAACCATGTTCATTGCACATTTGCTCATCATGTAGCTCATCCAGTGTTTAAAAGCCATATTGTAAGGAGGAAAAATAGCTAATTTATTCAATCCTTTTAGAATTAGATTTCATACTGAAATCTTTTGAGAAGCACTCCAGCTCCCACAGGCTTCAAAGATGCCTGAAACACAGGATTGAAAACATCTTTATAACCTAATATGCACAGATTAAGATCCTCATATTCAAACCTTTTGACGCAAATAAACCAAGAGGCTCTGTATGAGCAGAGGCTCATACAAGGAAAACCTTCAGAAGTAGTGTTTATTCAGCATGGAAAATAAACGTATGTTTACCTCGAACAGTTGAATAAATCTGTTCAACTCAATAGGCGCTAATGAAATGAATTGAACTAACATTGATTTGAGGTTAGTCAGGGTTTCACCTAATGTATTTTCTCAAAAAAAACCTGTATAAACACACTAATTGACTCTAAGATGAGAGCTGTAGGAAAAGAGAATATAAATTCTACTGGCAATTATTTTTAAAACAGTATTTTGAATTGAAGTCTACTGCTTATTATTACCTTTTTATAAAAATTGAACTATGCTTATTCAATAACAACATAGGTGCTCTTTGTTTATTCAGAACCCATGGCCACTCATGAATACTGCTGAGGTGTGGAACTTTATACCAACCTTCAGTGTAATTTGGTTTGCCAATTAAATTATTTTTAAAAGCTATTTTGTAAGATGATTAAATTGTTTAATATGTAACTCCAGTAATTATTTACAATACAGATCAAATCTGTACCTAGTAAAAGAACTAAAATATTTTGAATTATCACTTCAAAAATTAGTGAAAAAATATCAGCCAGTTCAGCACTAATAGCAGTGTTAGAGTTCTTCCTAGCCTAGACATTATTTAGCATTGATACTGTAAATTTTGAGAGACAGCAAGGAAATCTCTAATTTCAAGAACTGTAGCAAGAAAAATAAGAAATACAGTAATCTTTGATATATAAACCAGTATCATCATACTTAACTAAATCTGAAAACAAAGAAGTGTTATAAGAGAAAAAAAAATGTTTTGTTGCCTGAAACAGGAATGATGGTGCTACAATTTAAAGATGAGTACTTGCATTAATGTCCATGAATGTTAATGCATTATTAATAACAATGCCCCAGTTTTTTCCTGGTACTTTTAACATTAAATAACTCTCCTAGCAATCAGGACTAGTGAGAATTCAGAATACTAAAACATTTATTATAGTAATTCATGAGCATATAATGTAATCAGGTTACATATCTGTGAAAATTAAAGGTGTTTCTGCTAGGTTATTTCATGCTTTCTGGTATAATGTAAAGTCATTCCAGTTCCCAAACTGGAATTGGCTCCAGACTCCAGTTTCAAAATTGGCATCCAGATTAAATACAAATATTAAGATATTTGTACTAAAGAGTCTAAGCCCCGTGCATCTGCTGTATGCTTAGTGTAACAGCCTTATAAACAGATTAGATAAAGAGCATGAGAAAGGGAATATTACTGTTCCATCACACAAATGGAAGAGTTTATTATCAAAAATACCAGTGCTGTTGCAATTGATCGCCTATCATTGGCAGACAGAAGCAGCTGTGAGTTTGACAAAAATACAACCGCTGTAAGGAAAGGAAAGGTAAGGAAAAAGAATCAAATGAGGGCAGGGAACAGCAACTGAACATTAATCCTGCTCGAGTCCATCTTACACTCTCTTGCTCTGCAAAAACAGAGAGTAAGAGCAAGAGGAACATGAGAAGGCACAAAGCTGAACATTTCTGTGAGAACTTGGAAGGAAAACACACAGATTAATACAGTGATTTTACTTATCAAATAGTTTCAGTATAATTACAGATACATTAAGACTGTCATAGTGAGGCATCAACAGTAATATTCAGCACCATCATCATGCCTACATAAAAGTGACTCATCAAAGCTCCTAAATGTGAGTGAAACATTTATTATCACTTAAAATGGTTTAGGAAATGAAAGCCAGTTTAAACAGTCTAAGCAACCAACCCCCTATGTCATCCAGGCAGGTTTTTCTTAGCAGATAGAATCAAAGCAACCAGGAGGAGGGATTTGTTGGACAATGAGGTAGGTGCGATATCTGGTTGTGCCTCACTGTGTCTCTGAGAAGTTGTTTCTTGCTTATTCTCCTATGGGTTGATAGTGAGCCAAAAATGTGAGAGCAGTGAGATACTCTTATAGCTTGAAGCTATTCTAAACGGCTTTCTAAGAAAACAGATATATTTTAACAATACTGAGTCTAATATATGTAAAGTTTTGTATTGTCAGGTAATGCATATCTTTAAAACATTTTATGAAACACAAGAAATTTATCTCCCAGTGGGTAGCATTGGCTAATATATCTAGAAAGAAGATTCCATCTTAATTAATAGCATTTAGTGCCAGGAAATATAAGATATTGTTTCAATTTTGATACAATCTAATAGTAAAATAAGATCGAGTACTCCATTAAGGTTTTGTAAATTGCATTTTGAGAGCACAAAAAGCATTATGAGAAAACCTATGAAAAGCTATGTGCTTTGGACAAATACATACATCCTTTACAGGTGCACCCGCATAATGTTTAAAACTACCCTAAATTAAGATAAGTGTAATTCCTAGATGCATGCATAGTAAATAGAGGCAGAAATTGCCTAGCACTCTGCTTTCACACCTGCAACAGGCTTCATCCACCACCTGGGCTATATTCACGGGCAAGGAGGGGTCTGCCCGACCCTGGGGCAGGTGGTGTGCGTATGGCCGGGGTGCTGGCCACCCGCTCCACATGCCCAATGCCTCCTCCAGGACCTCGTCCCGCGGATGGCCTTGCAAGGCAGAAAGCCCACCCAGCCAGGCAGACTGGGAACACAAGGGCTCGGCCAGGGCCTTGGGGCTGCCCTGCAACCACTATGGACACGCTGGGCTCTCTGCCACTCTCTGTGGGCAGCACCTTGGATGTGAGGCCTCAAACTATGTCTCCCAAAATCTGTCTCCCCAATGCAAAGAAGTGGTGTTTGCCAGCAGGCTCCATTCAGTATTCAGGGTACATGCACAGGTCTCCCATACAGATACATGTGACAGTGCATGGTTGGATGTGTGGACAGCAGTACCAGATTGGAGACCAAAGGGTAGCCAGAATTGTCCTCACCGTTGTAGGGCTTCAGATTCAGTATCTCTAATGTAGCTGTTCTTAAATCCCTAAGAAAATTGTCTCAATCCTAAATTCAAATATGCATTTCAACGAGCTTTCATGATTGCCTTGAAAACTATATCCAAGTCTAATTGGTTAAAATCTATCAAAACAGAAGAAGTATTCTTTGTTTGGGATAATAAGTTGGCTTCAGATATAAGTTTGTTTAATCTTAAACTTAGATTTTGGTTCCAGTTAAAATATAGATAATGCAGTAGTGTAGTCTACACAGCAGCTGCTTCAAGGAGAGCATCCCAAGTCACAGGGTTAGATTTTGCTATCCTGTTCTAAAAATAAAGTTACCCGTCATGTGGACCTTGCTTCAACCTCGAGTTACCTGTGTTCTCCCATCTACAGCTTTAAACTAACATGGCAGTTCTGAGTGCAAGTCTTTTCTTGAGTAGAAAGCAAGATAGATGCTAAATGAGACTATGCATAGCAAAATTGCTTACATTGCATTAGGATTGCTTTACAATGACAGCTAAGTTTATTTCATGTGGCTGCTCCTACCTATTTCTGTTTTAAAATATGATAAAGATGTTTTCTTTGGTTATATAACAAGAACCCAAAATAAAGCATTCACATACTCACTTGTACTGTAAAAGCACAAATACCTTCTGAAGGCATGAATAGCACAGACATGTCAATTAGTTTTCTAGGGTCAGATTCTGCCTCCATAAAATGGCATGGTACATAGGAAGAAGAAAGGCAGACTCAGCATACACTAGGTAAGGATCTGAATAAAAACTTTTCTCTAGATTTTATGCTCTGCATTTTATACTCAAACATACCCGGGAAAAGAAGTAACAGGAGAATGTGAAATACAATCATTATGACTGAAAGAAAGGAAAGGTATAAAAGAGAAATTAGCCTTTTTTTTTTTTTATAAGAATTAAATGTATACAAAACAAGCAATAAAAATCTTTTTGAAGATACACATAAATGTATCTTTCTTTCTACACAAAAAAAAAAAAAAAAAAAAAACCTACTTTTTAACAGTAAGGGCCAAGGAAAATTGGTTCTATTTCATGATGAAACCTTTCCTGTGCTTTTCCGCCAACTCTGAACACGACCCTACAGCTATCTAAAACCTCACAAGATATCTGATTCTTACTAGGGACAAGTGTTTGACTTGTTAAAGAAAGTATTTTTCAACTTTAAGAGGATTTTCTTCTTTTTCACTATCACTCATACAAACCGAAACAAAAGATTTCCACGGAAAATTAAGTTCATCTGCACTGCAGACATCTTCACTTTGCTAAGCCTCACATAAAGAATAGCATTAATTCTGTTGTTTTCTTATGGATGAGTGGAAACCCAGCATTATAAGTCCACATGCGTGAATACGACTCACTGACAGATGACTTCTTTTATGCAAAGATTTCTCAGTGTCTGTAAGATTTATTCAGACCTTCACCTTACCTCAAAGAAAGTTGACTGTAACCAGTCAATCCCCTACTGAAGCATGTTTTTGAGAATTTATAAACTCAAAAATCATTTTCAAAACTGAAATAAAACAGAGACTGAGCCCACAAAGCATTTCTTTCAGATAGACCAAAAGAAAGTTCTTTGCCACAGGCAGCCTGTACTGGAAAAATTTACTCTTCTGTGGCTGGTAATTCCAGCTGACAACGATTTGAGCACTACAAGGAATAACTCTAAGTACAAATGAATTATGTGTTCATTGTACAACAGACACTGTACCTAGATTAATCTTTACAGAAAATAAGGAACTCTATGATGTTCAACTGCCAGTCTATCTGGCACACACAGTTTGTATAATCTTACTTAAAATTGATGAATGAAAGAATAAACAAGTACTAAAAATATCATTTTCCTTCAAATTTATAAAGTCACTTATTCTAGTTTCCTTCTACATGTATCTGTATTTAGAGATGTAAAGATATTGCAAACAGTGAGAGTAAAGAAGTCCAAGTTGCACCTATTTCTTTCTTTTCTTTGATTTCTGCTGTTGGCTTGTCTTTTGAAAAGAATTAGAAACCACAAAATTTATCTGTGCAAGAGAAGATAACACTTCAAACCATAAAAGTCTTTTCTAAGTTTACAGGCTATCTGTCCTTTGAAAATATACAGACAAAAAAGAAAAAAATAAATAAAAAGAAGAAACAGAGCTTTTAGTTATCCAAAGCATTTTCTTTTATGTTTGAAGGCAACAAGGCAAAATAAAAAAGGTCACAAAACTCATTTCAGAATCTGGAATCAAAGCCATAAGCAGTAGCAGACAAGTCAGAGAAGATGGCAGCCACATTAACCTAGAGATGATAATCAAAAGGAATATTCTCTGCCTTTCCTTTGAAACCAAGTGTGAAATGAAATATTTTTACGTGGAAAGACTCTAGTCAAGGATATGATACACATTACCCCAGAAGGTCTGAATACACTTTTGAAGTTAGAATGGCAAGAATGTCAGCATTTCTAGTTACAGTATTATCTGCTGTAATGAAGGAACATAACGAGGAAGCCTGCTCTAATCCCAGCTCTCCAGAGTATAATTCAAAAAGTTAACATGACAATAAATAGCAAAGGCTTGTTAAGAAATGTTTTGTAGAAGGCCTAAGGATTCTGGATAAGTTACTGACATTTCACCTCCGTGAACACAAATCAAATTTAACCTCAGTTGGAAATCAAAAGAAGAATTGAAGGACTTGTCCTTATTAGGTTGAAAAACAGTATCAGAATCATCGCATATAATTCAGGAGAATTTGGCAGGATTAAAACTCTATTAAGAGAAAGCAAGGAGACAGAAATGCTACAGATAAAGGGGATTTTTTTTTTTTTAAGAAAGAAAAAAAAAATCACCTTCAACCACTTACCTTTTCGTTTCCCCTTCTCATCTCTTTCAGACTATTATCTATGACACCATAGGTGACTCTCTCAGACAGTGAAAGCCAAATTCATCTACTAACTTGATTGCTATTTATATCTAGAGTGAACTCAATCTTATACTCAATACTTAAAAACTATCTGGAACATTTCCATCATTACATGATGAAATTCTTAAATAAGTTAGCTGATGGATTTTTCATTACCTTTCAGAAATAATGAGTATATTTGCCAATATGTTTAAAAGGTTTTTCATTGCATGCTTGTTTAAAAAAAAAAAAAAAAAAAAAGATGCAAATACAAAATGAAAATCATATAAATAGTCAGGACAGAACATGAGTACATGAATTCCCAGCTTTTCACATCTTACCTGTTCATCATCACCAAATAATGAATGAACTGAGAGCTGCCTAGTACAATTAATTGATGAAGGAGGTTTATATATTGAGATTAATAAAGTACAGATTAGTACTGAACCATTGCAAGCAATACCAAATACCCTCCTGCCTCCTCCTTTGCCCTCTAGTTACCGGCCACAAGTCAAGTGCATGTCTTGCATTAAAGCAAGCAAGCAAAAATGTTTGCTGGAAGAAAACGGGGAAAAAGGTCTGAGATTCATCTTTCCAATATCTGCTTTGTAAATACCTACATTTAAAGATCTAGCATTTACATTCTAATCTACTAGTCTGCTTTGTCTGTTGTCAGTGGGCAGAACTAGAAGCAAGTATGTGAGTGCTTCATCTGAACTATTTCAGAGATAAGTGCTTGTTTAGGCACCTGGGGTCTGACTGCTAGCAGAGTCTGAGCTTTTGGATCTTTATTCTCACATTACTCAACATATCTACTCTGAAAATAGTGTTGACAAGTTGTTGTCCACTGTCTCCTCGTACTAGCTTTGCATTACTTGAATTTAACTGATCTAAAGTTAGGCCAGATTTAAATCAATGCTGTATATGTGGAAATATACACATATATATACATAATATATGTGTATATTATGTAATAATTAGGGAAGCTCCAGGCAAAATTGAATTTCTTTCTTTCCACTTGCCTACACAAGACATTCTTACAGAGAATGCTAAACATTTTATTCCCTGAGTATTTGGGGTTTAACAAAAAAAATTCCGTTATAAAATTGCTAAAGATCGCTGAAATGTCACCTTTGGATAGGTCAGTAAATCTCAGATCAGTAAACAGAAACATGCCCTTGCCTTTAGTCAATATATCCCACTACAAGAGCTATGTTCAGCCACAAACAGAATCTTGTAAGTTGAGAAATTTTGTCTCATTTCAAATATGCGACCAGTAAATTCTCTGGAAATATATCTGGAAAGGTAGTTGCTCAAGAAGAGATGTAGGGAACAAGAGAGGTCATCTGACTTTTTCCCTAGTGAGTAATTCCTTGCTCTAGAGGGAGGATCTATGATGAGTGGGTGCCATTCCTTTAGCACTTGCAAGTGGCTCTGCTACCCTTCAGATTGCTTGTTATATGATTTTACTATATTAGTTTAACTGTATTTTTAACAATCTATAGATGTATTTTGAATACAGAATCATCCTGAGAGTATTACAGCACAGGTTTTCCAACAATGAATTAAACATACTATACAGTACTACTCATACTGTAAAGAAACAGAAGCACATTAGTTTCATCTGACTTTGTGATTCTTTGAAAAAATAGCACATATGTTTTTAAACAAAAGCAGTGCTTAATGAAACAACATCTAGCAATCGGTATCTAGTTAAAACTGTCTAATTAAAAGTCTATTCTATATGGAAAACACTGAAAACCTTTTAAAATATTTTTCTCTTTAAAATAAGAGAAAATAGTAAGTAAGTAAAAATACTTCAATCTAAGAATGTAGAACTGTGGAAGATGATAAAAAGACCAGAGAAAAAGACCAGCTATGAATTTTACTTGAAATTTACTTCAAATTTGAGACAAATGGAATTTTGCACTGCACTACTTTAAAAGTGCTTTATCTAACAATGCATTTCAGCAGGGCAGTTAGCATTGAAAACCTAAGATTGCATGAGAAACAGGTAATCATTTTGGCATTATCCTTAATTTTCACAGCAATCATTGTCAGAAAGAATGCAAGCAATGACTTATTTTTTTTTATTCTCATTACAAACGCTGTCTTTCTGAAGCAATATCAGAATTTTAATGACTCATAGATTCTGTGAACGAGCAGCATGAACACTACAACTCTGACATTTGCAATGTTCTATAATTTGATTTGTTGGCAATTCCTATTCCCTCCTGTTTACAACCTGCAAGAAAGAGGTGAAATATCTCGCAAGTCAAAATAGAGAATATTTATAAGGCTTAACTTTATGGATTCATTTTAACTTTCCAGTAAAGTGGAGTGCTCTATCTCATTATACATCAAGAAAAACCAATATGCACATAGGGTAGGCTATAGCAATTTTTCCAAAAGCAGCTATATTATGAGTTTAAATAGCTTCAGGGGAGAGCTGAGCCGTATGTTTAGTAAGTCTCCGAAATTTTTAAATTCTTCCACTTGATAAAACAGATATACAAATGCTAATGTCCATTTCCAGGCACAGAGTTAAGATGCAGTTTTAGATTTAGAGTTTATATTCACTATCTCAGTCACACAAGTAGAAAGCAAGATGATACTGCCGGACTAGACAGCATCTTAACTTCTCTGGTCCTGCAAGCATCAGATAAGTCAGATGGCAGAGGAACCGTTCTCGTCTCCGTTCTCCAAATGCAGGTCCCTGTTCTGCTTCAGATAGAGGATTAAAGGCTAGTCATGGTTACTCATGCCTTTCACAGTAAATGATATTGCTCATATAAATTATACCTGACACTTGCTTGGTCCTGATAGCCTGAACCTGTCTGTTCCATCAGGTACCTTACCTGTGCCCAACATCACACTTTGCTCTCCATGAAAATGAGTGAGATCTTTTTAAAAGTCTCCCTGAATTAGAATTGATAGCAAGGTATTGCAAAATAAACATCTTTTTTTTTTTTTTTATAAGATAAAAAAAGCTTGTGCTTTCTTAGCGAATACAGGAAGCATTACTCCATCTGTTTATTGTCTAAGCTTTAGCAAATAAAACCAGACATATCACCTCTAGCTTAGGACTTCCGTAATTGCCTTGTGTGCCAATTTGTTCTTGGCACACGCACAACTGTTAGCCCAGTCCGATTACTGCAGGACTGGCAGCCATAGAGGACAGAGCCCTCTCATCTCTCCTCCGGGAGGAAAACAGCAAGAGGAGGTTTCCTTCCCTCTCTATGTGCTTTAATTCTACATTAATTTTGAGCTGGGAAAAAACATATTGCATAGAAGGGCAACTGAGTCTCTTCCTGCTGCTGTTCTCTGCTGCAACTGCTGATTCATGCTTGGTTTGCTACATACTCCTCCTTTCTGCTAGTTTCTTGTATATCTATAGTCTGGATCTACAAGCAATATCTGTGTATCTACATTTCAGAGGCATCCACTGGGGGATTGAAATAAATCTTAATGGAAAGACCTGGTTTCTGTCTTCTCTATTTGGACTTTTAAACTAGTTTTTTGTTGTTTGTTTGTTTGTTTTGATATTTTAAATTAATGTAATTAACTTGGATTCAAATAGCTTTAAGGCCTGAATCAGAAATCAAGACCAGAAGCAATTTTCTTTTAAGATAATGACTCCCCTTCACAATTTTAATAGCTTTTCAAACTATTTTTAATATCTGTATTATTCAACTCCTTAAATACCACTGCAATACTGAAATTATTAGCACTTAACTATTTTTCAAACTGTCTGAAACAACAAAAAATTCCTCAATATGGAATAAGATGCGAGAACCCTCATTAATGATTAAATCCTGCTGACACATTTTGCATGCATGAAACATTAATGTAGAATGAATGGTGATCCCTGAATAGGTTTCTGTTTGTGCCCAGACCTTCATGTCATGCTTCTGGCAGAAGACAGAAGTCTATGAACAAAGTTAAGTAAAAACACTGTCAGTTTATGAAATATGAATGTGTTGGGGAAAACAGCTTTCAGATAAACTAAGACCGGGAGGCAACACATGCTAGCCACACCTGCATTAAATATAGCAAAGCAGATAAGTCAGATATTTTATAATAATTTTATAATATGGTATAACACAAGTTGATTCAGTGGTTTAAACAGGAAGTTCCTCATTTTTCCAGTGTTCACATGTAAGAAATAAGTATAGATAAGAGCTCCTCATTGTATTTTGTACAATGCACATGAAGAATGAAAGCATTTTCTAATACTCATTCATTCAATCCCACTTCAGCATTGAGAGAGAATTTTTTAATGATCAAGGTTAACACTGCTCAGAGCAATTTTGCAAACTAAAATAATTTTTGGAATTGTTCTAATTTCAAGTTTACTGTTTTTATTTTTCTTGCTCAGAGCACGTATGATGTGGAGGCCTGCTTTAAGGACAGTAATACAGGATGTCTTGTTAGCAGTAGTACAGGATCTTTTGTTAGGAGATAACCAACCCCAAGGACAGCAGTGCAGGTGCTCTACCAGCAAACAAGGAGCAAAAGCAACTGTCTGGCTGATCTGTGACCAGGAAGCTGACTGGATAGTTTTAATGTAAGCCTTTAGATTACCGGTCTATTGTTGGTCTAATACAACCGCGCTTCGCACACTTGCAGACAAATAAGATATTGTATCCCGAATAGAACCGTGGATAAGTTTTGTCTCATTCTCAATGAAATGACTTTGGTGAATTACACTGGAGTCTGTTCCTTTGCGAGCAGCCACGCTATGACATATGGTGGCCCAAGGAAAATAATTACATCTAGAAACAACTTAAAGGATTCAGAATAGGAGAATCCAAAGTCACCTAATAGCGCTACTTTATAAAACATAAGTGAATAGAAAAGGTAATAAATATGCAGCCCTTTTATGTATACCTCACAGTAAA
>JAUBNY010001121.1:165591-180630 GCA_032275445.1 Crypturellus soui | reverse complement strand
CGTGTGCAGGGGGGTTGGACTAGATGACCTCTAGAGGTCCCTTCCAACCTTAGGCATTCTGTGATTCTATGATTTTTACTCTTGCCATCACACTTTTGTGTCACTTAATTGTTTAATTGCTATTAAACCACTCAAATAAATATCCATGCCAATAACTGTTTGAAAAACAGAAAACTGAAAATAATGGGTTTTGCTGATTTTTCTCTAGGCCTGCAGAGAAATTCCTGTTCCTACTAGCCTTGTAAGGTTGATCTAGAGCAGCTCTACACAAAATGTTAAGTGATCAATTCATAACCTCTGCTTAAGGCTACAAACTCATAAAACATTTTGCTGCATTGTGTAACCACTGTTTCCTGTAACAGAGAATCATGGAATAATTTAAGTGAGAAAGGACCTCCAGAAGTCACTTAGTCCAATCTACTCAAAGCGGTAGATTTTTAAATAGATCAGGTTGCTCAGGAACTTGAGTGCCAGGAACCATGGAGGGGGAAGAAATAAAAAGAATAAGAAAATAACTCTCCCAAGCTTCTGGGCTTGATGAGAAGCAGAAGCAACTAAAAATGCAGAGAGAGAAACTTATTACTTAAACACTGGAAAATACTCTGTTTAAAAAATAATAAAATTAAATTAAAAAAATACAATCCTCAACATTCAAATCTCATTTGGAGATAAACTGACCTGCGAGAATGAAAGGACTAGCAATATTCTTTAAATATCAGTACATATAAGAAGGCAACAATTACCACAAGAAAGAAAGGATAATATCACATGAAACTTCTCTGTACTTATCAAAAATAGTTACTCTTTTTTTCGTAATTGCATAAAAGAAGTACCTCAGAGATGGATTTTCTCTAAACTTCGAAAGAGTTTCTTCTTTTAAGGAAGAGGAGCATAACATCCTCAGGTCTATTCAAGATGATACAAAAGCAGGCACTTACACACCTCAGGTTTTATACATTTACAAATCCCCCATCACACAAAATCTTTAAAACAAGATTATGGGTAATACGGATAAAAGCAATTTTACAACCATTGCAATCAGGGCATCATTGACACCACAAATGTTCTTGCACTTGAAAATATAAACTTCCCCAAGTTGGGATTTATATCCCGAGTTAGCTGCCTTTGGCAATCTTTTGTAGTATGTTCTTGTAGAAAGTATATATTTTGATCTAGTGATAATGTACAGTAAGGTGAATTTCTGTGTCTCTCCACATCACAGAGCAGACTAGAATATCATAAAGACATCAAGTGATTTTAAAGCTACAAACCTAAAATGCCTTCCTTCTCCCCTCCCCCCCAGATCTGTCCTCTATGACAAATCTGCATATTTTCTAGTTACTCTCTTGGGATTTTTTTTTTTAATAACACTTGCTGATGCAGTGTTAGCATTTTTGTGTTAACCTCTAAGTGTATAAATCTCAAATTGCTTAGCAATTTTGAAATCTTTCTCCGTTTCAAAGAGGAAAAAAAGATACAGAACAACCTCAATCACTTACTAGACTATCTTACCACTTATTATCACAGTTGTTGCCAACAACTTACTCCATGGCAGGGGAGGAGGAGGGAGAGGGAAGGCTTTTCAAATAAAAAGAAAAGCCCAGGAGCACTGAGAAAAGCACCAACTAACAGCAAAAACAGAATCAAGAAATGAAAATTTGCAGCATGGAGCAGAGTGCCTCTGTTTTCACAGAGGCTCTATCAAATCCAAAACAGGATATTCAGTGTTTACTGGCAAACAAAGCTGGATTTCACTAAATCTACTGCAGTACCACTATGAATCAATTTCTTCCCTGAATTTCTTAGTTCTTAGAATAGGTATCTTTATTGTTTTAAAGACACCATTTACCATGCCCCTAGCAAAGCACATCGAGCTATGGAGAATATTCCTTTTCAATTCTGACCAGACTCATCCTATCATGACAAAGAGGATTAAATATATCCACCTGATTTCTCATACCCATCACAGAATCCTATCCTATTTTAACATATTCTGTAAGGTCTTTCTAAAATCATGTTGCTGTTACTTGTATTTTAGGAAGATTATTGTGCAGTTTTTACATCTGCAACTTTGAACATCTGAGTGAGTATTCAAGTGAAGAGATTTTCAGAATATAGGAATGGAATCCTTTACCCTTTCAAATGTGTGCTACACTAGCATCATCTTACCTGTAACATTCAATTGTGTTCCCATACCTACATACCTCTTTAGCGAGTTAAAGCACATAATGTCTTCTTCCTAGCTTTGGTCATAAAATTATAAACTTAAAAAGATATTTTATTCTGAATATTTATCCCCCCCCCCCCCACCACCGTGGAGTAAAACCATGTATGCAAGATAAAAAAAAGAATGAGACATTCATTCACTATGTATTTTACAAGTTCTATCATCTTACTCAGAGAGTATGTATAAAAAACTAGACAATAATTGATTCCAACTTTTATATACTCTCCAGTGATGTAATTCTCTGTTCCTTAATTACAAGTAGTCTTCTGTATGTAGAAACAATCTTTCAGCAGAGTGAATTGGAATGATTTTTTCTTGGTTATGAAAGCTAATCCTATACATTAATTTGTGTGTTTGCTAAATTCAGCAAAAATTCTGTTGCAATGCCAAGAAAATTAACTTTGTAAGAAAAAAAGTACTAACGTGCATATAAAGTCTGCATAGACAATTCTTTTGTATATTAAATAAGATACTATGTAAGATGAGTTTTATGTTAGCTCTTTCAAAAAATCTGTGGTATTTCAGAACAATTATTATTGTACATCTTGACCTGAGTAAAAAAAATGAGGCACTTATCACCCTGGGCATTGCACCAATAACCATTACAGCTACCCTATCCTCAAAGCTCTATACTAGTGTTTCCTATCGCTTTTAACGTATCTATATCCAATATATTAGTAACTAGTAGCAACACATTATTGTTGCAGAGCAGATTAAAAGCAAAATCCAAATTACCTTTTGGATCACAGGCCTGCAGATTCATCTGTAGTTGTATAAATTAAGTTATAAACCAGCTGTAAGAAATATTCCTTCAGTTTAATATACTCAGTCTGTATTAAAGCCAACAAACTTTGCTAAATGAGGGCATGATCTTAATATGCTGATAATAGAAAATGATTATTTCCTAAAATTACACTGCTAATGTCCTTTAATTATTTCACTTTAACAGCTATACAGGCTACTGATGGCAAGAGCACATGAGAACAAGCAGTACAAACTACAAACAGCCTTCTGACAACAGGAAAATTTAACATTTCTTCTGGGCTGTAGGGGCATTGCTGATTTTGAAATTATGCCTAAATATATTATTTTTGTTTTAAATAAAAACTAATATCCCTTTCCGACTTCCGCAGAAGTCGGAACATACAGATATAGGCAGGTATCAAAGTTTGTAATACTGCCGTATACTAACCCACAGATGCTTTTGTTTGAGTTCTGTCTGTTTTCTGAAAGTATTTCTGAAGAAACGGGTCCTAGTCCATGTTTCCAGAGTTTGGACATGGCTGCTGGGTCCCCTGGGGGATCACTCTGTCTCCGTGCTCAGCCGATACCCACAGTCCAGCAGCATCTGTACAATGGGTAAGGCCAACCTGAGGAGCAAGAGCCCCAGAGCGAACCACAGGGATGTCTGTCAGTAGCGACACTAGGTAAGTTTGGGAAGTTTATATTGCTTTCAAATCTATCACAGAAAAACAACTCACATTTGTAGTTTTGTAAACAGAATTGGCTCTGATTATCCTCAAAAAGTTACTGCGCAAGAACACCCAAATATGTAGGAAATCAAAATCAATGGACTAAGCTATAGTTGGGGGAAAAAAAAAAAAAAAAAAAGCAAAAGGGAAGCACAGGAACAAAGTCATCAATGTGTTAGATCAGTTCCCTTAAATTCACTACTTTTGCTCAGGACAAATTATTTCAAATAGATTGAGATAAAACTGAAATAAATGGGGCCTGTATTTTATAAAATATTTGTTCTTGACACCATAGGCTAGGTTTGTCCCCTGAGCAGCAGCAGCGTTATTTGAAAGAGAAGTTCTATTGAGTTAATTTTACCCAAAAGGGCAGTTAAGGAAAAAGATCTGCAAAGTTATATTTCAAAATCCGTTTTGAAACAGTTATCTGTTAATAGCTCACAAATGCAACATCCCACAGCAATACACAGCTCAACTTTCCTTTGCATCAAGAAAGTGACATTTTTTGTACCATCAATTACATTAAAACTAGCAATTATTCCTAACATATCCCCTAAGGCTGTTAGCTTTAAGGTGCTAACTAATAAATGAATTACTCTTAAAAATTCGAATTGTTTCTTCTGGCTTGGAGATACCAGCATTTCTACTGAAGCACAAGAAAGCCCTGTAAAATTTCAATGAGGTGACAAATAGCAATTATATTGCATGTTACACTGCTGCACGCTCAACAAAAACCAGCTAATGTAATTAAGTCACACAGTGAAAAGGTTCCACTTTCCATATTTCCTCTGAAAATTCTTCTAAATGGATAGACTGCAATTGTATTTAAGATATTTCTGATTTAAATAATGTCACTTTAGAATTGTATACACAGTTCTGCAGTGAGCTTGCAGGGGTCTCGTCTAAAACCTCACACAGTCACCTAACACTCTTGGTTTAGCAGCACACACACACAGTAGATAAACACTAGCCCAGAGAGTGCCCTGTGTTGCCAAGAGGCAGACTAACCACTCGGTTGCAGAAGTGATTTGCACAGAGCATAGTTCAATAACGTAGCAATATGCCCTTATCTTGTCCTGCTTTGGTAATAACTGAAGGAAACTGGCACATCAACAGCACACAGACCACATGCCCAGTGGAAACCCCATGCTCCCTACTTGCATTATCATGGTATCACTTTTAAAACAGTCTAGCTATTCATTCACTACAACATGGATAACATGTTTATTCAGTACCAGTTCAATATGGGTTTGAGAGATAATAAAGAACTAAGGGAAGGATGCCATGGAAGCGTTTGAATTTCCTGTAACTGTAAAAGGTACTGATTCTATTTAGCCCACACTGCTTGCCATCTAAATGCCAAAACTAAAAATAATAATAAAAAAAAATCAGCAACAACAGTGGTAAGATATAGGCTACAATGAAGTAGAAATATAAAATGAATGAGTAATAAAGACCAAATTCCTTTTCCATCTTTTATGAAGTTTAGATTATTTTTTTAGAATTACATGTCAGTGCAATGTTCTCTAAAATTTTCCCTTAGATTTCTTAGATAAGGAAAAAAACAGCATTAAATTCTTAATAATTCCCATTTAACAGTTTGACTTTATACTAATCATAACTAAAACTTCTAAGGCATACTTTATTTATTTACAGAGTCAACTGTAAAGCAGTGAAGAGCAGCATAAGAAATTTTTAACCAAATTACTCCACAGAAAACATATTTCTATTCTACTTTATTTGATACACCATCCAGTGACAGGGCAGTGAAGTGTAGAGCAAGATGCATACAACTTCACAACATATTTAAAATACTAATTGTAAAGCACAGCATATTTGGCAACTCCTTCACTGTTACTTCTATTTGAGCGTAAAACAACATTACTGTGAATTCTGATGTGCCACAGTATTTCTGCCCCAGGCAATCATCTTCTAACTCATTAGCTAAGTAGGTCTGAGCTGGATCAGAACCCAAAACATACAAGGAGGTCAAGACTCAGTCCTGGAGGATATTTGTATGTGAGAAGAATTCAAAAAGAGAAATAGTGCATGCATCTGAACATTTCTAATCCCCTCATTAGACACAAGGACCTGCGCTGCCTTTATTGCACCAGAAGATGCACCAAGAAGAGACTGTTCCCCCAGGACCTCCCAGAAATCACTTGTTCTGGTTTTCGCTTTTCATCCACACGGGTCTTGGATTCCATTTGTTTACTTCAAAGCACTAACTCCCTTCTCCTGAAAGGGCATGAGACAAGATGAAGTGAATCATGCCAAAGCAAATGTCTAAGTCACCTTGATTTTAAAGTCTCAGAATTTTACAAGTTAAACAAGATTTCCCAAAATCAACTTTGCTAGACTCTTGTCCAGAATGGCGGCCACTTTACCTGACCTACGCTTACAACAGTTACCAGAGCTACGCTTTTTAAACCCCAGGAGTCATTCACAAGGCTCGTGCAGCATATGCAGGATAGCTTCATTCATTAAAGATCACCACCAGTCATCCCGAAAGCACCCTAGTTAGTGTAAACTACCCAGCCTTGCAGTTCAACTTTTTTTCTATTTTATACCAAGCTATTTAATGCTGTAAAATGTAAAAACTAAAAGTGTTTCATTCTCTCTCTAGGATCTACAAATATATTCTCTTTTTTTTTTGCAAGTATTTTTTAAATATATGTATTCTTTTTAGCTTTCATTATGCCTTATTAAACATACCTATTATTACACCTGTACTGTTTTTAGAATTTCATTTCTGCCCAAATGTTTTTGAGGAATACTAGAATTGATACTTAATTTTTGTATATATGTTATCCATTTCCTAGCTTTTCCATTTCTCTATTTGTATATTCTTATCTCATTGATTAAATTCCCTTTTTAATCAGATTTGTTTTAAATCCAGAGAAATTCTGGTTCATGATTAATGCATTGTATTTGTTGCCATCCAATGAATCACCCAGTTATCATTGATATTCTTCTGTTTCAGTATTATCTCCCACTTTATTTTGTTCGTAACTGCTTTCAATTTCACATATATGTTTATACATTAAACTGGCAAGTAGTGTCATGTTTATTCTGTAACACTGACTCTACTCTATTTTTACATAGAGAACAAATTATCACAGTCACTTTTCGTTCACTGATCAGTGACTCATATCAGTGATAGCACAGCAGACTGAGAGCTTTGCACAAAGACAGAACTGGGATATATATCCGTGACAAGGTGGGAATCTTTCTGTCCCTCCCCCAAAGAAGGGGCAGGAAAAGAAGAATTAATAAGAGGAAAGCACTAGATTTAGTCTAGCCTTCTCCAGAAGTACATGAAAGCAAAAGTGTGACTATATTTTTCAAAGGAATTTGATAAATTTGTGATGAGCAAAAATTTAGTACTACTGAATTAAAGTCTTTTTGAAGTTTTGATTTCAGGTCTATATTCCTCACCACCACATCCTGTTGTGCATGTGGCTAGTATAAATATATTTCCTCTCAGAAGTGCTGTACTTTCGTGATACAGAAAGCAAGTGCGTGTGCCTGTATGTATGTTAGTAACCATTGGTAAATTCTACAGGTATTTTAATAGGAGGAAGATGGCTTATGCCATAACACCTAAATAATTTAGTCACTTAGGGGGATAAACATCCCTTAAAACCTTCCAGAGTTTAGGCTTTTCGGTCCTTCCTGAAAATAAAACTGAATACTCATGAAAACATTACTTTTCATACAGTAATGGCAGCATGTTTCAAAAAGTTGATAAAATAAAGATTTAATTATGGAAAAGCACTTTAGTAATTGCATGCAAGTAAGCTCTTTGCATAATAATATGGATAGATAATACAGAATTATAACTGCATGCTTGTAATTATTTTCAGGATCAAAGCCTTTATTAAAAAAAAAATCAAACTAAAGCCTAATAACAGTAATAGTCATGATGGACTTACACATGCTTATAATAAAATGAAGTTCTGTGATAAGTGCTATGTTTTGCATAGACAATCTGATAAAAGAAATCAGTGTGGAGCTGACAATTATGACAAAGCAAATAAGTAAAATCATGAAAAGATTACGGAAATTTACTTGGTAAGTAAGAAAAAAAAATTACAAAACTCAACACTATCCCTTAGCAGCCAAGATGAACCTTGCAGATTCCTGCAGCAACAGGACGCCCGGCGTTTGGCTGTCTCTGGGGTAATGACCTGAAACTAATCTCTGGGTAGGGAGCAGCTCCAAGGCGGTGCAGGAGGCAGGAGAGGCCGCCCTGCGCCGCGGGGCTGTGGTATCGCTGCTGCCGGCGCCGCACGCCGGGCGTTACTGAACGCAATAGCTCAGCCGCAGCGGCCATGCAAGCACCTTTGGGGACAGCAATTTTGAGAGGGTCCATTGAGAACAGATAAACACCAACTCTGTATTTCCTATTAATAGATTACACAGTGGTGACAGGAGGGTCATCTCCTTTCCCAGGTTTTCTAAAACTGAGGAGTGGTGAGAGATAAGGCAGCTGGAACAGAAGGCTGTGATTTTGTGCCAGGGAGACTGCTGACAGAGACATTGGAATGATATGAAAAAAAATCAAAAAGGTTTTAAGGTGTATACATGCTTCTGATTTTTTAAGCATTTACAGAGGTGACAAACATCCTCTCTTCTTTACCTACTACAAGTGAAATAAAAAAAATGGGCTACCTGGAACGAAATTCAAAGCCCACCCATATAATAAATTGAGAAGCTCATATTATTTCCCATGCAGCAGATTTAGACAAAGAAATAGATATTCCTAAATGATCAGCTTTAGAAATTTTGGAAGGGAGGCATGTGTGTTGTGGCATAACCAAAGCCCTGTCCTCTAGTGATATTTTTTTGCGAAGCAGGCTCGCGAGGCAGCCACAGCGCTGCTACACTTAAAGAAAGTTCCGTTAAAAAAAGCCTCTAGATTCATGTTCCTCTGTCCTTAAGGAAGATGTGACATTTAGAAAACTCTGTTTTGTTTTACTTTAGACACCAACGATGCCTAATTTTTGCTTATGACAGGTGAACTTGTAACACTAACAGCAAATTAGTCACTGAATTGCTTTAAAAGAATAAAATATTTTTAGCAGCAATAAACACTAAAGATGTATCTACCATCAGCAGAACTGTAGGCAAAATGGTAACAGGAAAGAGAACTTCAAACCATGTTAAAGACTCTCATAGGCGTGCTCTCATTGCTTGGAGCAAGCCTATACTCTTGCAAGTTCAGGGTACACTGGTAGAAGTTTTAAATCCCTGAGGCATCCCCCAGGCTTGGTGGGTGAAAACTCAGAGATCAAAGACAGCAGCACACAGAGCTTTCTTATCAAAAAAATGAGTCATATTTTTGCAATCTTGCATTGCAAGAAGTCATAGGACCGCAGGAGTAGTTAGGAAAATACCACCACAGATGGGCGAGAGCTATGTATTCATTCTGTGGCTTGGGAAGGCTTTACATTTCGTTTTGTGAAAAAAAGAAGGTAAAACACACAGCTATCACTTGTCTATACTCAATCTGCATATAATTATATATCACAATTCACTTTAACATTTCAGCACATATTAGCATATAAACCTATAAACTAAGCTAGAACCATCAGGGAAAATTATCTCTAAACAAGACAATAAACATTCTAGCGTAACAGCAAAAATAATGTTGGTCCTAGGAGGATACAAATTTGGTTTTTAACCAAGACATTGTTCAGATCTTATGAATATTCACTTACTAGCTGGTTCATTTGAAAGAACATCCACAATCAGTACCATGAAACAAATAAAAATACAAATGAAACCACATCATGAAACCTACAGAAATAATTACAAATGTCAACTCCATTTCCACAACAGCATCAGGTGTGGCTTTGCTAACCGTCTATCACAGCTGCTTCCTATCAAGTGCATGACAGGATGAGAAATGTTTCCTGCAATAATAGCAGCCTTAAGGCTTTTGTTTGGTTATAAAAATAAAGCTTTTCATCATTATTACTTAAAGCAAAATTTTAAAAGCATAGAATGGCTTATTTTGTAGTGCAAAATGGCTTATTTTGTAGTCCCCAATAATATCTCTCCCACACATTAATTTCTTGAATATATAAAACTGGTGCCTAGATCATTTTCCCTGAAGCTTTCTCTGAGAGATTATTCACTCGACATATACATTTAGGAGCTTCACAAATTTCTTACCAAAACCCCTTTTTCCTCCTTAATCCTGCCTACTGCACAGCTAAACAGTTAAACAGTTACCTAGTTAGTTCCGCTAGGAAAAAAAAAGGGGGACAAATAAATTGCTATTGGATTATTCTCCGCTTTAGTGGATTTTTTTTTTTTTTAATTTGGAAAAGGAAATAATGGAAAAATACACATACACCACTTTCTTCTATAGAAATAGTCAAAATATTGCAATATTGGAATGTACTTATTTTGTGTCACATTTTTAAAGGGAAAACTGTCAGTCAGTATTTGATAGATAGGACAGTCAAAGTTAAGAAGCACAGTGGTCAAATTAGGTCACAACCACAGGAATATTAGTGCATCCAAACAAGAGCCATGGCTCACTCACAGACAGTACCGCATTAATGCTTTAATGGCTATATAGTTTTTCTGCTCCTGTTCAGTGATCTGTAAATGCTTGGAATTTCTGTAAGATGATATTTTAAAAGTGCTTCGGGATTCCTAGGTGCTACTCTCAGAATTTCAAAAAAAAAAAAAAAACATTAATTTTTAGAAGAACAAGCAATAGAAAAAAAAATAATCAAACTACTGTTTCATTCACTACTGTTTCATTTCATACTGTTTCATTCTTCATGTGGGAAGAGCAGAAAACAGGAGGAAGAGGACACTTGCTTTCCTTCAGATTCTGTGTACCTGGATACTCATGAAAAGTTGTCCTGCCCTCCCAGACATGCTGTGAGCCATTTCCTTCATATTGTGTAATTCAAATTACAGAAGGAGAATTCAAGAATTAATCAGTGCATTAATTGAGATTATCTAGATCATGATAGATGAGGACAACACATTAAGCAAGTTCCTATGGTGGCCAAACACATCTGTTAAAACCCAAATTAATGGATAAACACAATGAAGTTCACTTTCTTATTGATTTTTATCCAGCTGCACTGGACTATAAAAGAGCTATCTGGGAAAGCTATCCATTAGCTGTCAAGTCAAAATGCCTTAAGAAGCAATAGCTAATCCTCCAATGATAC
Organism: Crypturellus soui; assembly: GCA_032275445.1. Classification (NCBI taxonomy): domain Eukaryota; kingdom Metazoa; phylum Chordata; class Aves; order Tinamiformes; family Tinamidae; genus Crypturellus; species Crypturellus soui. Next base: position 169,729 of record JAUBNY010001121.1, on the reverse strand, counting down.
CTCACTCTAAATCCTAATCTCTACAAATTGCTCTTAGAAGGAGCATTTAACTAGTCATGAGACTAGGTCTTTAACGCTTCTTAGAGTTATTCAACCTGTAATCCACTAGAGATCATGCAAAGTGCTCTAATTTTTAAAACCTCTTACGACACAGAAATAGGACACACAGTCTCAACTGCAGGTCTAGATCTTCCCATGTTCGGCATGCTATCAGAAAATAGAAAAATGAATGCTTCTAATAAATAAAAGTTCAAGAAAATTGAGACTCCTGTTACAGGGGAGCCTGTTACAGGGGAGCCTTTGATCCCTGATAAGATCGCCTCTTGTAAACTGGTGTAAGACACCCCTTTTAAGCAGTGGAGATAGATTCATTAAAACTCTGGTGCTCAGATCACTCCAGATAAACTGCAAAATGAAGAAACATACTATTTTTCTCATCTTGTTCAAATCTTGACTGTCTCATCTCAAATAACATGAAAAGCCATCCCTAAAATGGGTTTGGCTAAACTAGTATAAAGTCAATAGAAATTAATAAGACTCTAAGACTAATAAGACTTTTAAGGAATGACAAAACCGCGATGCAGCTTAAAATAAGATGGGTGTGTGAATTTCAGAGAACGTCTGCAAGACCTCATACATCTCCCTGAAGAATATAAAACCCTTTTCCTTCTCTGTGCCATAGAAGCTGATAAGAGATCTGGTGAAAGTAGGGAGGTAGCAGTCACCAACTGGAGATAATGATCTATGGAAGGAGACAGACGCAGAGCATTATGCTTAAGCAGAAAAAAAATCAATCGCCCAGCATAAAACCCGAATGTCCCACTCGTCAACCCTTCTGGGAAGAAAAAAAAAAAAAAAAAAAAAAAACCCACAACGTGAATAGGAATGGGGTAAAAGATGCTGCTTCAGCTAAAGTAAATAGCTTATCAAATTCTACAAATGGGAATCTTGTGCAGCCCAGGGAACCTGGTTACATGAAACAGAATTTATCTGCCTTCTCTTGCTCTCACTGTCACATTGCTGAATTAATTTTGCATGTGACCTCTGAAAAGGCACATGCATTCATATATTTTAAAACACATCGATCAGCAAATATAAAAAAAGGATCCAAGTATCATATTAAGTTCATATTAACTTAAGGTTTCATTACCTAAAACCAAATTACTCTCTATTTTTAAGTATTTTGCATTTTCTTTTTTAAGATAATATTACTATAGTTTCTCATAAATATTGAAGGGTGCGAGTAACATGCAAACAGCTTTTTTTGCCCCCCCCTCCCTACAAGGTAGACCTTGGGAGATAAAGCGAGCCTGCTTTAAGAAAACATTTAATTTCATCCTAGAACATTTTATCTCTGTATATAACAGAAGATAGGTCCTAGGTGTATAAAAGTTCATAGAAAAAACATATTCATTTAAACGCAAAGGACATGTAAAAATTTTGGCACACAGGAACCTACGCACTGTTACAGCCAAAAATATTCTTCAAAATATTCTGCATGTCCTTACAAGAGGAAAACCTCAGGAGGCACCACAAAACTTGGTAATTTTTCAGCTGATGGATGCAAGCAAATACAGAAGAATTTATCCTGCTGTAACCACTTTTATATACTAAACCAGAGAAAAAGTGATTATATTCCTGACCTTATCCTTACGTATTTTGTAATTTTTAACAACACCTAAAACAGCTGCTTCTTGGAACAGCAGGAAAAGGAGATCAAGAGATTAGTTTTGATTCAAGTCCCACTGAAACCCAGTAAACTGATTTGAAGTATGAAGGGAGTACGATGTAGCTGAGTTACGACAGGAAACGGAGAAGACAAGGCATCAACAGCCACTACAAATAATAAGTGAAGCTTGTCAAAAGACTCAGGAGACTGAAGAATAAAATAAAAAAGTGGGGGGAGGAGGGAGAGGAAAAGGAAACAAACTGGAATGAAAAAAAATGGAGAATGTAAAATAAAACACTTTCAAACAATATTTTAATTTGATTTGGGAAGATACAGAAATCTCTGCTCACAACATAACAGAGGAAACATAACAGAGCAGAACATAACTGAGGAAAAAAGCAAGCTAAATGACAACACATCTCTTCAAAAAGGAAATTTAGCCCGAGCAAATTAATCAGGAAATCAGGAAAATTTTAAAAGCGATTAGCTAAAGGCAATAAATAAATAAAGCATTCAAGAATATCAGTCACAGGAAGTCTATGAAAGAATCAGATATTGTACTAAAAGATAAAGCATAAATTATGGATACTATAGATAATGTAAATGACTTCTCTGCATTGATCCTTACCACAGAACATGACGACAAAATATCTCCTACAGACTTAATATTTCCAGTAGGAACCACTTATAGAGAAGATACAGTGCTTGCATTAAAGGGGCATCAGGAAAAGGTTCTAGAAAGACTTTCAAAAAGGTCATTGTAAATTCCAAGGCATTTAGCAAAAATTAAAAATTAAAATTAAAATATAATCCAATAAAAAATACAATCAGAACGATGTGATCAGCATCACAAGAACAGATTAAGCAAAAAATTCTTTTATCTCAAAAGTCAGAAACTCTCACAAAGAAAGGTAGGCTAAGATAGTCCAACAAAAAAATATTTTTAGGTCAGAAAATTACATTTTACTGAGAGTGAATCTCTTCACCAGACCACAGCTTTAGTCAGAAAAACTTTCCCCAAATCTCCCAAGATGACAAGTCTCCAAAGACTTTCAGGACCTTTTTTTAGATTTAGTGAGTTTTTTAAATTAAGTGAGTTTTGAATGCAAGAGAGCACCATCTTGCTCAGTTGTAACCAAATATCAGAATATATTTTGCAACAACCACAACCCTCAACACTATTGCAGCAAAAAGCAGCAGAAGACAATTGAGGTGACACAGAGGGTACAGAGGATGAAACATTCAAAAAAGACCATGACAGTTTTTCCAAAGAATGATATGAGGTGCTTTGAACTTAAAATTCTCTTCTTATTCGATGAAAGTTTAAAAGACACAGCTGTCTTGCAAGATATGTTTTTTGAAAGCAAGCATTTTAATGAAGTAATAGTAAAAAGAAAATAGTAACATTGTGAGCACCACAAATACGAATGGGACCGTGCCGCCTTTGGGACATGATTCTCAGTTCCCTAGGGTCAGCAGCAGCTTTTCAGAAGGTGGTGCACAGCACTCTTAGGGGTGAGGATGAGCATGAAATGTTCATTCACATCAGAGGGCCATAACAAAATGGAAAATAAAATACCCTCAGCTGGGTAGGAAGTTTTTCTGTTGGGGAAACTGAAAAGATCCTCCCAAACATCCCATGATACATGAAATGATTTCTCAAGCTTATACATATTACTTTTCTTTAACAGTGTCACCCATGGCAGGATGTTACAGGATGCTGCCAGAGAACACAGCTGGAATTGATCGCAGACTGTGCCACCCTACTGTGGCCACTGCAGTCATGCCAGAGCAATTTCCTACTTAGCTTTTCAATAATTGACCAGCAGGCAGGAGTTTTATCATAATAAATGAGGCCCAAGAGAAAGCATGCTATATCTTCATAATATATACAAGTCCATTGGCTTTTATAATCCCTTGAATTTCTAACCTCATCTTTCCGGTTCTCTTTGAGAACAAGACCTCTGCTCCTACCTCTCTTGTCCTTTGGTATTTCTGGAAATACGTAACTGAAGAACATCAGTGGGAAAATGGGAGCAGAACACTGGAAACAGCATTCCCAGCACCTTGCTCTGCATCAGTAGACCCTAAGCCGCACGGTATATATAAAAAAGGAGAGACTGCTACTGTTGGGTCGTTTTGTGCACGCACACTCCAAACATGGGAATACATGCTACATGTCCCTACCTAGAAGATTCTGCATAATTACCACAGTCTATGGTTTGAAAAAAAGCACACAGCAGAATCTGTAAGATTCCATGCCTATTACAACATTAGGCCTGAAACTAAAGCTCATTAAAACAATCTGCAGAATGAAATCTTCCATTGACCATGTCCTGTTTTTAAAATTCTCAAAATGTAATGTGATCCATGTTTGAGATTTTTTTTTCTCTAAACTGGTTAATAAAAAGTTTGAGATCCTTCTTTTTTAAATGGAAATCCCTATTAAGCAATAATCTTGAAAGCTCT
>JAUBNY010001121.1:152520-165491 GCA_032275445.1 Crypturellus soui | reverse complement strand
TAAACTGGTTAATAAAAAGTTTGAGATCCTTCTTTTTTAAATGGAAATCCCTATTAAGCAATAATCTTGAAAGCTCTGGTAGCTCAGTACACACAGAACTGTTCCAATATAAAGCTGCAAACAACACAGTTTTGTTTCTTGAACTTTTCTTGAAGTTTACAGCACAGCTTATGGATGACCGGTGCCACTAACAAAGTCTCATCTATGATTCCCTCAAAATCTTCTAACCAAGACAGCCACTTCTAAATAAGAGCTTCACAAAAAAACTGTCCAGGTTCTCCCAAAACTTAGGCAAAGTTGTTAATAGTAGTGCTGTATATTCCATCTCTCTCACTTTTTTTCAGTTCATCATTTTATTTGCAATCAGAATACTCTGAATTCTTCATTTCAAACAACAGATTGCCACTTAATGATATTTAAATGTCCTGAAGGCATGAAAAAACTATTACCAAAACATATTTTCAAGCACTGGTATAAATCATTTCATACAGGGTTTGAAATCCCTGATGAGTGAGTCTTTACTGGCATAACACTTGTGCTGAGGTCCTAGCACTAGGAGTGCATATAATAAATTGTGTATACATAGTGCATTACTATGGTAACTTTCAGTAATAAGTAATGACACTAACTTTTTCCAAACTATTAAACCTGTCTGAATACACAGATTTTAAATACACTAAACAGTATCTTACCTGCTTGTGAAATGGCCACTGATATGGCCAATGTATTTAGTCCCTAAAGCTAGTAGCAGGATAAATAAAGAAATAAGGACAATGCTTAGCAATATTGGTTTTGTTAATTAAAAAGATATTTTAAAATGCACGTTGGAATGCTACTGTTAGTTCAAGATAGGACAGGACGAAGTGAAATCAGTACCTCACCTAGTAACAAAGAGACAACTACAATAAAAGTCCTTTTCATTTTTCTTCAGAAGTTTCAGTTGCTCTGTGAGAATTCCTCTCTCCCTACAAACCTTGTCTCCCATCCCATCTCTTCCCTGATGAAGACAACACATTATTATTAGGATAGATATTTCAGGACAGAGAAGCAGCACAATAGATTACAGTAAGCAAGTCATTCCTTCGTAACTGTTTATTTTAAATGTTTGCTAGAGCCCACTTATTCTCACTTATTTCATTGGCTTTAGATTAGGCCCTACCTACTCGAGGAACATTTTAACTGTATGTGTGGAACTGAATGTGCTTCTTCCTTTTGATGATGGCAACAATAGCACTCTTTTCTGAAATGTAACAAGCAAGCTAAAACAAAATAGTTGTTGTCCCCCAAAATAGAGTCCCCCAAATTCAAACTTGATTGAACTTAACTGCAGGACAAAAGCAAAAGGATTAATAATTGGAGGAAGGAGCTTATTAGGGTGTCTTGTTCACAGATGTACCTTCAAGATCGATCTTGACAATATTTGCAGACACATTTTTAAATCACCACAAAACATAAAGTTTACGTGATTTCTTTCTTAATACTAAGGTCTAAGAGACTTCTTTATTATAAAGTTTTAAGAAATCAGTCATAGTCATGTTATCAGTTACTTTCAGAGATTTAAAGTCAGATTTATAAACCAGATTTCCTTGTCGCTTTTGAACACTTATTTTAACTTATCTTTCACCTCTCATCTGTCTGTCCTGATGTCACATGTTTATTTCAGAAATAAGAATATTCAAGCTCAAGAAGTGACAGTTGTTACAGACCTTCCAACTTCCAACAACCAGTAACTTACAGTCAGCTAATAACACTGATGTTGGAACAACTTTGAGGAACCTACTGTATGCTAATAAGCAAGCTAAGGCTGTGAAAATGAAGTATTCAGCAGTCTTCTATAGAAGTCTTCTATAACAGTACTGTATTCTCAGTCTCAAAGTCACCTCTTTTCTGATGGAAGTGGGAAAATTTCCATCAAAGTCAAGAGAACTTTATTCAGTTCTAACAGCAAAGGGTAGAGACAAAAATACTGCAGCCCAATGCAAAAGTTTATTCAAGCTTAAGCACTACCTTCATACCAGCTGTGTCTGTTCACTACAATGTATGCTTTTTTAGTAATAGCAGGAAAGATTACTTTTTTCTGCAACGTAGGAAATCTTGACACAAAGGAACTGACAGAGAAATGAAGGGCATGTCTACAATACTGTGCAACTTCAATCTATTTTTGATAATTACTCCTGAGATTGCCTATCATATATATATATTGAATCTGATATCCTCCCAATCAACGCCTTTATGCCTTCTAATTGCCTAACTCATTCAAAGTTGCAGAATATATTTTTACTGAATCAGATCATATATAAAGCAGACTCTTCAATACAATCTTTCTTTCTCTAAAGACAATGTCTTCCAAAAATCTTTACCACCTTTAAACACTGTTTGCTGAACTACTGAACATTGTGCCTTATTTAAGATATACCATTACACAAATAAATTGGGTTTATTTATTAAGAACAAGATTCTTTGCTGTCATATAGAGCACAGTAGTAAACGGATTAAAATCCATAAAAAATTTGAGAGCACTAGAATGCTAAAAAATGGTTGAAAAAATAATCTCTAATTAAATAATTCAAATGTGTTTAATTAATTAGATATAATCTTACAGTATCTTCTTTATGGGATTTTCATTTAAAAAATAAGCTCCCTCATAAATCCCCACTGTTTTCAACTGACAAAATCCTCACAGCACTCTATGAGAATGAGTATTGTTCTAATAACCTAGAGTGCTTCATGCTCATGTAGGGCTCTTTGCACAGCAGTCACTGTATGGTAGCCACTGGTAGCTTGGGGCTCTCCAGGAGCCTTCATTTGCTATACATACATTGCTCACCAGCCCGTGCCATTCCTAAAATCAGGGATAAATTGTATTTTATCATTGACATTGAAAACATGTCTACTCATGATTCCAAATTAGACACTGTAAACAAACCACGAAGGAAGAGCCTGTACTCAGTGGCTCCTCAAATTGTGTTTGCTCCCGTTTGTAGACGCACCTCTGAACAGTGACGCTGCAGCTGGCTACGAAGCCCCCGCATCTGTCAAGGTGAAAGCTTATCAAACGCACATAAACCCTAGGTTTACCAGTCTTTGTGGCGTACCCAATACTGAAGCCCAGCAGATGCAAGTAGCTTCTTCAAACTCTTATAAAATAATAATTGCAAAAAGTCAGCCAGGCTTTCTTTCTCCTCCTCCCTCCTTTAAACACGAGTCTTAAATTTAGCTTTATATACATACTGATTAAATGTCATCCAAGCAGCGAAACTTAAGAATTTCCTACTGCAGCAGATATTTCCTAAACCAACTTAAAGTATCAAACTACCTTTGTTGTTTTTCATTTAGGACTAAGCAAACCTCTGTAGATATTAAAAGGTGCTAGGAATATTTCTTTCTCTGTGTGCTTTTGTAGGGAAAACTCAACAGCTGAAGTTGAAGACTGCATCTTCAAAGATCAGGCCGAGGTACGCTAAAGAGCGTGTCATGTGCCCCAGACCACGCAGCTCATGCCAACACCATGGGCGAGGGGCAGCAGGCACCAAGTGGCACTCGTTCATCTTCCCAACACAGAGCTTACTGCTAAACCTGCAGGTCTTATGATGCTAAAGGTATCTTGTGAATGATGCATTTTCTTTGTCATTTTTATCATCATCATTAATTCATCTTCCCAGTTGGGATGTAATTAGTTGAGGCAAAGGAGCAACCTCCTATCAGAACCACCATGGTGGAAAGCTACCCTGTGCGCACTACAAAAACCTAAGCACATAATCCCAGTTTAATAAACGATTGTGGTATTTCTGCATATTTGCATATTGCAGCTGCTTTCTGATAATCAGTATATTTTAAAACGTGTTATAAACTTAGAAATGGCTTTTAAATTGAGTAACTTGACCTGCTAAAAGATGTTATGATTTACAAATTGCTTTAGTTTGCAGCATCTGTTCTCACATCATTTTTGATGGATGGAAAATAATTACAATTAACTTTATTTCACAGAGATTCAGTCTTATAGATAAAGAGCTAGACTGGTTAAATGTGTGAAACTTTCTATTAACGTAAGGTTATAAAATAAAAAGATTCAAATATAAAAGTAAGATAAAACAGATTGCTTAATTTAAAAAGCCCTGGTGAATGCATGTATATAGTATTTTTGCTTTTTAATTGGGAAGGGAAAAAAAGGGAAAAAGAAAAGAGAGCAGAGTGAAGGATTGGCCTTTAACACTATAACCCTCATGTAGCTGGGTCAGATTTCAGGCTAAAGCCTAATGTGGTTTAGCTACTGATGAAACAATTATAAAAGTACCTTTGGCCTCCTAAGTCAGGAGCACTGACATTCATCAGAATAATCCCCTCAGCTGAGGTGCTGAACCCACTGCCTGCTGAACCCTGACACTGCACAGCCTTCATCTTTTGATACTGCTAAATGGCAGAAAAATAACTAGCATTTCAGTGCAACTCGTCTCAACCAAAGCTTCAAACCATATTTTTTCTCTCTCCTGGAGATTGACCAACACATTTAAAAAGAAAATTAATTTCCTCTCCACATACCACTACTCTTAAAAGGCATAAAAAAGCACATCACTTCAGAAGATGACAAAAGTTCATCTTCAGTAAGTATTAAACAAGCAATTCCCCAAAGCAAACTTAGGAAATAATTCACTACTATTTTAATCATATGTCTTTGACCTCTTGTAATTTAGAGGGGGAGAAGAAACAAAGTTTCCTTTCATCTTTTCCACTATTTAGCACTTGTGAGTATCATTCAAGCACAGAAGGTTGAATAGATTTTGCAGCTGTCAGTCACTCTGAGCACACTATTGGAAATGGTATTTTATCACATATTAGTATGAGAAAGCTATGCAAAACATTTGCATTGCACCATGGAGAATCATTTTGCAGGTTCGTGTCATTTTGAGATGCAAATTATTTGTTTTTGTTACTGATTATATTTAGAGGCAGCGATTGCAGGCTAGACTGACAACAAAGCAAGAAATAACTCTTGTCATCCAATAAAAACAGCCCACCAAATGCATTCCAAGAGAATAACCCTCTCTTATCTCAGATGCTTTCTTTACAAATGCTAGCAACAATAAAAATCATCAGATCTGTAAGAGAAGCACTTTGCTATTAATACTAATTTAATGGTTTGCTGTTAGGCAGTGCTATAGCCCCTCTATCTGGTAACACACAGCAATCAAGGCTCAGTTCATATTGAACTAGAATCTTGAGCTTTGCAGTAATGATGTTCTGAAAAAAAAATGTTAAGGTAATTTGATAGCATTATTCTAAAACATAATTAAATTATGAAATATGACTTATCTTACTTGCCATTTTAGAAAATATTTTCTATGGCTTAGGAAAATAAGTCTATGTTGGCATATCTCTAGCTGAAGAAGTAATACACAGAAAAACAATGCATGAAAACATAAGAATTATTTCCCAGAACAACACAAAAAATGTAAAGTTCAGATCCAATAAAATCATTTAAAAGTAATATGCAAGAGATCCATGACCATCATGCTTCTTAACAGACTATAGCTAAGCAACTACAATCCTCAAAATACAAGGACCTTACTACAGAACTTATTTTCATCAAAAAAATCACGATATTTGTAAATCTTTCAAAGTAATAGTAAACAAAAAAGAAAATATGCCAATGAAAACTCAATCCTAACTAGCATACTTAAATAATGCTGAGACCTTTTAAAAGGCAGCACCTTAAAACTGATGTACATTTACTTAGGCAAGCACATTTTGTAAGCACTCACACTGCAACTTAAGGCCCACTAACAGATTCAACCACACAGCTGTCCACATAAATTGACCCTGACTCTGCAGACATATAATTCTAGAGAAGAGAAAGGGCAGCACTCACACATCTTAAGTTGGGCCTACACATTCGCAAAATTGCTTCATGCAAATATCTCATTACAAAACGCAAAGACTGCAAACTATTCAAGTCACAGAACATTTCAGAAAACTCTTTCTCTACTCTTTGCCAACAAAGCTACAAAACGCCTCAGTGAAATGTCTTCCATTCCATTTTCTCCAGGCAAGGCACACCAGCCACGCTGCCGGTGTTAGCACTGCTAGCAGCATCTGCACACGAGTCTTAGAACATAAAACACAGGCTGGCCAGGGCAGCACATTACATGGACTCACTAAGAGACTGCGGCAGGTTTGAAAAGAGAAGTCATAAAACAGGAGGAACAACCACAAGGAAAATGGTAGGGCAATAAGAACAGGCTTTGCAAACTGCTGGTTTTACTTTGCAGAGGCTAGGACAGGAATTTCTTGATGTATTTGTGTCCAAAGCTTCATTTCATCTTTTTCCCCAGGTGTGTTTTCTCTCAGAGCTATTGAGCAAGGTTTGGACAGTGACCCACTTCCATTCCACTTGAGTTTTTCCCTAAAGGTTTGATTCTTGCAAAAATATATCATTCAAATTATTCTGAGGAAAAAAATATCATAAATAAATTCAGATTAAAAAGAAAAAGAAAGAATTGCTAAACATGAAACCAGGTGAAATATCTTTGAAGTTGAATGCTTTGTCTCCTGCAGTTGACATTCAGACTTCAATGCTATACTACACAGAAAATTAGGAGAAATATATTGTAAAAAAGACTAAAAATTCATGGACACCATATATTTACATCTTGCATGAGAAACACAGCATAGGACATACAGAATGCTGCTCCTTGTGAACAGAAAGACTTTTCACCTATATTTGCAAATGTAACTTGGGCACACAAACCTTGGCTGCCTAATGCCTATTGATGAAGTTTAAGAAACAAGTAACCACTTAAGCCTCCAGCAATAAGCTAATGTATTTTTTTCCCTGGGAAAGGTTATCCTATTAAATAAATTTCAGTTTCCTTTTAACAGAAACGAATATATAAATGCAGCTTCTATTTGAATTTTCCTTGTGGGTACCTCATTCATTTCTCTCCTCTGGAGTATATTCTACCCAAGGGAACCCACCTACCTATTTTATAAAAAATGTTCCAAAAATGCTTGCCACCTATTTGCATTTATTCTTTTTTTCTGCTCTCTTCCTGTTACTGAGAACTCCATTTAAATGCTTTCTCTTTTATTTTTCTGCTCAGAAGGACCCTCGCTTGTAAGCCCGTCTGAAGCTGCTGGAAGCTACTTTCCTCTAATGAAGATGCACTTTACTCAAGGACATGGCCTGAGGTCTGCGGGGCGGGGGGGTGGGGGTGGGGGTGAGGATTAAGAGATGACAGCCTGGTAAATACTGTTTTGAATAATCAGAAAATACAGCCACAGCTCTGATCTGAAGAACAGCTTTCTTATTAAACTCGCCATATTGTTCCGAGAACTAAATCCATCAACCTAAGACATAATATCCAAAAGACAAAGTATCTTGATGCATTTCCTAACTGCACTTTGTCTATTCTAGAAATGCAAAAAACATTCTTGCCTTTAACAGCGACATGAATGTGCTCACGTTCAATAGCAACACAAATTCCTTCCACGTGGTCAGACTATGAAGGAAACTTTCAAAGTGCATGATATTTTAGCTTTCATTTCATTAGGTATCAGGAAGCTTCCTAAAGATAAGCAACAAAGTTTAAGTGTAGTGTCCTTGCAACACAGTCCAGAAACAGACAAGCCCCACAACCAAAGTAGTCTCAGCCCCACTAGTCCTGACGTTCCTGCCTTCTTGGAGATCCTGATCCCCGTTGAAATCAGACAATGTGCATAAGCACTTTTTTGTGCAGAAGATGGAGTATCAAAAATTTTTCCAAAGTACAACACCAAAGAATTTTTGGGAAGTGGAAGGGGTGGGAAGGGAATTGTTGGAGTCAGTAGCATACAAAGGTTCCTAGTTTAATTTCACCTATTTTTGTGAGCAAGTAGTCCTGCATAATTTTACTGTTCGCTATTTCCTGTGTTATTTCCAAGCAAGACATTGGGGGGGGGAAATGCCTTAGATACTTCCTGAAAGCCACACATGCTATAGAATTTAAAGAAAAAAACAAAGCCAAATCTATACCAATCCTTGTATTTACTGGGTATTGCAGAAGGTTTCAAAACAATGACTCAGATGATGAATGTAGTGCAACACTAGGCACAATACTGTAGATAGAGACAGGCCTTCTGTTTTAATTTTTAATTTCCATTTTCTGTGGGTTTAGGCAAACCAGTGACATTACTTTAGCATAATACCCTGCAATAAATCAATACTTTAATTTAATAACAGTATTCTGTTTTCAACATATAATATATCACTCAATGTCCCTGTATAGATGCTAAAAAAAGATTATGTCTTTGCTTTTACCAGTGATCATAGGTTAGATCAATGTAATGAGCATCTTTATTATCCCCAAAGATATTGCTTCACATTTAAAAGACAGCATGAACTAGCTTCAGCCTTATCCCTTCCTGCTATCATACCTGCCTGTGAAAACTCTCCTAGGTCATGGTATCCCAAAAGCCCTCAGTAAATACTTCTCAGTATAAAAAAAATATATCCCAAGAGACACATATGTACACATCTGTGAGTGTGTGACTTGTACTAAAACAATTCACTTTTACAAACTTCAACAGTGATAACTGTACTAGCTCCTAAGGAAAAAAAAATGAGGGGATTATAAACAGAAAATGAAATTAAATCCAGTATGATCCATTTTGATTGAAATAGATGAAGATATAACCATAAAATACCAAAAATAAGATTATAATTGCTTCCATTTCAGTGATGTGACTACAATTCTGTAGTTATTCTTTTTATCTTGACAGTAGCCTTTCTGTTGACAAGGGTTTAGTATGGAAAACATAAATTTGATCATGTCTAGAGTATGTTGACTCATGGTGTCTGAACAGAAAGCAAGTGAGAATGAGAGAAGCAAATGCTTCCAGAACTCCTAGTCGTTCATTTCTACATTCCACTTCCTTTCAACAGTTTTTGACAAAATACAAATTGAAAAATAACTGACATATTAATTCTAGTCAACACTAAGGCAGAAGCTTTACAGTCATATGCACTCTCCTTGATTTCAATGACAGCTCATGATAATGACGTGATGTGTTCACAGATACATGTCATTTGTTGGCAGAGTATTTCAGAGCTCTAGAAAGAGTAGGTCTGGTTTTACTACAGCTTGGCACCTCCCACAATACCTACCAGTTGGTAAAACCCCGCAGTTTCATCTAAGTGTCATCCTTAATGTGAAAAAGATATTTGAGTCAGCGCAGAATACAACAAACAGCTTTCACCAAAATGTCAGTGCTGGTAACAGTTCACTTGCCAGATGCTTATTACTTGAACCCACGCTGTGCATAACAAACAGATACAAGATGTGGCTAGGATAAACGACTGGACCAGAAAGATCTCACAATCCTTTAGTAGAAAATCAAAATATACTCAAGCTGCAGTCTGAACTCATAAAAAAGCTCTCAATTGGATTTCACAAGATATATTGATTAAGAGTTCTGTAACATCTCTTTCCTAGGTTACTATACATTAGCTGAGCCTCGCCTGCCTGACCTCAGTTCTCTGCATTAGCCTGTGGTCATCTGAACACAAGAAAAACCACAGTGCTATTTCATAGCTGAATTCACAGAGGAATTCTTTTAAGTACAGTATCTCAATTCAAAAATGATAATATTAGTGAAGAACCCAGAACAGCATGGAAAATGCATATTGGAAAAATCAGGGCATGACACTTTAGAAATGAAACCAATGGCTTGAGAAAAGTAAAACCTCACTAGTGTTTTTCAGTTAGTTGGTTAATTCTTAAATCTACAAGCTAGACTATTCTTCTAAATCAGAGACTGCCTTTCAACAAAAAAATGTTGAATGCTAGCTAAAGAAGCTCATGCTAAAATGACATAGCTGGCGTGTGTTCATGGGAAACACAGGCAGACACATGACAGAGAAAGAAGTGATGAGTAAGTGGCTTTTGCTTAGTCAGAAGATGAAGGATCTTCATCAAGAACTTTCAAAACAGCTAACAGATAGCTTGACTTTGAGTGAAACACAACCAAGAATTATTATCATTATGCACACCCACAAAAAAGTGAGAGATTTCACAACATCTCCTTGGATGAACACACACACAGAGAAAAGGCTTTACCAACATGTACTTCAAGTGGGCAATCATGCAGCTTTCTGAAGTAATAACTTGTTATTTGCCTTCTATTTTCAAGTGTTCCATGTTAAGGCCAATACTTTAACAAGAGAGGGGGGAAAAAAAAAAAGGCAACATGAAGCAACAGAAGGCAGCTTCTTTTTTCCTTAAAAGCTGTGAAATGCCAAATAATCTCTGACCCTTGCCTCTATACACGCCTTCCCAAACCAAGGATCACACAAAGGTGTGCACCAAGGTTGAGAGCTGGGGCTCCAGCTTTGTCATCCTGTATTTGTATTCATACGATAGAGCAGGTTCCAGGACTCTCCTTTCAATAGCAGCTGAAGCAACGGGCACAGAAAGAACATACAGCTCACCCTGTAAAATGAGGATGAACTTGTTCCAGGAAAAAAAAAAAAATCCTCTCCTCATAAGAGCTGTTCGTTAGCAAAATCAAAACAAAGTGGCAGGTACAGATATATGGTTATAGGGTCACACCATGTCAGTAATTCATGAAAAAAAGATCATATTTCTTCTCCTTCTCCCCTCCAGTTGGTACTGCAGCCTCAGAGAATTTTACATGCATCCTCAGAGATCATCATATGTATCAGGGAAGTATAGCTGTAGGCTTGCAAAAAAATAAAAAAGTAAAAGTCACATGAGCTATAAATTCAAATCCCCTTTTTTAATGTAATCTATTTAATTTTTCATTAATGATAAACTCTGCAATTAATGTGCCCAAATAGGGTCAATTTCTGCTGGATTTGCACTCCTTGCATTTCATCCTATAAATGAGCTGTATTTAATGAGAGGAACCACCCTGCTATAAACCATAGCAGCAATCTCTCTAAAACAAATATTACTTCTACAACTACAGAGTGCAGCTACTATTTCAAGATGTTTATTTCTCCCTTTATTTCTTGCATAGAAAAGAGTCCTGCCAGCTGACCATTATTTATTAATCAAGGTATTATTCCCATACCTTGCAAGGAAAGAGCAGAGAGAGGCGGAAATTGCAGTGGATTTCTCATTACATGGCCACCGGGACAAAGGAAGAGATTGCAGGGCAGCCTTTAGACACCGATGGATCCCATCCACCCAGGCAGAATTTCAGACACACTCAAGTCACTGCAGTTTTAAACACCAAGTACCATTTCTGGTTCACACAAGGCTTAAGAACAGAGCCACAGTTTGAAAAAAAAAAAACACATTTACAGCTTTTTAAAAATAAATAGCATATACAGCTTCATATATGAAAGCAAAAAATGAATGGACAGAGTTAAACCCACAAAAAAAAATCCTTCTGGTAGCATCCAGCTTCCTCAGCTTGCACTTACAGAGCCTGGACACACCTGGAAGAGAGGGCTCTTTCCCAAGTCCTGTATCAGCCCTGGGGATGCCAGGCGCTGCCTCGTTTGCAGCTCTGTTTTAGAGGCAGTTTTATACACAACCCTTCCCAACCATCCACTACCTGCACACCCACCCACCCACACGTACACGGCCATTTGCTGCTCTTCTTCGTATTTTGTCAATTCACGAGATCAGTTTGCATATAGTGTCTGTCCCAGGGCAGCAAATACATTTAATGAACAAAATAAAATTTAAATGACAAGCTAACAAAACCCTCTCACCAAAGAGCAATGGATTAGTATGCAAACAGAGAGCCATCGGCTGTAAAAGCATTTCAGGTGGTAGCACTCAATCCAATTGATGTTCCTAGCAAAAGCCACTAAGAGTTAATGGAGGACACAGACCTCCTCATTTCCTTCACTGCAGCCGAGAAAACATACAGGACTATACTACAAGATAATTAACAGTTTTACTAAATTGCCTTGCATGGAAGTTCTCCTAGCACAGACTGCGTTTGTTCTAACTAACCTTCACAGGAAGAAGAAAGTTGATGCACCCAATCCAAACTAATTTTCAAATTTAACCAGAATCCTGAGGGTCGTTGCTGGGAGGGTGGGAAGCAGCAGCCAGCCATTGCCGACCTAGGGAACTAACCCCTCCACTGCTTAAAACACCGTCAGTTAGAGCAACCTCAGCCTGAGCTCGGGGGAAGCGTAGTACAATCAGGAGCCTGGCTCTGGTCTGCCTGTCCCCAGTGTACCAAGCTTCTGCCTTCTCATGGAGCTGGTGGCAGCACTTCCCAGCGGCCAAGCACCGGGACATCTTTCTTGCTCTGAAGGTTTTCTTTTCCCACAGAGGCAACTGTGTGGGAAGCTAGAGAAAACTCTCGTCATCAGTGAGACATAGCACAACCTACTCGAAGGGCTTTCAAACCCTGTTCTCTTAACTGAATCACAGCTACCCAGCATGACCGCACTGGGGAACATCATCTGTCCCTCCTGCAGGGGCATCTCCCGGCATCTCCTGAGCATCCTCCTCAGGTCAGCCTGCAGAGCAGGGGGCTGCCTTCCACACCCAGGGCAAGCCCAGTCCCCTCCAATGCTCCGTCCTGCCTGAACGCTCACCAGCAAGCTGGGCACCTTCCCCGGCTCCGGGGGGGAGCGCACGGCACTAACTTCGGCACTGTCCAAACAGCAGCGGCCACCGCGTCCCCCGCCCTTCACAGCGCGTCCCCCTGGCCTGGAGCAGCCCCCCGCGCTCTGGCTCGCGGCACTTACGGGTCTTGGGGGTCGTGCTGGCCTCGGGCGTGGCGGTGCTGGACTCCTGGAAGGGCGAGAGCGTCCAGGACGGCGCGGAGTCGTGCACGTAGATCTTGTAGGCGGAGGTAGCGTGTGCCGCAGTGGGCCCGGCGGGCGGCGAGGTGCCGGCGGCGGCGGGCGGCGGGCGGGCGCCCGGCGCAGCAGTGCCGGGGGGACCGCTGGCTGGCAGCGCCGTGGCTGGGGTGGCCGTGGGCCGCGCCGCTGTGGGCCGTGGACT
>JAUBNY010001121.1:125804-149328 GCA_032275445.1 Crypturellus soui | reverse complement strand
TTCTATTTCCTAGAGGACATCTATAAATGGGACTGAGTTAAGTAATTCATCTATGAAGTAGTCCAAAGTGGTATTTTCTTACGGACTAGCATGATGCATGCAGGGTGCATTCTTGATACACATAAAGCACTGTTTATCACACAATGCTTAAATTTTGCCTATTTTGGCTTCATATAGGCTTCCATACAGTAGAATGATTTACAGTGACATAGCCTTTAAATTGTGAAATATAATAAATAAAGAAAATTGCTTTAACTTTTATAATGGAAGCAGTTCCAATAATCTCAGAATAACCATCCTCAGAATAGTAAGTAGCAGCAATGAAAATTCAGAATTGGAAAATGAGGCCCTTTAGGAGGCCCATTTCAACAAAACCAAAACAATATGAAATTCAGATGACTGTTGCATACATATATGAGACGCCATTCTTTCCTCCCTAAGTCCACAAAATATCTCAAGACATTCATTATTAATTTACATAAATATTGTCTAATATTGTGAACATCAAAGCTTCTTGAGTGACTTTGCTTTATGGTGCTATCAGCAGCTGACAGCATAAACACTCTCTTGAAAACCTGAGTTCCTCAGCACACACCTTATTTGCTATGTTCTGGTAGCTTGGCAGTTAGATGAAGCAAACAAAATATAATTACACGAATACTGGAATTGCCACTGGTTCTATCAGTACATTTTACACTGCAGTGGTATTTTCCCAAACCAGGACATTTGAATATTCTCGCTCTATTCTTCCTCTTAGCTTTCAACCGCGAAGTAGCTACAACATACATCTCCATAATGATTAGTTCACAGACAGGGACAACTTTGCTTTTTGTCTGAGGTCTGGGTAATTCTACTCCTCCTTCCATATGAAACCTTTAAAAACTTTTGCCCATAAATCAATGCCCAAAACTAAAGCACCCTCTTCCACTCCAATTGCTAAAATAGCTGCTGACAAGGCAAACCTATCAAATGATAATATAGCTTAAGCTATATATGTGCATATAACGTGGTACCTGCACTTGTACCGAGGGTGCCACAAAGGCTCCTCATGGACAGTGTGAGTTGCAGCAAGTTGGGAACCTACCACAGAGTTTAAAAGCGAAGCAGCAATTTGGGACGTTAGCAAGCTGCCAGTTAGCATTAAGTCAGTCTCATACAGGTGTGACATGAGTGACAGCTAATTTCAAGAATAAGAAGAGCCTGCTCTCTCTTACTCTAATATAAACTCTGAATAACAATCTGATGGCTAAATTAATGGGGTAAAAGAACCATATTTCTTTACGTGGAGCAAGTATGTTGATTGCTTCTCAATAATCAGCATGTCCTCATCCCTTTCAAATCATGTGTACCCTAATTGCAAATGCCAGAGCTGCCACTAAATATTTAGAATTACAGTTGAATCTGCGCCAGTGAATATATACAATTCAAATGTCTATCTTGGCATGGTTCATAAGGATTAATTGAAATATTCCATAATGTTAGCAAAACTTCCTCCTCAAAACTTGCAAAACATGTTTCAATCAGGAAATGTTAATAATTTGAATATATTCCTTGCAGGAACTTATTACTAAATAACTGAAACAAAGCCTGACTCATTTCTTATCAAGCCAAATTCTCAATATTCTCCACTCTTAGCTGACCATATATTTCAATGGGAGAAATTGTGCTTGGCAAGAATAAAATCAAAGTAGTTTTTAAATTCTGGTTTTAGAGGCATTGCAGCAGTCTCTCAAGTATACATTTAATAATGATTTTAGACAGAGATATATAATGACTCTTCTTAACAATGCCTTTGTGATATACTGAAGCTACTGCAACACAACAGAGATGCATATATTACTCGTCAAACCTTTATAACTTCTGAGATTTTTATCAGGAACATAAATTTAGGATGCCAAAGGAAGAAAGATTTGGAAGTAAGTGTTGAAAATCCCATTAAAGAGATCCAAAGCATGATGAAGTCAGCAGGAATTTTTCAATATATTGCAATCTATTTTGGAATAGGTCCTAAATCAAAATTCAAATCTTACCAAGATTTGGAAAAAACTAATGACGATAGCAAGTGAAAAAAAAAAGTAAGGTAGTCAATCATTAACAGAAAAGAAAGTTAAAAATTATTTACTACTATGAAACAATTAGTTTTTTTTCCAGGAAGCCTGCTCTTTTCCATCCCAATTAATTCTCTCCATCCCAATTAAGCAGGCAGAAAGGGATTATAGACTGTATTTCAGACCTTGATGTATTTACTCTTTTTTTCCTAAGTTATCTGCTCCCTCAGGTAATGGGAGCTTCTGTCCACTACAGAAAACATTGCTCCTAGGGTTTGGTTGATAAATGATCTGGCTATGAATACTCATGTGACAAAACACCAAAAATGCAAGTGTGAGGCAAGGACGTATTAATATAGATTTTAAATATCTTTGCTCTCCACTGCATATTTTGCATAAATACTTGTTTTTAGTTTAAATAGATTAATACGACTTCAGTCTTTTGCATGTACCTTTGATATCAATTTGTGTGCTTCTGTGAATCACTTTTTGCTATTTCAAGAATACAGCAAAATGATGTAAAATAATATATATTTAATATATTTATGTATAATGTTTAATAAAAAGTTTAAATAGCAAATGATGTAAAAATGATCTGTGATAGTGTATTACCTATGGGCAAGACTCACAGCTAATTATACCAGAATGCTTAGCAATTTTCTATTAGTTATTAAGTTACAGATTAATTTCATATTCTTAAGACTGCATAGTTTAATACATGCCTGTAATACTTCTCAGTTTTGCTTTGGGAAAAAAAAAGAGGGGGGGGGGTATTTTTTTTTTTTTTTTAACTAACTTTCACACAGTTTTAGTACTGTGCAGTTTGGACAGTCACCAGCACAGTGCAAAAGGAGAAGAAAGGGGCACAAGCATCAGTTGCTTGGCCGTTTCGTGTGACCCTAGAGAGTCAAGCCTGCATTGTCTTCATACGCTGGCTAGTGCAGGAAGAAAACTGTGTACATGGGCTGAAAGGGGTATTTTGACCAAGTCCCAAATTTAGACACTAAAGAGACAGAAACTAAGATGTGTCTGCTCTTTAATTTGCATAACACAGCTTTAGCTTTTGTGAAGAGGTGACCAAGAAACAAATTTTATTTTGCAGTAATTTTCACAGACTACCAAGGGAAAAAAAACTGTTAGGAATGATCTCTTAAAATTTACCTCAGGGTAAGAACGACGGTAGCCTGGGGCCTCCTCTCCTGTCTTGCTGATGGGCAGCAGGGGCTGCCAGCCAGCCAGCCTCCAAGCGGCCTGTGTGCCGGCAGCTCAGCCGCAGAGGGATAAGCCTGGAAACTCCCTTGGGAACAGGTCTGAAGCTTCCAATTTTTTTCATGCTTCATTTCTCCTGGAACTAAACCAAAAGTAACAGTGTCATATTTAAGAGGAAAGACAGTAAGGCTTCCAAGTGAATTTTCTCTGTTAAGTAGTTTCAGCTATTTCAGGTTCTGAACTTGCCTCCACAGAGGCAAAGAAATTCTTTACAAATGGTAAATCTGCAAGGCAAACAACAAGGCAAACAGTCTACCTCTGACAGCCTGGTTCTTAACTTTGAAGTTACTGTCTTCTCTAAAAGTAAAATTATTCAGCAATATTGTTTTTTTTTTTTCAAGTCTTGATCAGGTTTTATGGTAAATTCTTTGCCACAGTCTTTGGATAAACAGGACATTAATCATAGCTGTTATATTAAAAGGGACAGATTTCATATTTAAATAAATGGTTTCTAATATTTTTAAAGCTCTTAAAGTGATCAGAAATGAAGCAGGCCTATAGTAGTACAGAGATCCAAAACAGAGGCAAAAATAAAATAGTGATAGGAAAAGTACTACCTAAATTAGATTTAATGAAACTGCAAAGTTAAAACTTCCTCATCAGCCCCAGCAATTGAATTAGATTCAAAGGGGCTGGCTTCTCTGCCAAGAATGACCAAATAAATGACAGTTCATCCCAAATATTGCTGTAATTTTGAGAGAGAGAGAAACGGTAACAAGAGAAATGATACTGTCAGCAAAAAGCTCATTTTGCATAGATCCTACAAAACCAAAGTTATTTATTTATTCTAAATAATACTATTTTTTCTAGTAACTTCTTTTTCAGAATGTATTATTGTACTACCGACTGGATGCCAAGACTGAATAAGCCAGTTTGGTCATTTGCTTTTAAGTTTTCATAAGTTCTTTTATCACCATTTCCTTGTATTCTATGCAGTGTTTGCTTGATACTTTCATAGCATATTGTAAGAATTCACTGACTTCATTTTTGTAACACTTTCACGATACTCTCCCTAGCTCTGTTATCACTGTTTTGTTTGGTGTGGTGGTAGGGGCAGTTGCTTATAATCAATCTGGGCCAAAATCAAACCTAAAACAGAGCTTCTTACAGTTAAAATGCTAAAATCAGCCATTGAACTCCAAATTCATTTCTTTGGAATTTCATTCCTTTCTTTGGAAATTCATTTGTAATCTGGAACTGCTCAACAGTAGCAATGCTGAGCAACCCTGAGTTAAACTATGAGTTCTCACGTAGCCACTTAGAGCAGATCTCAAACATTCGGGCTAGACCTCCAAGCCCAAACATGGGTTACGCAGCATTTACTCTTGCAATGACCTAACTGATACAAAAGACCTCTGTAAGCCCAGGTAAATTTCAGTAGTTTTACATCAGAAATAGTGAGTATTAGTACCGTAAGTAGGGTCAGACTCCCACTACTTGGGGGAATTAGCAGCCTGACAGGTAACTCCCTAAAAGGTGCCCTGAAAGTCCGTAGAATAGCAACAGATAGAAAAAGTGAAGGCAAACAGTCTTATATACACGCACCCCTCCATGCAACACAAAAGGAACCCTATCAAACTTCCTAAAAACAGTGTTGTAGCACCCCTCCTTGCAGTTGCATTTGACTGACCCTTTGAAGTTGAAAAAGCCCACAGGATCTAATCATTTTCATAGCTTAAGCAGGAAAAAAAGCTGGATGTTTCATCTTTAAAGCTTTGAGACATCCATGAAATCACTCAAATTTTCCAAGCACTTCACCTCTCAGTAGGTTTCAAATATGTGGAAAAAAATTTCTTTTTTTTTTTTTTTTCCCTTCCAAGAGTCAGAATGAACTGTTCCTCAGCATCCATATGTAAATATGAATAACTTCCCTATTTCTGAACTAAAGCAACATAAAGAGCCGGAAAACAAAGTGGATGAAAGTCTTGTGTTTATCACTGTTGTATATTTCAGTTTAGCTTCAAATGGAGAGGCCCCAGGGAGAATAAACAAGTGGCAAAACAACGGCTAGAGAGGGGGCCGCTCAATGAATATTGCCGAGAGGGAATGTTAATTGATAAATACCTGCCTGGCCCTTTGCTGCATGCACGGACTACAGGCAGCTGGGATGAAAAGGAAGGATGTGCTCTGACAACACCATGATTTGGAAAGCAACAGAGGACACACGGAGAAATCTCCAAACAAGACAGCCTTAAAATGCTTTTTAAGAGAACAAAATCACATAAGCTCCCAATCACCAAATTGGATCAGAATTCCAGAACATCTTGTCTGTGCAAAATAAAGATTTCTATTTAAAAGACAGTAACAAAGTCTAAATGCATAGACTTGATACACTGCTCATCTATTTCAATATCCTGGAGCCATCCACATTTCCCTTCATTTCTGAACCTATTTTTAGAGGGAAACCTATCCTGTTAATGTGTCTATAATCAAAAAATCAGGCTCAGCGGACTGTTAAATAAATATCCAGAACTGCAAGACCAGAAATTAAGACTTGAAAATTTGTGGCTTTACTTCCCTCATGATCTAAACTTCTGGCCATGGAAATCCTGAGTGTTCACATAAGCTTGCACAGCTATTTATTCAGTTTTTTTTTCTTATGCTCACTCTAAGCCTGTAATACAAAGTAGCAATATGCACAATGCATCCACACATTTTTAACTGAGTGGCATAAGTCTTCATCATTTATTTGGGCATATTCTATAAAGCTCATGTGTGCAGAAGTGATGCAGATCTGCTTCCACTGAAATCAACAGTCAATTACATAAATTCCATCTAAAACTAACTTTTACTAATGTAGGTGCCTGAAGAGAGAGTTTGATTGAATACCTGTAATTTAAAAAAAATCCGGAAGCCAAGTTCAGCCTCCATTTCTCAGCCCTGCTATGTAACAAGCTGAACTGTACTGTCACATTCAAGAAACTTTCCTCCAGCAACTTGCAACAAATAACTTTAAAAATAAAAAAAAACCTTTAAAAATAAAAAATGCTCAAAAATAAATATTGTGCATACAAATTCAAAGTATACATAGACATGAGTCAGAACTTGAAAGAATAAAAAATCTGTAAGCTTTGGTCTTATAAAACATGCTGCCTCTTCCAAATTTTGGGAAATCCTAGCTAAATCTTCAAAGTTCTTCAGAGTCACTATCTTTGTTCATTGGTTTTGCTCAAACTCTTCCTGACTGCTGAGATGTCTTTCAATTCCAGCACGAGGAAGCTTTTAATGATTAAGCATCCTTTTGATAAAGAAAGTGATACAATTTTAATTACTTCCCCTGTAATACCCTCACCATTAACTCTTATGAGGTCATGTATAGGAAAGTGTCTTGCCTCTGGATCTGGTTTCATCTCCTCCTTGTTCTTCCTAACAGCTTCTTTTGATTGAATTAGAAAAAAAATTAAATAGTGAAATGTGTATATACTGCTAATAACATACACACAGTCTAACTTACTCTACTGCACACTGCTTAAATACACAAGACAAAAATTATTGCTAAGATGAAAAGTGCTTTTCATTTTAAGACACCATTTCATATCACATAAAACTTTCTTCAAATATGTTCCTTTAGAGATATATATTTGCAATTTTAATGCTAGCAATGCCACTCAAAGTGGGAACTTTGAAGAATCAGTTCAATCATTAAAGTTATGCAAATGTAAAAACATATTCCTTCTTTTTAAATGTTAGTATATTTTAGTTACAATCATAACATTCTAGAAGTGATGATGGCATATGAATGTCAAAAACTTGACAGCATCATAGGGTGAAATCCAGTCCCAGCTGTGGTCAATAGCAGAATTCCTCTGTATTTCAACAGGAACAAGAATTTAGTTACAATCTTCACAGAAGAGCTGAGAACCAAGTCAAGTTTAAAAGCAAAACTGTTGAGATGTCTGTATGAGCAGAGAGCAAATCTTCACTCCATGCTCCTAGCTCAGGAAGTTCTTCTAAAGCAAAATACATCAAAGCAGAAAAGTAAGAGTAAGACAGACTTATATGATACGTGATATGATTTCATTGTTACCAATATTTTGACAGTACTTGCTGTCTTGAGCAAAGGAAGCAACAAAAATGTCACATTCCTTGGACTGAGGCCACAGTGGCAAGGTTTTCCTCCGCGATTAGTGCTGCTTACTGTTCAGTGGCTATCAGTAGCTGTCAGTGTCAAATTGTCAAATTTTTTTACAATTTTTTTTTACAATTTTACCTCTTGGTACCTTGTTCAGGGTATGCGCCGAAAGATATTGCCCACCAAGATAGCAGGAATGACAACTGCTGGACCAGAGCATTTTTTTTGCATTTTGGTACAGATTTTCCCTTCCACACAGCCCTCCATGCCTTTACTTATTGAATCAAAGTGATCTCTAATTAGAAATCACAGCCCTCATAAAAGTCATTAAAATATGGAGAGCTGCCATTTAATTATATTCCTCCTGTAATGTCCTGTAAATATAATATTTATTACTGCAATAAGATTTTGTGTTTTGAAGTGACCTTTGAAAGTGAGCCATGCAACAAGTGTTTGTCTTTGTCTAATTTATTAAAAAAATACTAAAAAATAAACATTGCAACTTAGTCTAAACAGAGAAATTCTGGATAATGTATGCTCACAAATGGCAAAGCGGTAATTTAGACTTTTTTATTGATTTTTTTTTACTGAGTCTGTTCAATTAGAGAGATCTTTCTTAGTCATTTTTTGAAATTTGCAATTTAGTCAAGTACATGACTGTTACTCTATGAGAACATTTTTGATGTCCATACACGTTCTGAATTACAGGCCAGCTCATAAGAGGCTATGATCTTTATATTTTTAGAAAATAACAAGTGACTTTGCTCAATTTCAAATATCTTGTAAAAATCTTTTCTGAGAAACATTAAAAAGTTTTAAATATGGCCAAGATAGTTGGAAATCAAAAACAACAGGAAGGATAGTTAGATAATGAGAAACATTAAAGTGAGGTACTTCAGACTGAGACCACCTGAATCTCCAAGGGTCAATTTTTGGTGCTCAAATAATGTGTAATATATTGAGGTATAAGGAGTCTACATTTTTATTCAAATTTGTTGTTTTTCTTTAAAGTTCAGAGTTACCAGGAAAAACAACAACAACAACAAAAACCATAATTATGATGCACTGCACAGCAATAGTGATTAGAGTTTACTAAATTATCAGGATACCAGACCATACAAGTCATTATATCAAATTAAGTGAATGCCTACACCCTACTAATGCTTCAACATAACTAAGTTAAGCTCTTTCTGAAAACCTGCACGTTTATAACCAAAAAATGATGAGTATCAACCTACTAGGCACCGGTTACACGATTCCTGATTCTGAACTATGAAATAATCATAAGAAAAAGCAGTCACAGTATAGGATAGTATTAAAAAAACAGTAGCAGCAAAAATAAATTTTAATTGCTTCCCAAAGAATGAATATGCAGAGACGAAAACCAATTCTCCATTCTATTAATAAACCTTTTTTTTTTATTTAGTTAGTTTATAGAATCCATCAAAGGAATGCTAAATGACTGAGAAGGTGCACATGAAAGCACTGAAATAAATGAATTGCATACAAAGGAGTTGTTTCTATATTTCTGATGTTAAGACACTTAAGAACAAATATCTGGAGGACAGAACAACTCCCTAAGGTTGTACACTCAAAATGAAGCATCTGAACGAGCATGCTATTTGAGGCCATATTAAAAATAAAATTGTCCATTGGAAAAATGACTACCCCCTGTATTAGAAAATCTAATTTTAAAACTTTTAATTAGATTTTAGCTATAGAAAAATTATTAGTATTTTGCAGATATGTTATTTTAGCAGAAATTAGGTAAATTCCAACCCATCATTTATATCCAATTGCCAGGTTTCAAAAGCTAAATTACATTTTAATTTTTGCTGAGGAACAGAACACAAGCCTACCTGGCTGCCGAGAATTTAAGATTGAATTATAATTTTAGATTTGTTTCCTCTGAAGCTTAGGGCTTTTAATAGAAATGATATTCTGTTGTTATATGTCAGTGAGGACAAGATAATGGATGAGGTCAGACACAGTCTGTGCATATGTGGCTGAGAAGGGCAGTGAGAGTCAAGAAATATCTTTCGCCATCTTTGCATTTCCAGTACCTTGTAAACCATTTTCATTAGAGTTAAATATTTTTTAGTTCACAGACTCCCGGTGTTATACACAGTGTTTTGTTCACACTTCTTTACTTTGGTTCATTAACAATGTCTGCCAGTAGTAAAGGCTCTGGGGGGTTAACACTTGAATAGCTTTAACTCAGGTGCCTTTTAAAAGCATTTTAAATGCTTTCAATTATAGCCATAGTTTCTTGACAGGCTCTAGCTCACTGCACAGCCACTGCCTGGATGCTCATCAATGATCTATTGATATTGCAAGACCAGCCCAAGGCACGTGAGCCTGCACGATTCACGTTTTGGTATCTGTGCAATTCACGGAAAACTCAGGTTTAGAAGAGCATTATGTGATGCTTATATTTTAAGGAAAGGCAGAAGTAAGCATATGGAACTAGTGCTCTTTTGCGTACATGCTGAATCTCTTTAAAATATTGTAACATTCTGTTAGCATATAAAATGTAACATAAAAATGTTATTTCTTACTTAGAAAAATGTTGGTCTTAGAACTAATACCTAGTCAAACACAAATCTCAGTCTTCAATGAGCACTGAGGTAAATCAAAAGTTCTGCAGTGTTTCTATGGCACACTAAGCCTAAAATTTGTACTGTGTATAAATACATCACACAGTCCCTAAGCAACACTAATAAACCAAAACACATAAAACTGCAGCATGTTCAGGATAAAAGAATAATTTGCATGATGCATGATTACATTGTTTTTTAACTGCAGTTCAGGTCACTTCTAATAGTAAATTTGTAGGTTAATCAGGATTCCAAAGATCTTTTGGACCTGTAATATGGCAACAGAAGCTCATAATTGTGCTACTGATGTGCCCTCAGAAGCCACACAGCTAAACTATAGCTACAGCAGACTGAGATCCCCTAAGCTAGTAGGAGAAAACAAATTCTAGATGAATAAGACCTAGTGACACTCTGAAGGATGGCAGCTTTATACAGAAATTGAATACTTCTGAGCTCAAGTTCTGGTTCCCACAGGGGACAGGTACCTTTCAAAAAAGGTATGGATAGGATGAGAAGTTGATGACAGATTTCATTTGAGCTTCCTATTTTTTTACAGTTTTCTTTCTACAGTTTTCTATGTTACCAACTTGGTGATTAATAACACTTTGTTTTGCCTGTTTGATGATGAAAAACCTCGGATAATGCTAGCAAACAAGAGATGTTTCTTTGGAAACAACACATACAAATAAAAGAGTTTGTGCGGTTCTTTTGTTTACAACCCAACACAACCTTGAAAAACCTAGACTGGATATTTTTCCCACTGACTTGCAAAAGTCAGCCTGGGAGCTGACAGCATCAAATGCCAGGACACAGAAAAATCTCTCTTAGCGCCAAGCGATGGGACAACCCATCCCTTCAGAAAACTCTGTTACAGCATACATGGTGGTACTGAAATGCTATTTATACAATATTGCCAAGGCTGGATAATAACTTGAATTTAACAATAGAAATAGTTTTCCTGATTTAATTGTAATTGGTCCCAGGCTTAAAATTAAACTCAAGCTAAATGCATTACATTTGTCTAAATGCTTTGCTGCATTATGTCTCTGTACCTAAATGTTAGTGTAACATTCACACAGGTTGTAAGCTATAGTTTAATACCAAAGCCTAGTATGGATGTACATTTGTCACCATGAGACATTGCATAATTTACACATCTGTTATGCAAAAGCAAACACATGGATCTATAATCCATTCGTAAGAGCTGTGTTCAGGCTGTCTAGATTTTAGTCAAAGCTACCCATTTACTCTTAAACTGCTCATGCTCATATAACACACAAGGCAAATGTTTACTAAAGCAATCCTGAAATGTATGTGCACATAGCACATCCATAGTGCACAGTAACATAAAATTCTTTTTCTGCATGTAACTGTCTATCCTCTCAGACAAGTAGAATTTTGCTTTGCAACTGTAATCACACTCTCCAAGTTAAATGGCACAGTAATAACCCAGCAAACATTGCTAGCCATCATTCTACATATCTAGATAGAGCTTTCAATATTCCTGTAGAATCACGAGTAACAACTCTGAATTGTCTGGATAGAGCCTGCAAATTCTCTACCTAATACTGCAACTCCAACAGAGCAAGCACAAATAACGAGCTCGAGGCTGAGGGATACTGCAGGCCATTCAGCCTTTTGCAGCTGTCAGATTTAACCATGCACATACCAAAATACAGAAGGTACATGCAATGTTTGGGTTGAAAAGTGCGCCATTATATTGCACTCGATGGTGATGGAGTTTCGCTGTTCGACTCCGTGGCAAGGTGGGCCTTTTCAAGAGAAGATGCCAAGTATAATTCTTTTGTTTTTGAGAAGGGTTTTTTTTTGCTTGCATGTTACATCAGAGTGCTATGAAATGCAAGGATACCTTTTTTTTGAAGGTTTTCCAGTATGCCTATCAGATCTGCATTGTTACTTCTTGAACACTGTCACTGCTGACACATTTTTTATACAGTGTCAAATATCTCCTAAGCAGGTTTCATCTACCACTGCAGGCATTGCTCTGGAGAGACTCTGCATCTTTAAAAGGCATGTGCTGTTTTCCTTTCTCTTCTTGTCCTTTACCCCTTTTGGTTACTCCCTGGTTTCTGGCCTGCAGTATGTGTGGTGCCTCAGGTCCACTGCTCTCTATAACTCTCAGTGGATTCAGCCCAACTAAGAACATTCTGTAGGGCTTGTTTTAACTATTTTGCCACCAACAGTACAAATGCAACACTTTTTGTTGCTACTTGCTCTATAAACTTTGAGCTGATGTTTAGGCGCGTGTCTGCAAGCACAGGTCTGTAAGATCCTTCTCTCAGAACTTTCCTTTCCCTGCTCTCTGCCACTCTCATAGTTGTTATAAGTCTTTAACAGAAAGTCTAAGATTTAAGAAGTGAACTTAACACTCTGAGATAAGGAACTAACAAAAAGGGTACCCCAGAAAAATCATTATTCATCCTGATGAAAATGGAAGTTTCATCTACTTTAAACTGGATATAAGTATTCTCTGAAGAGAGAAATTCTACCTCAGTCCCAGTATAATTTCATTTTTTGCCAAAGAGATTTGCTTCCAGACCTGCTCTCAGTTCCCCTGCAGCAGCCCTGGCTCACTTTCTACCTAGCTTTTCCCTCGAGATTCTTTGTCTCCAGGCAGCTTCGTTAACATGACCGAGCCAATGCATGAAGAAATCCAAGGCTTGGTGTCAACTAGAAAGCTCAGCCTCCTCATAGAAATAACGCAAATTTCAGTTTACCATTCAGTTTTGTGCCCTGTTATGTATTTCCAGTATGAAAACTCTTCATGCCTGTGAGGTCTAGCAGTGTGCCAGGGAGCCCAGGCCTCCCACTGCTCCAGCCAGGTCACTTTTGGCAGTAGAGGCTAGAAAGCCCTCAAGGTAAAACCGCTTTGCACATTGACTCTACCACCTGCTTTGGCTGCAGCTTGAGGCTTTTCAGTAACATAAATAATTATTATGAGTTTATTTACTACAACAGTGTGAGAACCTTTTGCAAAACAGAGGCAGTACTTCAATCACTGACATTGGCACAAGTCAGGATAGCGTTATTGCAGACAGAGAAATGTTTGAATGCTTTTGAGACTTACATCCCATCTTCCCCCCAGTTTTACATAAAAGAAACATTTATAAAGAAAGGGTTTTGTTGTTGTTTGGTTTTTAAACCCTGGCTATTTTTCTTTTCAGAAAAAGAAGTCCTGCCTAGGAGTCTGCAAAACTCATAAATACTGTTCTTGTTTTGTCATAGAAGGGACAGCAATATCCTAAGTACATGTATAATTTTCTTCTTTGGAAGAGGGAGGTTTAATATAATGAGCATAATTTCAATATAATTTCAGTGGGAAAAGATCCATCCTTAAATATTCCTCTAGTCACTAACTTCTGCTTTGATGACATGATTATTGTTTAAAAGTAGAAGAAAGAGTTTTTATATAGTGTGGGTGTTTTCACCTGATGTATGTAAGAAAAAAAAAAAAAAAAAAAAGAAAAAAAATCCCCAGCTTAAAGCACATCAGAGTAGCAGTGGTAATTAGGTATTGCCATATCATGCAGGAAAAAAAGAGTTTGAAAAATGATACAATAATATCAGCTTAATAAAGTTTTAGTATCCTAAAGCAATACAAGATGCTCTCAAAGGGAAATGTAAATGGAGAAGAGGGAACACTTACAATTCTTAGAGGGGAAAAAAATCAGTAATAAGGAGTAAAGACAAGTCTTCCCATTTAAGTCTGCATAGTGTTTGCTGAACCCATACAAACCCTGAAACATTCTTGAACATTTTTTTTTTCTTTCAACCAAGTCCTTTGACTTTAAGCTACAACTTTTACAAGCAGTCTTTCCAAAGTTTTATGGTCAAGGATTCCAAAATAATAACATAACTGTATTGCTAATCATGAAAAGGAGCAATAAAACACCTCAGATAAAGTCTTACAAGATTATGGCAGCCACAGGCATTTCTAGCTATATTTTTTTTCCCTTAGTGAAGTTGCAATTCAAATAAAGGAGAAAAAAAAAAAGCATTGTAAAACTAGAATATGCACATTCAAAAAGCATATACACACACTTGCATGTTTATTTATGATAACCCTTCTTAATCCAGCTAGACCAAAATGAGATTTTTTACAGTTTTTAGTAGCCGAAACTCACTCATGCATCTATCAGAGACGACAAGAACACGAGCAGCAACCAACAGTCAGCTGGAGCCAAGCTCTACCAGAGCAGCTAGCAGGCAACTACCTCTACTTAGCTCTTATTCTTAGAGCCAACACTTCTAAGCTAGCTCACCTGCAGCTATGCAGGTGTTTTTGAAACTTGGAATTAGCTCTTTTCAAAAGCTTTTTTCATGACTCTTATTCAAGTATAGTCCCCAGTCAGGCCATTCCTGACAATTATAGCTGGACCCAGTAGAAAATGTTAAGACTCAAACATTTATTTCTAATTAAAGCAAATTTTTGAAACTTTCCTTAAAAATGCAACTACTTTTCTCTACCCAACTTGAAGTACTGGATGAAATCTTAAAGTGAAATATTGATTTGGGTCTTCTTGAGCCAATTTTTTTAGTGCTTAATATTTTCCTTTTTTGTTTGTTTTTCCCTCCTTCTCCTGTTAAACAAAGGAAAAAAACTTAGATTGATACATTACATAAGAATGTTGCATATATGGATAAAATAACCCTCCTCTCCACTCTTCTGCATTTTTTTCAGTACAAAGATTAAGAATGGGTGAAACAGAGGAATTTGCATTTTGCAACTGAAATACAATACAACACCACCAAGGAAATTTTAAATGTAAAGCTGTATTTTTAGCCCAAGCACAGGTAAAACAACTAATAATATCCAGTGAGATATACAAAGACACTTCTAACACTTTTAGTCAATGGGTGATGTGTACTACACTGTCTTTGAAAATTAGGATTGTTTAAGTATTTTTCCTTTAGGAGAAAATAATTAGACATTTAGAAAAATGAAAATGTAAATTTCTTTTCTCTGAAAACTTCTTATTTCATAGTGTCCAATAGCATCTTCTAAACTGATAAAGCACAGAAAGCCAAAAATCACATCCTGAACAGTTTTGAAAGCTGTTTTTCTTGCCTTGTTAGTAGGAAAAGGGTAGTTAGCAGCTAGATTAAAGTCAGAGAGGTGGCCAGGGTACAAAACTGCAGATAAAGATGTGATAAACTGAGCAGCTTTTTTTTTGCTGTGTTAGGTAGCCCCCATGTTTTCACCTAAAACCAAGTTAATTCATGTAAGAAAGGCAATAAAGTAAATTATGGAACAAACACGACACAGCCCATCCGTCCTCCTGCTGGTCCATTGCATACATTTTTACATACACACAAATATACACTTAATACAGATATAATTCTAGTGAGTGGCTTGTTCTTGTATAGGAGCCCTAACTATAAATTTTGACTCCACAGCAGTAGGTTTTGTATACCAACACACATAGCTAGATATACATACACACACACACACACATATATTAACGTATCTGGTTGTATATGCTTGTATAATCTGATATAGAGGTGGCTGCTTAATTTCCAGTCAGCGTGAGAGTTAAATCTTTTGAACCCTGATGATTCCCATGGAATTAAAATCCAGAAATGCAAGAGGGTTCTTTTCATCACCGTGTGATTCAAGCTTCCCTGGTTAATATGACCATATACTACACATCGAAAAGGTCCCCAGAGAAAGATTAAATTTTTTAAAAAGCCCTGGAAATCCTAGTCATTTGACAGAATGAATATCATTTAGCTAGTGCTACTGGGCTTTGCAATTCATGGAAGTTCCTTCATCAGTTACTGTCATTACCAAATCATTTAATGCAAGACTTTTTTTTCACCCAGACTCTCTCTCTCTGCTCCTGTGTAAATCAGAACACGGTAATTCCAGCAGTGTGAATGTCCCCTGAAGTGGCACAAGGTGAACAGCGTATTTGTCCATAACGGCTGCCATCTCTACCCCAGACTTCTGCAAAGTGCTTTTTTTCCCATGGAGATGCCACATGACACTATGCACTGGAACTATACTCCCTGCAGTAATGAACTGGGACCAGTGAGCACAGTGCTCCCCCATGCCCCTTTAGCTAACTAACTTGAAATGCCTGCCCTATTCCCATGACAAAGTGAAGACATGCCCACCGTTCTGTCTTATGCATCCCTGCTCTTCATTCTCCCATCTTAGGCTTTCTCTGACCTCCTTGATGTGTCTCTTATTTTCACATGTATAATCTCTAAAGGATCAGTTATGAAAAATAAGCTCTCAGATGGCGTTAGATACGCTGCAAAGGGGAACGGGGAGATGACAGAGGCTAGGGACATAGGGTAGAGTTCAGGTTATACAGATGGAAATGCTGAGACCACAGATCCCTGGTATTTAAACATACCTATGCAATCATTTGATTGCAAAACTGATAGTAACTTGACTTTTGAATTTGTCTTGACTTATAGGTATGCTCAGCTCAGGTTTTTAAAGCTTTGCTTCTCAATCATGGAGTTCAAAAAAATTAAAATAAAATCTAAGATTCTTAGTTAATTATATACCTCTGGTAGCATTAAATGCTAAATAGCCTCATGGTAAAATTAAGTTACTGGAAGATGGGAAGAACCAATGGGAAGAACCTGAACAGACTAGTCAAAAGACCAATACTGAATTTCAGTCACCGGAGGAATCACCGAGAGAAAAATTTATCAGCTATCATTAGGCCAGATAAAATATATATTGTTATTATTTTACAGTACCAAGTTGTGCTGTGGTGCTGCTTCTTTACACAACACAAGACAGTTGTTTCCCTGGAAACTGTAGTCTAAATAGAAAAGTCTAAATAGAACATGCATTTTAAAGAAGCTGAACCACAGTACACAGGAAATTAGTGACACTACTATCTACACAATTAAATGGCTTGCCCAACTAAACACCTATCTGATATAGCCTCTGTTCTCAATGAAACACAAAGGCTACCTGTCAGCAACACACACTTATAAGGCTTTTTAAAATTCCTTTGCCTATTTCCTTGTCATTTGCTTTGCTGTTAGTTTCACATGACCTGGAATTCCCTTTGCAAAGGTAATGTTTGCAAGAACTGTTTTGAAATCCTATGTCCAAAGTGATACACACATTTTGAAAACACCACAACCCATGCTTGTAATATTACAATAATAAATCAGTATCACATTTTGCAGGTAACATCTTGTCTTTCAAGCATTGCCAGTTGCTACAAGTTCACAGTTTGGTTTGATTTTAAAATAGCAGCAGAACTGTGTCAAAACTACAAGGAAAAAAGACCTCGTGCAAGCAAAGCAAATTGAAACAGCTAATAAAATGTGACAGCTGGAGAAAAGGACCAATTCATGCATTTCACTGAGACTGGCAAAAAGCTTCAGAAACCTGTTGTTAGCTGGGAGACTGTTCTGTTCTGTCAATTTAATAGATGACAAGCCAAAAAGGTGAAAGGAAATCCTCAATATTATGAATGCACTTTCCCCCACAATTTCATATTTTGATATGAATTTTGTATTTTGATAATATTTTTAAACAAAGTTCTCTGCAATATGTTTGTCAATTTTTTCATGAAGTTAATTGAAATTAGTCTACTATTTCCCATTTGATTATTACTTTCTTCAGGTGAAGTATACACATTTGAAAATACTGACATTTTCTGAAAGATGTATTTTAACATTTATTTCTCTCTCTCTCTCTCTCTCTCTATATATATATATATATATATATATATATTTCAGCTGGCTGAAAAGATGCCTTTCTCTCCTCCACACACACAAAGTCTGTTTTATTTTGACCTTAAATGCTTTTCTTTTCTCTTTGGGTGCTCACTGGAAAAATGAAGGTTTGAACTTTCCCATTTTCAATACTAAAGGTTTGAAAAAAAATCATATGAGTCTTTTCAGACTAAAAAAAGACACTTAAAAAGTATGTGGAAGAAACAAAAGCAGTCCTTTCTAAGTATGGCTGGGGGAAGCAAATCCAGAATATTTCCCAGGACAGTATCAAAACCTGAAAAAATAGCAAACGTGATTCATCACTCTACACATGAAAAATGAAATTCAATGCATGTGGGTCAGTCTTTTGAACTCTCCTTCTCGTCTCTCTACCATTAAAATCTGAGGTGCAACTGTACTCCCATCTAATGTCACCAACAGCCTCCTGCTGGGCTTGCACACAGGTGTACATTAGTTGATTAAACAAGCTGTGCAGTAACACAGGCAACAGACTATCTCAGATCACAAAAGGCTCCTGTTATCTGCAGAGCAACTTTTCAGAACTTAAAAGCACATACAGGTATTGGATATACTGCAAGATTATTCAAGGTTTAAAAATATGTATAGTGGATTTATATCTTTATATCTAGATTAAGAACATGGTTTTGAGAATCCTATTTAAGAGGAGGAAGTTCCCTGAACATCAGCACCGCATGGCATGCCAAACATTCAGAAAGTTCTTTTGCTGAAGCATCTTTTTTTAGGATGAGCTGCACAGTGTCTTTGATGTTTGCATGATATTAGGACACAGGTATATGAAACAGACTATTTTTCCCTCAGGAGTATTACTGTAAGGACTGCAGAGTTGTGGTAGCAAAAAGCACATTGTTAAAATAGAAGTGGGAAACCACAGTCGCAAGAGACAGGAACATAAAACAGTGCAAAACACTTCTGCAACTTAACGTCAGCACACATTATTGTTGTCCATAACATTGTGAGGCCATACTGTCTAGTTTATAGACCTTTTTTAACACTGACTTAATAAATTTTTAATACACTATTACTAATAATAATTTACTCCAGAAAAAAGTGTAAATCGCTAGAAATGGAATCTGTTATTTAAAGCAATACATTGCTAAAGTAACTGAAGCTAAATAACTCAGCATTTAAATCCACATCTCTTCACAGATTAATACATCTCCAACCACAGGACCATAACCTCTCTTACTCTTTTTCTCTAAAAACAACAGGGCTTAATGAGAGTGACTGGACCTAGCAGGTAGGGAACAAAGTGCTGTCTGGAGTAAGCATGAACAGGAGATGGGCAGGTTGTTGCTGGCTTCAAACTAAATGTGAAGAAATCTGACTACATCTGTAACTATTTTTCCAATATGCTTCCAAGTCAGTCCTTAAAACTATACCCAGACTGAGTAAACTCCAAACAAATTTAGGTAATTGGGAGACATAACTATTTTTTAAACTTCCATATTGCTAGGCATGTAACCCACAGAATGCTCATTAACAGTTAGGACCTTGTGTAAATATCAATTTCCACAAAATCTGAGTGTGAAAAATTAGATTTCCCTGGGACACATCAAACGGCTGGGATTAAATTTGGAGGGCCAGACATTTGGAATAACTCCACTGACTTTTTAGAGTTATGCTGCTTTACACCACTTAAGACCAAAGGTACATACTAATCTGTTCAAAGTACTTCAGACATGACTTTCTTCTTATAGCCCCTTTAAAAATGTTTTTCAGGCCTAGAAGTATGACTTGGGACAAAATGAAGTTAAGAATACCTGAATTCTAACTGTGAACTTATTTTACAGTCCTATGCTATCCTACAGCATCAAGGAGGAGGTAGCTGCCCACTGATACTTTGAGTTAAGTTACAGGAGGGTTATTTTGACTATCATACATTCAGAACAGCCTACTGAATTACAACAGCAACATCTAAACTAAATAGGAAATGAAGAATAAAAGGAATATTTCCTTAAAAAAGACAATGAGCGTTTACTGCTTTTTAGAATGAAAGACTACTTAGAAAGTTAAATGTATGTTAACCTGTTCCACGTATTTCTCTAATGTATAACTTGTTCTGAACTTCTGCCACAAGCTTAAAGCAGAATTGAGTCCTAAGAGAAAGACAGCTTTTAATGGCAAGTTCAATGCAATTTAATGAGGTATCAATTTTAAATAGAGTGACAAGGTATCACCATAGTCTAATGCTATAGACTGTGAGATCAGATTTGTGGTTATACTTCTGCACACATCTTTATTTTAAAAGTATACCAGCCACATCTGCACGACAGTTTTCAGAATCATTGGGTTAGTCATTCATACATATTTTCCAAGTGCAGTGAGGAAGGCTGCAAACTCCCGTCGTTGGAACTCCTACTAAGCTGAATTCTCCTATCTTGTCAAAGCCTAGCAAGATTATGTAATAATATTTTTTTTTCTGTCTATGCTGCTTCTTGTAGAGATACCATATCCTTTTTACTTAGCTAGTTATATGTCAACAGCAATATTGCTACAGAGACACAGAGGTCAGTATAGCTGGCAAACGTACTTGGGAAGCTACATAAATTGTCAGCTCATAGTCTACACTGCAGCTCCTGGAGCAGCTGAATTGGTTTAATGAGTTAAAAATCAATCTGCAGTGATGGCTGAGCAGCCATGCCCTACGTCATCACAGCCTGCAAAGCAGTGGGATGATCATATGAATGACGAATACAATGGTGAAACATTATGAATAATCTAAAACAATGTTACTCATTGATCATTTTAAACACCTTCATCAAGTTAGGTACCCAAATTCTAATAAAAACTAAAAGTACCTACTACCTTAAAATTGTAGCTCTGATTTTTATGCAGAATGATCAAACATTTCAGAGAAGTGAGAAAAACTTCAGCTTTTAGATTAACTGAAGAAATTTCTACCAACTTGTGTGCACTGACACTTAACACTGAGTCCTGCTGGCTTTTGTCTAAGCATAGTTCTGCTTCCATCTAGCTCTGGATGATGGATATTCCTGTGTCTAACTGCATTTAGCTTCAACTGATATTTTGCTTCACTTACCCAAAATAAAAGCTTAATAAGAACCACCACCTGTTCACAATGCATTTCCTTCTTTTATCTTATCTTCATCTAACACACCAAATAGTCCAATTATTTCATAATCACATGAACCCTCTCTATGTATCTACATGCTTCATTAGCAGACACATTAGAGTACATTTCTGAAAAATCTTCATCTTTTAAGTTATTTCTCTTTACTCACTTGACTAGTGCATACCTGAAAAATAACAGGCTGATCAAAGCTAGTAGGTTATGGATGGGGAAAGAAAAACAAAAGTTCTATGAAGCATTCAGCCACCACACATTTTCAGACAGAACTGCTAAAATTTGGCGAATGTGCAAATGTCTGAAAACTGGGGCCTTAAAACTGAAAGTAAAAGGCAGCAGTCCAACATTTTTCCAATAATAACAGTGATAATGATCTTGATATTTTACTCTGCAATTTAACAGATCATACGTGGTATACCAGGGTTTTAGTTTTTGGATTTGTTCTTTTCTCACTGGAACATGTGCTAAATAGATACACTACTATGACATAACTGAATATGGTATGTGGATTGATATTTTATATATACATAGAAAGCTCAATTTGCCAAATCTGACTACGCTATTCATTCAGGATGACTAGTAAATAAACATAGTCCTCCTCAGCTTAACAGACAGCATTCATCCTAAGCATTAAAATGTTTATTTAATTTTCTTTATTTTTGAAAACTTTTTTTTCACCATGTCTTTATTTGCTGTGAAGTCTTTTGTTGCTTCCAAACTCATTGCCTTTTCCCATTCTATGTTTAGCAGGTTAGTATGCTACACTCTCCTTGATGTCAGATGGGGCTACTAATACAGTAGTGTACTCACTCCTGACTGCAGCACAATTCTGTGTTTAGAAAATCCAATATGAAAGAAAGAAAAAGAATAGTATGTGAATTTAGATCCTCTGGTTTTATACTGAAAAAGTACAGGTAGGTCTTCTACTACATCAACTGGAAATATAAAAATTATCTTGGATTATTTTCCTCAACAATTTTTTTCCACAACGATTCCCAGCAATCACTAAAACAAAAATCTTTACAAAATTACTACAATATTAAAAATATATATATGAAATCTTTCCAACGATCAATAAATCTCTAATCATGAAATGAAAGCTTTCAGTACATCTTAGAGAATAATTCTCTGCAGACACAAATGCCAAGCTTCTATGCAAAATGATTTTCATTCAGCTTACAGCTCCAAAATATGAATATAATAATAATATCTCTCAAGACATAAATATGAATATTGTACAAAGAAGAGCATGCTGATTGCAAATGCCAATAGATATTCCAAAACACTAATTTAGACAGATCTTTATTTAGCTTGTGTTCCACACTGATAAAGGACAAGTTTACATATTTGGCATCTGGAAAATCTCCAAGTCATTTCAACAGAAACTTGTAGGACATACAAATTTTTATCTTCGTAATGTTGTAGCTTTGCAAAGAATGTAAGGTATATGGAATCAGTCTTGATGATCAAAATAATACATATTTTTCCTTTCTTTTCATTTCCTGAAAAAAATCCAAGCACTACCTGATATAACCATATAACCTCCCTGGTTTTTATTACTTTTATGTATTAGCTTTTCCAATTCACAGCTGCTTCATTAGTGTTCCTGTTATAAAATATATATATATTTTTAAATAAAGTATCTCTAAACAAACAGGGATGAAATCCTGGCTTCAGTGAAGTCAGTGCTGCCATTCTGCATAACACTATGTAACTCAGTTCTAC
Organism: Crypturellus soui; assembly: GCA_032275445.1. NCBI lineage: Eukaryota > Metazoa > Chordata > Aves > Tinamiformes > Tinamidae > Crypturellus > Crypturellus soui. The sequence goes on along the minus strand of JAUBNY010001121.1, from coordinate 126,774 downwards.
AGATACAGCACTTGAAATGGAGAAAGAACAGAGAGGCTCAATGCCATTCAGGTAAATTGGAATGTACTGATTCACATCAGGTCCGAAACTGAAGAGTTTAGGATTGAATTGCTTTGATTGCAATAGTTTAATAGCGTAACACAGAATAATCCATAAGGAACAAAGGCATCTAAATTCCTCCATAATATCCAAAATATCAATAAATCCTTTTGCAGGACATTAAAATAATTTTAATTTTAATTGTTTTAAGGCCAAAGTAGCTTAAGGCTAGTTTGTTCAATATTTGTTTGCTAATTTGGTAATTTTAATCCAAGAACTCTCATGGTGTTACTTAAGCAATGTGATATGAGGGAAGAAATCAACTCAGACTTCATGGAAAGTCTTTTCACAGGCAGGGAAGAAAAATATTAGGGAAAAAAATAACTTTTTTTTTTTTCCTAAAACTATCAATGAGACAGAAGATCTGTATTGTCAACACAATAAATATGAAAGACATAATTACAGTTCATAGATACTCACAGATATGTTACCAGGTAAGATAGAAAAATATCAAAAGGCATATGGGGCTTATTAAAACACTACATAGCTTTATTAAAAAAAAAAAAGTGGTCCCACTGACACTAACCACTGTAATGCCTACAGGCTATTTAATTTGCATCTACATTTGCAAAGTCTCAAAACTGTAAAGATAATGAATGCACAGACTTTCTATTAGCTTCTGTCTGACAGATTCAACACCTATTTGTCTTTTAATTATATATCAGTGACAGAACTCTGCTCCTGCCAACCTAGCAGCTCGCAAACATCACTGGGCCCGGCACACAGCAGCCTGCTTGAAGAGCAGGGTTTGCTCTGTCATCCTCGCACCTGGCAGTCTTCCGGCAGCAGCGCTACAGCCAGCAGCAGAGAGGAGAGAACATACAGAAGTTTACAAATAGTTTAACCCCTTTTTGAGCCAAAATACTAAGAA
>JAUBNY010001121.1:90359-114787 GCA_032275445.1 Crypturellus soui | reverse complement strand
TTTTTAAACGGAATAATGCTTTCTCAACCAGATCAATAAAGCCCGATCAATTTAACTAGTTCTCAGTGCATTTTTTTCATTCTATACGAAGAGGAGAACAAATTTGAAAATCTGATTTTTCAAATAATTAAATTTGTTACATGAAAACATTCAGTGTTTTGTTTTAACCGTAGTATGGAAGAAAGAATAGACACCTGAAATTTGTCACCAACTAAATTCTTGTTCTTTTACCAGCCTTGGTTGCTAGTCAATGGAGTGCTGCAGATCTGTCAAATTGCTTGTGAGGAGGATGCCAGAAGAGGTTTTACAGGTTTCCTTGCTGACCGAGTCAGCTTGCAATAATATCATTATATTTGAAACTGTACTATATTTTCAACTGTTCTCTTACTGACTGCCTCAAGGAAGTAAGGGAAGAATATGTTATTTAAGAATTACTGTAATGGTTGACGATAGATGGAATATTTCTCAAAGTCTCAAATGGGAGTTAGGGACTTAAAATTCTTTTGAAATGCCTACCATTAGGACTTCTCCAAATTTTATAAACACACACAAAAAATCTCAAGGGCACTCTTTAGCTTGTTCCCCTTTGCTTGTTTGCTTAGATACCATTTAGGTATCTAAGAGCTTAATGGAAAGTAATCCCAGCATCATGAAGGGACCTATTCAACCTGGAAGTTTCACACAGATGACAAGAAGATCAAGAGTGCTCATTTGAACATGCATGGCTATCATAATGATTGGCCTCAAGAAAGTTCTGAAGCGTATTTGTATCCCATAGGAAAATGTCAGTCTCATGTAGGGACTTACTTGAAGCTACATGAAGAGGAACGATAAAAAGACGACAGCTGACTCAAAGGAATTACACAGTGTCATTGCATTGCATTGAGAGTGGGGAAAGAGAGGAGGGGGAAAGAGAACAATAAAGAGAATTTCTGGAATGGTGATGCTCATAGTAAGCAATTTAGGCACAGACAGTGGTGCTCTAGTGACCCGGTACTGCATGAATGAAACAAGAATCTGCTCTGTACTGTCTGACAATACTGCACTATGGGCAGAATCTTTATCAGACCAGATACTTACAATTTAACATATGTGACTCTATGCAGAAGGAGAAAAGAATAATTTAAAAAGTCCCAAGCAACTTAGCAAACAGAAAAAATAATCCAGTGAAATAAATGGTCAGTAGTCTCTGATGAGCTCTCGTTCATAAAATTTATTTCAAATATATTAGTAACTGAATGAAGAGACTTTATGCTTTGGTTGAACTACTTCCTGAAAAAATAGAGCAACCTGAGACAGCATCAACAAGATTCTGGTATTCAGAAAAATAAGGCATTAGAATTAATGCAAAATCACCTGCTTCATGGACATGGTTTATATAAAAACACTGAGGGTTTATGGGAGTTCATGGATGTGTAAATAAAGAATAAATCATATTTTGGAGGTTAATATGTCCTTTAAATAAATAGCAGAATTTGAGTAATCTCTTTTCTTTTGGTTTGCACTGATGGTGCTATCTCACAGTTATGATGATGGATAAGCATGCTAAGGGAGTAATCATGCATGTAAATTTGTCTGACATCAACAAATGAGAAGAGGGAAGCAACGCAAATTTCTGCCTTCAAATAAAATAAGGTGTTAAGAGTACTGCACTTGTCAATACTCAGGCACAGTAAAAACCCAAACTGCCAGATGCAACAGTCCTTTATCACAGAAATCCCACTGAGAACAGTGAAATTCTTGCTTGATGAAAGGCTGATTAATTTGTCCCAGAGAGGATGAACGGGATGAAAGAAAAAGTTGTTATTTTGTCTTGTTTCATTTTGCCATACTGAAATATAAATAGGTGAATTCCAAACACAGTAGGAGATAAATACTTTGCTTCAGGAAATTGCTAAACAACATTCCAGTATCTGTAAGTCCCAGTTGGAGAATCAAAGAATAACTGAGGTTGGAAGGGACCTCTGGAGATCATCCAAGTCCCACTATGACTCCTGCTCAAGCAGTCTCACCTATAGCAGGATGCCAAGGACTGTGTCCAAAATCTTTGTAATATCTCTCTATTCTTGGGGATACAACGATGGAGGCCATCTGTGTGGCCAATCAGAAAACAGAGACCATTAAGTACAGATGTACTTGAGGTTTTTTTTTTTTTTTGTGAACATCCTAAATATCTTTACATATATGTATCTTACAGCCTAAATCTTTGTATATAAAGGCAGTAAATAATCTAAGGGTAAGCATAGATGTAACAAAAAAAATTGCATTTGCATTTAGAATTCTAAAATTAGCTCATCTTTAGTTGGCAGCAGATTGTATATTTTATATTCCATAGTAGAAACACAAATATATAGGTAAGTGCAGACATCATTCCAACTACTAGCATGCCAGGTATACTACAGAATTCCTGAAAACATCTGCAAAGGTGTTTGAGTGTGTTGTAAGCATATTGAAAAAAAAATCACAATTACAGTGATAAGAATTTTAAATGCTTATTCAAACACAAGGTACTTCCTTGTAAATTAATGGTGCATTTGTGTAATAAGTCTGGATTTCATGAATCATATATAATGGATCGAGTTCTTTCATTTTGTATTTCTCTTTAGTCAGCAATGAACGATTCAGGCATTAAATGATGAATGATATTACTCAATCTACAGTCCCACATTCTCTTATGAGGACAGTTAATATTGCTAAACTTCCTAAAGCACTTATCAGACAGTTTTTATTGCTGAGAGCTTTTCTGAACTGCATTCTCCTTTTATAGTCATCTTGTTTTTGATTAACCTTTCATTTTTTTAAACTTAGTTTTATATGTCAGTAAGAAGTATCATTTCCATACAACAATAATCACACTTTATCTTAATGGTCAGTAAGACAGTCTTATTTTTCATAGTTTAAAATTCTTTTTAAAGCTGTCATGTAAGATTATATATTTAATATATAAATAAAGCAGAAGGAAATGCACGCTTAATTCTGATTTTCAAGAACTAGTTAACTGTTAGATACTAGTTAACTGTTTCAGCCACTTGGCTGAAATTAGACATTTACACCCTATTTTAGCAGTTTATATGATATTATATTTCACCCAAAGATGCTCTGCTTCTACTCTTTACTAGGAATTTGCAGGATGACATAAACTACCTCGTCAACAAGGGAGTACTTTCCTTTTCATGGAAAGGATAGCTCAAGAAGTCTCCATTAGTAAGTGAAACAAAAATATCAAATTGCATGTAAATCCCACTTTAGAAATAAAGTAAATATTTTACAAAGCATAAAGATCACCAGAACCATAGTGAAGCAATAAAGCAGAACAGCCTTTAAATTGTTTCTGCATCAATTATTTATGGTGAATTATATCACAGAAGGCCAATAAAAATGGTATGTTCATATCTCAAAGACTAAATTAACATTTTTTTTGAAATACATTTCCATGTGGATTTTTTTTTATTGTTCAAATGCATAGTTCAATTCACCAGCTGTATTCTGAACCAAGTATGTGAGCCCTTCATTCACAAAAGTTTCATTACAGAGATTAATTTCTGTAGTTTCTTTCCAGTGAAACATGTATTTACAGATTCAACTAAGAATTGGCTTGCAAATTTACCAAATCCAAATTCTAAGTCTTTTTTAGTAGATATCATGCTTTATATATTGGTAAACAAAGATTCAAATCTAAAATAAAGGAATTAATTATAAACTAATTGCAGAGAAAATTATAGAAGTTGAGGAAAACTGATATTGAATTGGATATTTGAGGTTGACTACTTTGTAAAGCTTTGAAAGTCTTATGGTTCAACTACAGCGTATTTTGCAAATACAATTTTAAAAAATCTTGCCTTTTCTGTATGTCTGCTTCTCCCTTCAGCCAATAGCAGAATGAACCAACAGAATAAGCTTTCATATTTAAATGTGAAAGTTTGTTTGGCATCAGTTGAGCTCTCCTAAAAGCATGCGGAGGGAAGCTTTGACTTGGCTAATTCTCTCAGATGGACCTTCCCTTTTCTAAAAGGAGTGAGCAATATACTCCACAGATTCAAAGGGAAAAAAAAAAAAAAAAAAAAAAGAGCCTAGGAAGCCACTTGAAGAAAACAATTCTAGTGACTTGTTAGTGACTTGTGCTGGCAATTACTTTAGATGATCAAATTCCAAATGTATTTCACTCAAGGAAGAGTTGTTGGAAATGTCACAAGGACAATCTGAATTGCTAGGACAAAAGATGTTGAAGGACTGCCCTGCACTACGATGCTCCCATGGAACAAAACACTGTTCAAATAGATGCATTCATGCATCAATTCATGAAAAGGGGAAAATATTTCTGTGGAACCACCTAGCCCCAACATCTTATGTGCTCACTGTGCCAGTAAAATATCCTTACTTTTTAAAATAATTTACAAAAATCTGTTATGTGTCCTCTTCTAGTTACACAGCATTGTTGCTATTTTGTTATGATCCCTACTCTGCAACATATTTGTTAAAATACACTGTCTGGCCTAATACTTCTTTTGCCTGCCGCAAATTTATTAGTCAACTTAAGAGACTTTTGCCTGCAGAAAGCAAAATAAAATAAAAATATCTCCCAAATCCAGCACAGCAACATAATACTTTGTAAGCATAAGACTAAACAGAATTGAGCTTATATCTCTTCATTAGGCTGTAGCTTTTTATGAATTGAATACATTATCCATATTGCTTTATTACACACTCCACAGAAAACACATGCCTATTGCTACAATAGTATCTGTGACAAATCACCTGGTAACATACTTAGTCCTTAGTTCTCAATACATTCTCTACACTGCCAATCTAGACTAGCTCAGTTTACTAGCTCTTTTTCTCTCAGGTGTATGTATGTCTACAATATTTAAGACCAGAAACTAGATGTTCACATATGTCTAAAATATTTCAGACAATTTTTATCTTCCAAACAATAATAAACATATGGACTGTTTTATAAAAATGCTGAAAATATTCATCCACCAGATAGTAAGAGAGCAGAAACACAGAGCTTACAACTTTGGTTTCATGATTGCACTTTTAATTTGGGGTTCAATTTCTTAGTATTTTTGGTTACACCATCAAATGTTCTGCTATATGTTGTGTTACTTCTTTGGTAGCTTTAGTACTGTAATAGGCAGAGAAGACCTTGCAATTACCCTAGGCAGCTTAAATATATCTAAAAAACATTAGATGCTTAAACTGCATGAAAAAAACATACCATTAACCTAAGTACAATAAAACTACAGAGGAAGAAGATGCAGATAAAATACAGACAGTCTGTCTGTTGCTATCCTTTATAATGCTTCCTGCTGGGGGTTAATTTGGCTGGCCTTGAAAGTTAAGTTAAATTGAAAGAATGTACCACGGTAGTTCCACTTATTTATGTGTGTATATATGTAATTCCTGGAAAACGTACAGATCACTTTATGCTGATTCTAAGATACTTGATTTAAAGTCAAATAACTTTTATTTCTGCATGCTTAACTTAAATGACCTGAAAATACATATATTTTTTGTTTCAAAACTAGTTTTATAAGTTACCTTTGAAATTTCTGTTAGCGACAAAACATGAATAACATTTGAGTAAATAAGCTACTAATCTAATCATGAATGTGTAAAACTTCTAATTGTGATAACATTGCAGCTACACACTCCGTCTGCTGTTGCACCCCAGGGAATCTGTGTTCCCCTCTCATTAAACCTCATATAGGATTGACTTATTATATACTAATTCTGAAACTATTTCTGCACACAAGTAACTTCATTTTTGTGAATATTATCATTATACCAGCTCTGAGCATTGTCTGTGCTAAAGAATAATTTGTAGTATGGGGAGTAGATGGTAGCAGTAAATGGAGAATCTTCTCCACTGTGCGCCAACTGATAGAAGAGGTCAGTGCAACAGATACACAGAGGAACCACTGCTTAGTCATTATGGAGACTAATGTGCTAAATCTAACCTGATAAATACATGAGCAGAAGTCACGGTAATTTCTGCATTGGTATTTGTATAACCTAGAGTGTGTAATGTAAGCTAACACACAGCATGCTTTGAAATTAAAAATACATTTTGCTAAGAAGAATTGGAACACATGTTCAGAAGAATTTAAAGAAAGAAAAGGAAAAACTAATGAGAGTTAAATAAGCTAAGCCTTTCTCCTGATTACTATACTTCCCATTCCATTATGCTGTATTTTGCTGTATTTCATTGAAAATAGGTTTTGTTTCAAGTTTTGGTATGCATGTTTTGAGAGCTAGAATAACTCATCTTTATACTTTGAATATTTGCAAATATAAAATATTCATTATGCCATAGATCATTTTTTAAAATTTTCAATAATCTAACCTAGCAGAGCCCATAAGCATTTCAGAACAGAATGGCTTCTAGCAGTAAGACCAAGTCCAGACTCACTCACAGTAGATACATACTTGCGTACTAGTGGAGCTATGTTAGTTTTTGCATGTTCATTTGACTTAACTGGAGAAAATTAGGCTGTATGTTTCCAACGGCCTGCAATTTGCTCCTAATACAAGCTGTACTGCAATGTTTATGTACAGGAAAAAAAAGGTCAGAAAAAGGTCAGAAAAGGGGCAAAAAAACCCCACAATCAGTTATTCAACATACAGTTTTGCCTTGTACTGAAGCATGTTTTCCTTTCTGAAGTATCTTAGTTTTATGGAAAAAAAAAATAAAAAAAAAGACTCAGAATTAAAAAATGATCGCTACTAATGATACTTCATAAATATCCTGGACTGTGCTATAGCAGTTTCCTAAATACTTTAAACAGATGGACCACTACAACTCACATTCATGCTTTACCAGCCAAGAGTGGCTCTAGCTGCTCACCCTGCCACCCAAGGTGAGGTATAGTACACACACAGAGCAAGCAGAACTACCTTGTTTGCTAAGAAACTACACAGAAACATTTAACTGAAGGAATGGCATTTTTAATAACCAGAAAGAGAGAACTGGCACGAGAAAGCATCACTGTTATGTTAGATAGACAGAGGCAGTAAGAAGAAGCAAAGCTTTGGTGTTTTGTTTTTTTGGGTTTTATTTTTCCCTGGTATGTTCCATTGGGTTTAATGAAATAAGTTTATGGAGATATAAAGGGCTAACAGATGTTTAATAACCCAATCAAATAATTAATTGTTGCCTTCTGGTTGGTCAAATCAGGCAGCATGGTAGGCTTTAGTAAAATAGCTTATATTGAATTACACTCAAAATGAGTTAACACTTTTATGATATACAGCTAAAACTTAGAAACTTATAAGTGCCTTTTTCTCACTCCCCAAAAACAATCCCCTCCTGAAGCTCCCTGTGTGGAAAAGATTAAAGCAGGTGGGATTACTAAAAATCCCTACTGAAGTATATGTCAGACTCAATATCCAGGTTCTGAGCATCACTACATGCACCATTTCAAAGATCAAAAGCATCCGTCAAATAGCCATGTAAGGTCAATAAGTTGAGCTGCTTTTCAAACTCCAGAATTTCACGATTGCTTGTATGCTTACATCCATGTACAGACATGAGATCCAGCAGCATAAAACTCCATTGCTAATCATATCCCTTAAAACTGCCTAGAAAACTTTGTTTACTTTCCAACTGACAGCTTTCCAATAACATGCTGTATTGTGGTGAGCATCATAGCATTTTCACACAGAAAAGTCACTGATAGAGAACTATTATCTACGTAGAAAAAATACACACTCCTTGCACACACAGAACTTTAATCTCATGTACTACATCTAGGCCTTCTTCAGCACTGTAATTTACTAGCTTTTTGTTGCTTCCTTAAACAAATCTTTTATAATTCTTTCCTTCAGCTTGACTTCAGATATAACCACCTAGAAATATGCAAAAGAAAAGCAGTTTCAGCAGTTTATTCCCTTCCTTCTTTGATCTCTTGAGGATTATTTCCGAGTTCTCTCTCCTCACTTGTGTCCAACTATCACTCCCTTTGCTAACAAAATTTCTTTATTACCGTGAAGAATTACTTTGAATGATGCAATTTTCCTTGCAATTCAGGTTTTCATAAGATTATGAAATACGTAATAATTAACTATGCAGATTCTCTTCAGAAATGAGTGCAAAATACACTTGTGGCACAATTTTCCTAGGGTATATTATCAATATTGCTCAGGACCAGGCTCTTCCTGTACAATCCAGTTACCACATTATCCCAATGAAGCAATAAACCAAATGTTATCTGCCTGATACAAGTTTAGTCCTAAGGAAGCTTCCAAAGAGTCAAAATCACACTTTTCAACCAGTTTCAACCTGAATGCAAAGCACATCGCTGAAAATTTCACAGACTCCTTTACACCAGAGAAGCACAGTAACACTGTGAAAAAGAACTGGTGGGGCAAAATTTGTTTTCAGTGACAGTCTTGCAATGGAATAAGAGGAGAGAGTACCTGAATTCACATTTTAGTAGAGAGAAAGAAAATGTAAAATGAAGAAGGATATATTTTACATCTTTCACTGAGAGTTGAGATACCTGCTTACAGATAGAGCATCATCTGGAAAGCCATAAAGGTCAAATTCTCTATTTCACTATATACAAATTGTAATGAGCTCTCCCTAACCTCATTCATTCTGAATTCATCTTTCAAATGTCTGAAAAATAATAGTAGAAAAATATCAGTTGATTTCCTGACAGACTTTTGCTCATCTATAAGCTCCATAATGACAAATACTAAACACATGCTGATAACACAAAACTATGGACAAAGGCTTTAATCTTTATCTTATAAGACAACATTCAATATTACTTTTAACTCTTAGACATCAAGGGAGCATTTTACCTAGGACACAAAAGTGTTCTTATGCAGGAGAGGAAGGAAATGGAAAAGGCAGAGCATCGTCAGCGGAAGGCAAAGCATAATTTAAAAGAACCACCTCTGTATTTTTGAACAGAAAGCACAGTGTCACTTCTGGCATTTCTAGTGTGTATAAGAAACTCAAGCTCACATGCTGTCACTTGAAATGCCATGAAGTTACAAGCCTTATCCTCCACCTATGTACAGGAGAATGTAAACTGAAGTCAGATAGTATCTCCCACACTACTCAGCAATCATTCCTGCTTGAGTCCATTATTTATGAGAGGCAAAACACATCTCTTCAGCCAACATATCATAAGCAATAGCTTAGAGTCAGATTCTAATCACAGGGATTGTCATTCATGAGTCTGAACTGGTGGTTCTTGGACATAAGTACAATCATTGGCCATACAACTCACTTTTCTGATGTGGTTTTCAAGACAATACATCTGACAGCTGCATCTGGAAGCACTGTGAGGAACTTTGGGCATGTGAATTCCTTTGCCTTCTTTCTAAGGCAAATCCTTATTCTGCAATGACAGAATGAACAGAATGGTAAGTGAAAGAAAAAGTGAAGAAATTTCATCAATTATTATAAAGTGACCTCTGCTCAACTTAATGAATTTAATTAAACCAGTCGATACCAATTACTTAGGAAACGAACTGATGCATAGAAAATAGCAGTGACTTGTCAGCATGCCAGATAGAAGACCACACAGTATTACTCCCAATCCCTTTTTAAGTCGCTTTCCACATTTGTAGGAAATAATTTCATCAAATCTTTCTAGGATTTTTTTATAGCTTGCATTTACATGCGTTCAAAAATAATCTTTCACACTTTTCTTTTCCCATTTTTTTCTGTTGAAACACAAAAGCCAAACATAGCTTAACTAACTCATACAGTCAATTTTTATACTAATCCTAAAAGCAAGTAATTTAGACATTAGTAGTCTAAATTTAGATAATGCTACTTAGTGTTCTACTTTAAAGTTACAGCTTTACTACAGTAGCAACTTAATGGAGATCAAGGTCTTACTGTTTTGAGGTTTCTGATGACTAGTTGATAACATTAAGCTACTTTTTAACTTATCGTCCAATAGCAGTCACAATAGAACAAACTGGCCCTTAGCACCATGAAAGCATTTGTTAAGAGCTCCTTCAGCCAACGTTTCTATAGTCTTTACTGTTTACTGCTAACAAGATCAAAACCAACTTTTGTGTACCCACAGAGGCAGCAGCTGGATTCCTTGGCTGTACTGGTTACATATCATATCATATCATACATTGGTTCTCTTACATATTTGTCACCTCACCCAGTAATTTTTATCAGCCATATAGTCCCAGTCATGAATTAAGTCTGACACATTAATCCTCAAAAGCTGCTGAATGTCTAGAGTGATACAGATCAATTCAGGCTCTCTTAAATTAACAATAGACTTTTCACTAATTCTGGCAGACTTAGGATAAAGACAATAGCCAAGAATGAAGAGGATTTTTTCTGGAATGAAAGCTGTAAAGCACGGTAAGCTTTTAACAATGGATGTTGGGGAGAAAAGCAAAGTCAGGCTTCTGAAAGACTTTGTTATGTATATGTGCTCTTCATAAGAGAAAATAATTTATAAATCTGCAAGAGACACACATTAGAATGCACCTTTACTCCAAGTTAGCTTGTATGTGTTCCCTGGTGGAATTTAGATAATTGGTGCAATAATGATCATTGATCGAAACCTATGTTTTGTGGATACTTTTGGAAGTCAAACTCCTCTTCTACACTCAAAGATTGATGAACACAAGTAGTAATGCTTTCTCCGTTTGTCTTTATAATTAAAAGTATAATATTGGATTACCCTTGTTTATTTTGTAATTGAAGTCATATTTCATTTATGTTTTATTTACTTTCAATAAATTAATTTACTTTTAAATTATCATACAAAGTATAAAATAAATGCTTCATTAATTTATACAGAATATCAAGAGTTTCCCTGCAGCTGGTATCCCCTGAGTAGCAAGAGCAGTGTTATTGAACTGTTTAAATATAAACATGTACTTGCCCACTTACCATAGCCAATCATAGCAAGAAAAGTATACATTAAGACTAGAATTAATATTTTTTGTGTGTCAGATGATATGCTGATTTTTGACTGCACGTATGCCCCATAGGATTAAAAAAAAAAAAAAGTGCTAAATTCAATGAAAAAAAATCCAGTGATTTCCAAACATTTATTCTCTCTGGAATCAACAGATGAAATTGATAGCAGAGGGCTGGCAACGAAGTGCCATTCAATTTCTTCAGGTGTGCCGAAAAAGAAAATAAAACCCAAGACTAGTCCCTCTAGCACAAAATCTGAATATATACAAATCAAAGCTTTCCAGGACTGAAAAATGTTTCGGTAAATGAGGTTTTACTTAAGAATCAAGGAAAATCCACTGTGAAATTCATTCAGGACCAAAGAGTGATCATTTTAAAAATGGTTAATATTTTTATGGACTATCAAACTATCAGAGCTGTGGTAAATCAAGTGCAAACCAAAGATGCAGAGTTTGAAATCACTAGTGTTGTGAAGTGATATGCAAGCCATTCTTCTCACTATCATTCAAGGGATCAATGTACGAAACAAGTAGTAAGTGTCAGTGCTTTACTTGAACTCCACCGCAAAACCTAATGTAATGAAAAACCTCTATGCTTACTACATGAACAAGATAAAATGGGGTTATAAGATTAAAAAAAAAAAAAAAAAAGTGAAAATACCAATGAAAAATAATGGAGTTTAGTTTTTTTCCTGTGGATCATGCATTTGTTGCCACAGATTCACACCCATGGAATTCTTCCCCTTGCCTCCAAGCCCAACATGCTGGAATCTCAATAGTCATGACTAAAACCCAATATTTTCCCATTCATGACTGTGATAGAATGTCACAAGGAGAAGAATACTGTTGAACACTGGATCAGGAAGAAATTTAAGAAATTCAGACTTCCAAATGTTATGAATGATGTGGGGCAAGGAGGGCTCACACAGGGGAGAAATCAGCAGCCATAACTACAACTTTGCTGCCATTAATGCTTATGCCATGTATGAAAACAGTTTACCAACATGCTGATGGACTGGCAAAATAGACAAACACATTTTTCCCCCTTGCAGCAGCTATGGAACATGACAACCATAAATGTGTATTTCACTAGAGATTATTTTAAAATACAAAACATTACTTTTGTTGCAGTTCTCTTCTTGTGAAAGATGTACTATTTGTTAGAATAATTGGTGAATACGTTTATATTGTCAACATTTAACTACTATAATCAACTTAAATAATCAAAGCTGTGCCCTAGAGTTTTATTGCTTTACATTAATTTGAAAACAATTTATTCTATTATATTTCCTTTCCTTTTCTGCCCAGAGAGTTTGTGGAGTCTCCTTTTCTGGAAATCTTCAAGATCCACTTGGATGCAGTCCTGTGCCACATGCTCCAGGTGGCCCTGCGTGTGCAGGGGGGTGGGACTAGATGACCTCTAGAGGTCCCTTCCAACCTTAGGCATTCTATGATTCTATGATCTAATGTAAATAAACCTAATATTTGACAAAACTCAACGTTACGTGAAAACAGAAACATAACACATTTTAACCTTGTGTGTCTAATCTACAGGGCATTCTTTCACATAGAGGTTGCACTTTAAACCTGCCTGTCTTCTAATTTCCACATGACACTGAAGAACGTGCTATATGTGTTATCCCTGTTCATGAAGACACTGTGGTGCTGACTTTGCCAATTAGAATATGCTTCCAGCAATCCTTGGTCAATATAGGAATTGGCTCACCATGAGTGCCTCACTCATTTCTTTTAGACATAGTTTGATTAGACTGAGATATATCCAACTCTATATACTTCATAAATCTGTTTCTTCCAGTTGGGAATAAATTCCTGGTTTTTAGATTAGCTGCTGTGATCTGTTATTTGCCACTTACCTACAGGCTGAAAAGTTGAAAAATAAGTATTGAGGCATTTAAACAAGCGCTTCTGATCCATTTACAAAGGAATCAGAAACATGGTCTGTACCTATGTAATGCTTGAATGCAGGAAAACATTATCATAATGTTGCAGTATCAGATAATTGTTTAGATTTCAAACCAACAGAAGCACAAAATCTTCTGAATTCTCACAGAACTGAACATAGATCTGGACACTGATCATCAGATTTTGCTACTCAAAGAAAGCCATATCAATCTAGAGACAGCTTTTACAGGACAAGGTACAAGCTTTTACAGGACTTTCTAAATGCTGATGGATTTTTAAAGCTGGAAGACAGAAGAGCAGTGACAATTCTGCACTGAACATACACAATAAACTCCAAAAAGTGCACATTCTTATTGGGAAAATGCTCCCTTGCTAGGAGGGATACATGGCAGCTGAAACAAGCAACAGAATTCTACTGCTCTTGATCTGCCACCAAAGACAATCCACAATCAATCAATCAACAGAAGTACACAATAATAGACTGCAAAAGAGTTAACCTGTATGATTTCATGGTTATCGAGGCAATCTGGAAAGTTATACATGTTTTCAACTGTATTCTATTAAAGTGTTCTAGAAAATGTTCAGGTGTTTTACTGTTTTTAACAAGTTCCAGCTTTAGTTTGTAGTGAATTCTAACTCACTTCTCCGTTGCTTAGTGAGGCATGCACCAGCTTCAAAAGACAGCAAAATACTTCTTAGCTACATGCTTGATTGCAGAAAGATGGGGAAATTGGTATTAGCATGCCAGAGACAATAGGGCAATACCTACAAAGTAACTGTGAACAAAGTCAAGCCAATGACATATAACATGGTATCGATAGGATAGAAAACAAGAATTTCACTTAGTTTCAAGGCTGCCACATACTTCATGTGTGTCTGGCATAAGCTAGCTGGGCAGCAATGCACAGCTCAGCAAACCAAATAATTTGACCCATCCACAATGACAAAATATACAAATAAAGAAAAATATTAGACTAGATACAGAAGATTTGATGGATACTATCAAACATTTGATTCATTCATTCCTTTTGTCAAGAAAGCAAAGTGGGAAAGAAAAAACATGCATTTAAAAATATTACTGGTGATTTAATTCCTGAAACTTGCTACTACATCACTGTTCAGTTGTAATAATGATAAGAGCATGGAGCATTTCTTGAAGAATTAATGACCACCCGAGGTTAACAGCCCAAGGCTAAGCCTTAAGCCTTCAGCTTATTCAGATAGTCATTAATCCCCAGGAATTGTCCTGTGCCTCCATCATTACTTCTAATTTGAAAAGTGAATTTTCTCCTTTTAATTTTCTTTTCACAAAATGAACGCATTCAATTAGACTTTGTCATTAAATCACATCTGCATTGATTACTTAGGAAAAATAATGACAGCAAAATTAAATTTGCCTGTTTAATCACTGAATCCCGAATAAATATTTGTTATAAACATTTTGTTCCAATTAAGGTTGCATAAAAAATGACATTAGGCGAAGAATGGTATTCAACTAAAAGCTATAATGCATCTTGCCATGTTGCTTCTGATTCCTACCATCTTTATTTACTTCATTTTGAACAACATCTGAGAAGCTTCATGGTTTTTATCCAGCTCCACCGGATATTTAATATTTAAGGTGAGCAGGAGAAATATGCTTACATTTCAATGATCTGATGGTCAGTGTAATCCAGGTTTAAGTGACAATGCTGACAGATAAATGTTATCAGGGAAGTAATGGGAGTACTTTCTTTTGGAAGGCAAAACTAACAATCTCGGTACAAGATGGCACAGGGATGGTAAACTGCATGGTGTCGGTGGAGTCACAAGACAGACACCTGCAGAGAGCTAGCTATTTTTTTCCTTCTTGCAGCTGCCAGATGGTGTTGAACTATGCACACTACTATATACAGTAGCTGAAATTTTACCAGGTAAGTTTGACATTACAGAGCACATTTTTATCTTCCCAGATACCTTAACAATATAGGACTATGTGATACAATTGTATTAAAAAAAGATGGAATAATCAGCATGTTCTTTGAGCTATCTTCTACACATAGTATTATAAAATAGAGAGATCTAAAGCAATCAAATCTACTGAAAAAACATAAACCAAACAAAAACAAAAATACTTTAACATGGCCTGGGATAATATAAAATATAGCAAAGGGTATCACAAAGGTTTTATGTATTCAATAAGAATAATAAAAGGCAGCATCTATTGTCATTCTTAAGGAAGAAATTTTGTAGACAAATTTATGGTTAAATACCCTTATTAAGGGTACAATTTAATGGACCTTACATGACAAAATACTGATGAGACTTTGTTTTTGTTCCCTTTTAAGTAAAAGGATGGCTACCTTACCTTAATTGAAATTACAGGAGTCATTCTTAGCCACGGTAGGAGGAATAAAATTAATCAAGGCTAAACGCAAAGCCAAACCTCAGAATCTTACTCTTGAACAGAGAATGGGGGAAAACTTTCATGGCCACATATGGTCTCATTTGAAAGAGTGCTTCCCACACTAAGCTTCTCACTAGCACTTTATGAAACGTGGGTTCAAAATTGATTCAAAAGAAGGATGACCTAGTGAGTCACTAGTATCACTTAAGGAAACATAAGAAATGCCTTCAAGACCTCTTGCTTGATCTGTTCCTGCTTATAACAGCACAGCCTAGGACTGCATACCATCGTTCAAAAAATTTCATAGATCTTTTAGTATTTAAGTATATTTATTTAGAATAAAGCACACTTTCTCCATTTATTGTGAAAGCACATGAGTGCCTTTATTCTTCAGTACTTAGCAAGCAAACCTGCAGTAATCACTCTGGGATGCATCCCAGGCTTCTTTTGAAACTCCAAAATTTTATCCTCCATATTTCATTAAAAATGCCATATCCTATTTACACATTAGTAGCATAGGAACTGTTTGCTCCAAATACAGTGGCTTTGTTCCTTATTACAATCCAGAGCACTAACATGCTCTGGATTGTAAAGCATGTTTATAGCCTTACAATGTTTATAGCTGTAAAGCATGGTTATAGCTTTCCTACAGATCCAAGGTCAAGTGAATTCCTTGCAACTCAAGACGCTTAGCCATTTGTGAAGGGTACATTTTTTTTTTCTTTTTTTTTTTTTTTTTACACCTCATCATTAACATGTTATTCTTTGAATAGATGAAGACTTATACATGTTTAAGATGAATTTTATATACTAAACAACTGAAGAACTTTCATTTCTCTAAGAAATTAATTCTGTGCTAATGAAGGGTGAAGATCGACTGAAACATTCATTAATTTAACCTTTTCCCTCTTGATAAAATGATCTTGATAAGATCATCTGAGCTGCTACTACTCTCAAGAATACATCGAGGGAGCAAATAATTTTATAATAATTGAGTGAATTATTAAATAATGTTGTAATATACTATCTATTCATACATATAATACATATTATATAATATAATCATATTAGTATTTACAAAATGCATTAGCTAGAATTTACTGAACCACCTTGAAGTTATTTGATATAGTTAGGGCCTTCCTAAAATCTTAGGGGCATCACCCACAAACACTTAAAGTTTAGAACTATTTTAACAGTTACAACTTCTAAAAATTACATGTAGATTCTCCTTTTCAAAAGCAAATGTATTACCTACTGGTAGTCCTAAACTATGTGGAGTATACATGATAAACAAGTTCCTTATGCAAGATTTTACAAAAGGAAAAAGGAGGAGGGGGGGGAACCAAAAAAAACACACCACCGTCTTAGTCATGTGCTGATCAGTAACTGGTCAAAAGAAGTTGGTCAACAGTCCTATTGGAGATATCTTATACCTTCAGATAGATTTCCAGAGAAATATATCTTTGCTCTCATTATAATTTTTACAATCATTATTGTTAGAACTTTCTTGTTCAATGTCTTATTTCTTCTAGCAGAGCAGAAAGTCCTTTTAGAGAATAAATTCAACATGCAAAATATTGCATTTCCTGGGACATTTTGGTTTCCTGAATGTATGTTTAAAAACTCAGTCAAGACTAGGTTTTTGTGTTTTACTGAACTCTGCTGTAGCACGCTGGAAGGCAGATTTATTTCATGTTGTATTGTCCACTGAGTCCCTAGTAGAAGTCACAGTACTGTCAGAAACACTATTATTTGTTTATCTAATTCATAATACCGAAACATAAGAAGGAAAATGTCATTACAAACCAGTACAATCCCTGTTCATACCAAAAATAATCCTGAACACAAACTAAGAAATCAAGTAATAGTCATGTACATAACAGTTGCTGAATGGTACCCCAATTTTATCATTCCACATATGAATCCAAAATTCTAGACACACACTTTGAAATACTCAAACTATGTATTAAATGTTTATGTTTTTTGGTCTAAGCTTCGTAAGCTGAATGATTAAAAACCGGGCACAAATTTATTCATTTTGCTCATTTTTGTTACTGAATCAAATAGTTCCAAGGACAGGTGAATGTTCCCTTTTATCAACTCTGTAATCTGAGTTTTAGACCTAAAAGCAGAAGAGCAGACTATAATTTAGGAGGCATATTTATCTAACACAACTTTCATGTTTTACACTCAAACTTAAGAATATACATCAAATACCAGACCCATATACGTTTGTTTTGTTTTTCCTCCTAGCAACTATTATTTTCTTTCAGGTAATAAACATACATGCAAACACCCATTCAAAAAATAGCACAAGTAGTAACTGCATACACTTTTCATCAGTATAGTATAGACTATTATTTATTTGCTGAAAACAAAGTTGTTTTGTTCCCTAAATAAAATACCAGTATGTTGCTTTTATCTAATAATAACATTTCATCAAATTTAGATGGGCTAGAAAAGCACAGATAGCTACTGCAAGATACAGGAATGAATTCCAGTTGTCCATAACAATCACTGGAACAGTCACCTGGCAAATATTGTTTCAAAATGAAGGCAATGGGAAAGAATGGCACCCCTTATTTTATGATAGGAGAGAAAGTTTATTGGGAGCTTTTATATCAGAACTCTAAATGCACTCTGATTTAGGTAAAAAAAAAAAAAAAGTAATATAGTCAGTTGCGGAGTTTATTCTGAAATGAAATTATGGTTGTGGTACACAGCCAAGAATAAGAAGCCACTCAGAAGAACTGCCAAATACAAACTGAGGTATTACAGCCCTTCGGTCTGTATCTGTCTGGATCTTCTTAACCTCCTTGCTACAGGATTAGAAAAAAAAAAATTAAGGGAACCAATAATGGAGGGAGGGAGAGATTTTCCAAAAGCAAATTAAGAGATTCCAAGATTCCCAGTGCCATATTTAAAACTTTAAAACACTATGTTTAAGCTCTTCTTGGGACTGTCACTTGAAAAGAATGGAAGACAAAAAATATGAAGGCATAGACTATGTTTCCAATATTTCTAATTTATGCAGAAAGACAGAACAAAATAAATTTTATATTTTTTAATGTTTTAAGAACTGTAATGTTATGAACATAGTTTAGCAAAATTCATTACAATGCCTATGCATTAGCTCACAACTATATAAGACTTAATACTTACACAAGACAGGACAAAATAATTAATGGTTATTTACTGCCAAAGGGTTCATTTGAATACTCAGACACATTCTGGATCTCTAGGCCTTTTTTAGAGGCTTAATGAGTGTGATAGGAGAAGAATGTTTGCCTTTTTAGAGAAAAATTAACCCTATTAATCTCAATACTTTAAACTCAGCAATTGTTCACATGTTCCATTCCTAGGATTTAAGTGAAGAAAAAGCAATTACAGTTTGCTTCCTGCTGCTGTGTACACAAAACAACATTTATCACAATAAGTACCAACTTCTCCACATACTCAGCTGGCTACCTCATCCCATCTTCTGCTTTTGTTTCTCAGTGAAAAATTATTTCATCTCCGATTTCATTGAAGTAAGGGTTATTCTTAGTCTTCCTTAATCTTTTTTTTTTCCCCTCCCCTAAGGTATTTACATGTTTTGTTTGCTTTTTCTCTGGTATTTTTGCAAATTTGTTAATAAAATCTATCTGTACTAGCCCCATATCATAGGACAGGAAAATGAAAACTAAACAAATGTAAGTAACTACAGATAAATAAAACAATAAGAATTATTAGGTTTACCTGATACTGGTTTGACTGAACTGTATCAGTTTCATGCTGACTTACACTGTGCTGACTAGGGATCTGCTCCTGCACTGAGCTCTAAGCCAATGGGACCCTAGTGACTTTGCACAGTTTTAAGTGCAGCTAATGGCAATTGTTGCATAGTCAGCACTTGGCAGGGGGTGGAATCACTTTGCTGACAGCCTAAATATGCATTTAGGGACCTAACTCTGTTTCATCTCTTCATAGTGTATTGTCATACTTCAGTAAAGTACTGCATCTACAGCTAATTCTTTTTCTTCCTTTCTCCTCCTTGTTCACAACAAAATCTTTTTGTCAGAAGAGCTCCAAGCAGGATACTAACATACAGAGCTGCCTTGTTGAGCAATGTCTGAGAGGTTGCTCTCATGATAATTTGCCCTTACTGAGTGTGTCAACTCCACTCACAATGTTGGTAGTTCTGCCTACCTCTTTAAAACTTCATCTTTAGTTGACAAAAAGTTTAGTGCAATGAGATAGCCATCTCTGTTCAGTTTTCTAATGCTGTCATGTAAATAAAATATTATTTGGCCTTCACAAGCACTGTTCCTTGTTCCACTCCAGAGTTTAAGTTACCCCCTCAGACTGGGCCTGATACGAAAAAAAAAAAAAAAAAAAAAAAAAGGCACTATCCACACCAAAAAATGTTCTCCCCACCGGCTGAGGCAGCCAGTGCCCTTGTGGCTTGGAGAGCTCTTGGTTTGCTCCATTCTGCCTACACCTGCTGGTGAGGGATATTGCAAAGGCAAGCAAAGCACTGGCCAATTTTACTCAAGCCATGTCATAAAGTAACAGTCTTGACACAGGAGATCATAAGCCTTCAGGAAAACGAACCACAGATTTTGAGTCAGTGACATTTTGGCCTTACTTCAGACTCTACACTCATCTCTCAATGCCAAGTGTGCCTGTAGGCTAATTACAAGCAAATTTAGGAAGAAACTTCAGAAGAACTGAGCTGACAATGGTGTTTTATACGTATGAAAAGTCTCCTCAAATCTATTTTAACCTAACAGCTAGTTACCCTTGCCTGTGCAGTTTTTTCCACAGAAATACCATGCAATGGGCTTGCAACTAGCCCTTCTAGCTTCCATTTTCCTATTTGGAGGAAAAAAAAAGTAATTTATTAAAAGCTAAATAGCTCTTAACTGAACTTTAAAGTGAACAGAGATTTAAATAAAATTTCTCCCTCTGGAAGGTTAAACCTTTCCTCAAGCTGTTAATAAAGATTCACCTCTACTAAAGAGGATAGTATTGGAACTGATGCTGAAGACAGCCTACCTAACCTACTGAATTTTCCTAAAGCAGACATCTACTACCCTATTCCAAATAGATTTGCATAACTTGTCTAAATATCTTCCATACTATTAAGAAATTAGGATCCTAGTTATTTTCCTGATGAATTTCACTCCATATGTTAAGTTTGATGAAGAGCTTATTGACAGCAGTTCTGAAAAGCACAGTTTTATGGATAGCTTCATATCTACGTACAGTAGTTTTATACCGACACATTTTTTCCTTGTTTCCTGACAAAAATGCCATGGGAAACAGTATCAGAACGATTTCTAATGTCAGCCTAGATGACATCCGTCTCTTGTAAAAATATTACCCTGTCATACAGTAAAATTAGGTTGTTTGATAGGGTTTATTTTTTCTTCAGAAAAATCATGTTAGCTGTTTCATATCTCCTTGGTGTTTTTTTTTCTGTTTTGTTTTGTTTGTTTTCTTCTAGAGGCTACCATACAGCTTAATTTCTTAAATATTGTTCAGGAACTGTAACCAGATTTCTGTTTCCTACTCCTTATTTTTTAAATATTGTTGTCTTGGTCTTTTTAAAATAATGTCTTCTTGGTCTATTGCAGACATGATATTATATGTTTTTATTTAAGGACAATATACTATATTTCCATACGTTATTTCACACAGTCAAATGCAAGGTGAAAATTATGACTAAGTCAGGTTAGAAAAGCCAGAATGTTATGCACTGGAAGTGTTTATCAGGACTTCAGCATCTGTGAGCATGAGAAATCATATATGATTATTTTTAGGAGTCTATATCCTCCTGTAAAACTGTACAGTTTGCCACCTTCAGCTTATTAAGGTCTCAGGGAAGTAAAATGCAAAAGTCATTCTTTACAATCAAAGTAGGTTTAACAAGATTGTTAAGGGAATTTTCTCAACAGCTGTGTGGGCAACTGATCAACTAGTAAGTCATATTTCTTTTTTTTTTTGTAAATAAACAAGAAACAAAAACAAAACCCATACAATTCCTGCCATACTGGCTTTTCCTTTTCCCCTTTCCCTCCACTGATTCTAATACTCTTAAGAGGGAAGTTCAGAAGATATAAGGTGTTAGAAGATGGAGATACTATGAGAGTACAATGAGAGTCAAATTTAATCATAAAAGCAACGTGATACATAAAACAGACAGAAACTGCCATTAGACAGACACCTAATGATAAAAATAATATTGCTGCTATGTAAGTGCCCATGGCTGCATGATTTAGGCAACATTTTTAACTGCCACTCTGCAGCTGTTAAAGCCCTGTTAAAAACACAGGTCAGGGCTTGTCTACCTGAAATTTACAGTGAATTTGCCATATGCTGTTGCAGTGCAATTGAAGTGCTATATCAACTTCACTTTACCATGAAGCTAGAGGCTTTTGCTGTATCTGCTAGTGCCACCTACAGCGGACTGATTGCCAGCTACTGTGTTTCTGATTCTTCCTTGCTTTAGTACAACAGCAACGATTTGAATAAGCAAGCTGAAATGAATCAAAAATGTATTTAAAAACAGCAAGCCCCTCCTTATTTATATAGATAAATTGGTTTGGCAGACAAAAACAATTCTATTACAAAAAAAAGAAGCAGGCAGGCAAGCAAGCAGATGAAAACAGAGGGAACAGAAAGATGAAAACAGCCAAACAGAAATTAACCAAATATGCAAAATACATGACAGATCATCTGAATTTTTCTAACAGATTTTCAAATGGTGAACAGATTATACAGCTTGGAGTGATGGAGACAGCTGATGGTTTCTAGCTGATAATCTTTAAGATAGTAAATTGAAAATATTTTTTATTACTTTAAACTGAGACTTTTTACCTCATCATATTTTCTTTATTCCATTTCCAATTATACTATATTCCTTATTATTTTGTATTAGCCCTTTCTGCATGTTATTAATAAAAGAGAAATAACATAACAAAAAAAAAAACATGCAAAAAGGAAAAATTCAACAAATAAACATATACATGGTTGGCAATGAAGATGACTCTGGGGCATCTGAAGACAACTCATATCTTTGTCAGAGACTTTTTAATACAGTTTCTGAATATGTCTAAACAACTCACTAGAGAGTAGTGCAGACAGTCCTAAACTAGAAACATCCAAATCAAGTATATGGCAAAATTTCAGCTCCTATATCCAACACAGGATATCAGTATCGCAGCATATCCCTCAGTAGAGCTAATGAGCCAACCCATATCAGTGCTAGAGGGGCTCAGACAATGATAATTTAAGGCTCTTTGAACTTCTTTCAGTAGTATGATATAGCATTGTCTATATAATTACCTTAGGCCTGTTCAACTCTCTCTTCCCACTTGCAAAGCAAGATAACATTTCATTTTTCCTCTTTGCTTATCTTTTCTAGTTCGGTTGTTTAGACTCTGGGGCACCAATCACATATTTTAGAAGGATATGCGGTATAGAACCTACTCAGCAGGGTCTTGATCTTGTCTAGGGCTTTCTAAATACAGCTTAAAAAAAAAAAAAAAATAAAATAAACCAACAACACATGCACACACACACACAAACATACACACAAAATCCCAAAACAATCAATTCATCAAAGAAACAAAGCAAAAAGAAGCTGAAGATATTTTAAAGGAAAGAATTTAAAGACAGGGAAGGCAGGTCCATTTCGGTGAGATTGCAAAGTGCCCTGCACTTTGAAAATTATGTGGTGAAAATTATTAGATGAAAATTATGATTTTCACCTACACATCACCCAGGTACTAGAAATAAAAGCGGTTCTTCACCGTATCATAGATGATCAGCTGGTAGTTCAAGGATTAAGGGTACATTTCAGCCAGGTAGTGTAATCCCAACACTGGCTGCTCACAGCCTCTGTTCTCATCCTGCGTTATTGATATTGTCTTTCCAAGAACTGAGCCATCCTTTATTTCAGAAAGTGAACAGTAAAAATGCTAGTAGTTGGCGCACATGAACAGCTCCTTCGGTACCTCAAGGTGTTTATAATTATCAGCCTCTGTTGCCCTTGTAAAAGAGAAAGGCCATTCTATTCTGAGGTCTTGAATTTAGGACAAAACTTTTTTCAGAGACACTATATTGTTACTGAATGACATTAATCAGCATGAGAGAGAATAGTTTCCACAACAAAAATCAATTTCGACTGAGTCATAGCACTTACCTTTGAAAGACCTAGGGGTCTACTATTAAGTACAGTATTAGAACAATGTCAACTGAAAATTAAAGAGAACTTTCACAAATATCATGAAACTCAAAGGTCAGGTTAGGATCCTCAACACCCATGAGGATCATTTTTATATCGCATAGTATTTGTAACACTTATGACATCAGAATTATATAATTTCTCTCTAAAAAATCCTAATGATGTTTCCAGTAAACACTGTGGCAGCATTGGTGAAGAAACAGGATGACATGAAATAATGTTGGAAGCCCTACTTGGCTCAATAAAAAATCCCCGATGAACTATATAAATCAGATATTGCAGAAATACGAGTAAGAACTGAACTCACCATCTATTTTACTATTCATACACTGAGAGGCCCCAAATGAAAAGTACCTTGCAAAATTATACCTTGAAAATACTTGCAAAAAATAAGGAAGACAAGGTCTCAAAGTGTGTGTAAATTTAAATAAATAGAAAAAGCATGTGACATTGAAAAAAAAAATCCTCATTTTAAGAAAGTGTCCAAAAATGATTAGATCAAATTAAAAACAGAAAAAAAAATGCCAAGAAAAGGTACAGAAAATATATGACAGTTCCCAAGTACGAAGAAACCAGAGATGTTATTCATGTTTTGAGCCGGAGAGGTACATACTGTATACTGTACATTGGCAGCTATGTATGTTGAACAGTTTGAGACACAGTTTTGAGAACAGCTTGATAGTTTTGCCTCTGCAATTGAAGTGCTAGGATCTACTTTGTAAACTAAAGATCTATTAATTTGATGGATAAATCATACCAATATTTATGTGTCAGACAGAACTCCATCCATCCAAGAAAAATAATGTATTTTTCTGGCCTCTGCAATCTTTTTCTGTGAAGTCCAGCAAGGTTTTCATGCAAGTCAACACGCAATTCAAAAATCCTCAGTCCTTCCTAAATAAATTAATTCATATTGAAATCAGAAGACTACTCACCAAATGAAGCTCGAATTCAAGCACTCTCATGCAATCTGCCTTA
>JAUBNY010001121.1:56815-72839 GCA_032275445.1 Crypturellus soui | reverse complement strand
GGACAAGATAAAGTTGGGGGACAAGATAAAGTTGGGGGACAAGATAAAGTTGGGGGACAAGATAAAGTTGGGGGACAAGGTCACTTTGTAAGTGGTTTCAAACAATCATATTAACTGTGACTACTTGGAATAACTTTTTTTGTTTGTTTGTTTTTCCACACAGAACACTCACCTCTAATCATAAAATGACTGAACTTAACAAAATACTTTGGAATAACTGCAATTCTGAGCTCATCCTCAGCAGAATATTTTTAAAGGATTTTTCCTACAGTTACACTGGTACCAGCTGGGAGAAAAGTATAGCCAACTTACCTTCATATTTCTAACATACTTCATTTTTCACAAGAATGCACAGCATCCCTATTTCATGCTATATTACACACATAATAGCAAGTATACATACATAAAATTATCCTGTTTAGATCAATCAAGTTAAGTGGAGTTTTTTAAAAACAACACTCACTTAGGTGTCCTTCCAATTAACTATAAACAAAAACTTTCACCTCTGTTATATAATAGGAATAGAACTAAATACGGACAAACCAGACAAACCAGTTTTGTTAAAATGTCTCTTCCTATCTGTAATCCTAGCAGTGATTCTAAGTGGTTGCTGATAGGCTGGTTGCCTAGTCTCTCATCTCCCTGCCAAGGGAGGCATAAATACAGCTTTTGAATGGATTGATTTCTTGTGCTCTGCTGGCTTTGTCACAGTAAGACATCCACAAACACCCAAAAGCCCTGGATAGCCACCTCTATGGATATTCAAGATTGACACACATCAATTCCAACAGTTACTTATTTTAGAGTGATTGTGACTTATTTTAGAGTGATTGTGTTACCTACATTAATGCTTCAACAATTCATGTCAAAGGGCTGAAAAGCAACTGAGAAAATGCTGTGGAACAAGCAGAAAATAGACTACTTCAGGAATCCAGACATCTCAGCACTGTCTCCTTCTTCCCTCAATGCCCTCAAGTATTTTCATCAGAGAATTCCTATACTGGATGATTGAAAGATGTAAATTACTCTGTTCTCTGGAGACAAGTTAAGGAAAGGAAGATGATGCGATCACAACAGAAAGGAGAAATATGTCACTGTGCTACTATGGAACATACAACTAATTATCTTCCATACAGGTGTGCAGGGCCATGCTCTTAGTGATAGCTTGAGACTACACTTTTGTCAAGCAGCAGCACAGCAGGCTGGTTACAACTTGGTATCACCTTATGGTTCATCTATGGCTAAGGGGAATAGCCAGGGAGCAAGAAAATCAGTTTGAAACTTTTGAGCTAGTGCCAGCAAGCCAGCCCTCTTCAGTCGCTGTGGAGATATGTAGAAGTGTAACAAAGATGCAGGCAGAAAGTGAGAGGCACACAGATGATACCAAGGGTAACAGCACACATGCTCTACACATGGAGTGTCATCTATGACCCTTTCCATGCAAAACCATGCTGTGGTAGTTTCCCACAATGGGAAAGCCCTTTTGTCCAGATGATGGAAACCATAGTTAAGAAAACTGTACAAGGCACAAACACAATTACTCTATAAAATACTTCCTAACTGTGCTTGAGCACAAAAATGACAACTAAAGCACACCTAAAGTTTCATTTTAAAGTACAGCATATTTTTTTCCTTTGTTTACAAAATAAGAGCCTTTCAAGCAGGCAACCTTCTTCTCACTCAGGCTTCTTGAGAGATTCTGTCTTACTTCTTCTAGGGAGACACCAGTTTACTATACTGCAACACAAGTAACATGGGGCATGATAGTCTCTGTGCAGCCTCAAGATTTTCTACATTACATACGCAGAAGAGAGAACTTCTTACCTAGGCTGTTCTCTATATTTAAGCAGGGAATCCCTTAAGGCTATGCACAATAATATGAGAAATATAGATAAATGAGCCTGCAAAAGAGGTATCTGTCAAACAGAAGGAGAAAAAAGAAAACAAACAAACAAAAATAGTAACCCCTATATTGCTAGTAAGAGTTCTGGTCTCTACAGAGTAAAAAATTCTACTAAAATATTTTAAACTTCTGACACATCTTAAAACTTTTTTGAATTAGTTGTATTTCTTGTCTCATGTATGGATAAATTTGACTGAGCCACACACAGTTGTCCTAGAAATGTTTCAGAGTTGGCTGACTCGCATGAAAGCAAATGAATTCCTATAAAATAATACTGATAGTCAGCACATATCTAATATCATCTTTTATCTGTAGGGCAGTGTGGTTTCCCCAAAGAATATGTAATAATTAAATTATTCCAGTCATTTCATGCTGTAAATACTGAATTGTTTTATAGCTACAGAAATTCTCTTGGGGTTGGCAAGGTGGACTCCCTCTGACAAAATTAAAATCTGGTGATTATGTAGCTTCCTTTCTCCATTTTCCGTACAAAAATCCCATCAGACTTAAAAGATCATATGTCACCTCATCACATTCTGAGCTAGCACAAAGATCTATCATTTGATAAACACTGAGAACCTGTAAGTTCGAAGAGCTTAGTTACAGGGTTTTATCTGCCCCTACTTTGCAGCTTGTAGCTCTTCCTCCACACTTCGCCCTCAGTGGATCTGAATGTAAGTTCAAGGATGATACCCTTCCCCTCCTCCCTTGCAGATAGACAGAGATAGCACTGGCATCTAGTGAATTTACACTAAAAATATACGAAATATTAAAAAGATCGAATTAAAGTGTTTTTCCTTAATTGAAACTTTTAAGTATTTTGCTGAGAAAATTAGGTGAAAGTCACACTACTTCAGCACTGGGCCCAGAGTTCTTTCTCAGTTTTCCTCATAGGACATATAAGACAAAAAGGAAGAAGTCGAGAAAGATTTAAAGATTAAAGGACATAACAGATAGAAACTGAAGAAACTATACAACAGGTTTTCATATGCCCTTTGGGCCTGCAAAACTGGTTTAACAAATGGCAAAGCCACAATCTTTAGCAAAGAAAACTTATAAAATATTGCATCATGATTCAGTAAGCAAAATGTCTAAGCAAAATGTTGATCTGTAACTCAACTTGAGAAAACAATGAACAATTTATCTGTGTTCTCTCAACATAGCACAGTCCAATGTCTAAAAACTAAAAATACATATTCTAGTTGGTAAAAGCAAAAATCACCTGTAAATAGTTTAAAATGCAATTCAATTCATACTGGTCCAAAAGGTGTTAATCAGCTTTGAAGATGAGCTACCTAGTACACTATTTTAAATAAGTTTATCCATATTCCCCTCTTCCCAAACACATTTTTCATTCTTTTTAGAGATATTTTTGCTAGATTAAAATAAAGTGATTTTTCTTCTTCTTTTTCAAAGTTGTATTTCACTTTTTTAACATAATGTTTTATAAGCTGAGTAAATATTTTGCAGGCTTGAGTATCAATGATACTTGTATATAATTATAGCATAGAAAAAGTGTTTCTTTGGCAGGTTGTGCAGCTTCCTAGATGCCAAAGACACCGTAGAGCAAATCAGATATTATTTAATTAGTCCCACTCAAATAAAGCTTAACAGAACAAAGATTCCAAAGCGAGCATACTTTCTGCAATTCATTAGTCTTTCTGCATGTTGCAATTTATTTAAGATAAACAGAAAATGAAGCAGCAGTCCTTAAAATACCAATAACAGTAGAGAAGAACTTAATAAACACCATGAAAAGAAGAATATTGTAGACAAAAAAAGTAGTTCCTTTGTTCTTATACTTTTATTACTAGAAGGTTAGATTCAACTGCAGTTTTAACTTATTAACACATATTATATCCTACTTACTTAATGGCACTTCTGTGTTTTCTTTAAGCATTTATTTAACACTAATTCTGGTATATTTTGAGGATGAATATAATAAACAGCCTTAGTTTCACAATAGTACTGTTTCTATGAGGAAAATGTAGCACAGAATTAACTTAGGAATATGGTGCCTGATCCTATATCTATTGAGACTAATAGCAAGATTTCTAGATTTCACTCCAAAGTTTCTGGCATGCAGTGAACTTGCTTGAAGATTCTTCTTGTTAGTTAGTAAGGTTTGTTCTGCTTTCATAGCAATATTCTCTAGTGAAAAAAGTGGAACAGGCTGCCCAGAGAGGTTGCGGAGTCTCCTTCTTTGGAGATCTTCAAAATCCACCTGGACCCCATCTGTGCCATGTGCTCTAGATCTCCCTGCTTGAGGAGGGGGCCTGGACTAGATGATCTCTGGAGGTCCCTTCCAACCTCAACCATTCTGTGATTCTGAAAGACTTCTTTTAGTACAGCTTAATTTTACCTTTATGGTTTCAGTGTCTCCATTTGCATCAAAATATCCAGTAAATATTAAAAACTGCCCATTCTGAAAGCATCCTGTAGGAAAACTGTAGAAGATATTTAGCATGTGGATATGAGAAAGGTTGTATACATAGTACTATTCTATTCACAATAGAGTACCAAGTACAACAGAGTATGAAGTAAATTTATTTTCAAATTGGTAAAAGCAAAGCCCAGAAAAGCCACAATAGTGCTGTCTTAGTATTAACCATACTTATTACACAAAGAAATTTGACTGCTGCTTGTCACATAAGAAGTACTTAGTGGATACACAGATTTAAAAGAGTCAGAAAACCTAATACACATTTTTCCTCATTTTCTTGTCAAAACAGAGAGACAATTAAAAAGCATGCTTATAATATTTTATCTACGTCTGCTGCCTCTGTGTTGAGTCATCTGGTGTTTATACAACAAGAAGCAGAAGAAACCATCTGATAAAGAAAAGCTCCAAACAGTCATGTTTCTCGATGATACCAAAATGTTTTAGGCCTAGCCATATCAATATGACTGATCCAGTAGTTTTCTGGTAAGTTAGAAAATACAAAAGTGAAATGATGAGAGCACCTATGTGCTCTACAATCATATAAATGAATACATATCTTTCTCCTATACAGCACAGTTTTTCTCAAGACGTTTTCTCTAGCTACTTACTATTAAAACTTTTTTTTGCATCTGATGTAGATAATTCTCAAAAAGCATTGACTGTGAAAGACAGTCCTATTTGATTTATCCCTAATAAATTAAAATAACTTAAGAAGGAACAAAGGTAATTGATCTGCTTAAGTTGTACTAAACACAGAGTTTGAATGGGAGATGTAATCAAGGTGTTCCAAATTATTGATCCTCAAATTTGCTATATATTCATCCATAATGGAGTAATCTAAAAACATAGTTTAATTGCATTATATATACAAACAGCTTAAATCCGAAAGACCTTCTATGAGGAAGAGTGAAGAATCTCAACTTCCCAAGCAATATAAGGGGCAGATAAAGGGAATAAATTCAGATCTTTAACAGTCATCTTCCCAGTTAGATTAATATTTCTTTGGTATTATAACAAAACTTTAACCCCATCATGTCTGATCACATGACTGATTTGCAGACACTGACACATTTTGAAGGGAAATAAATACACTTAAATAGTAGCAAGCTTTTTATTCAAACACTTGTACTGATTACAGTTAGATGCCCATGGCATCTTCCTGCAAATTGAGCTTCATTCCATATGTTAACTTTTATGAACCCTGAAAAAACTGAGACAGTTACAGGGAAATGCTGCTCATCAGCCAGCACGACCCATGAGATCTAGGCTGCTTCGACTGCTCTATCTGAAGAGCTCTAGTCTTTCCTTTCAACAGATAAATCAGGAAACACTTCATAACTATAAAATATTTCAGTATCACAAATTTCTTCCTGTTACCTATTTGCAGTAACTGTATTTTGAATTAACAGAGCTATGTACCTTTCATCTGCAAAAAATGTTGGGGCTAATCATCAAATTTAACAAGCAACCATTATTTAATGCATTCAATCAGCCTGAGGTCTATGCTCTTTTCCTTCTAAGTATTTTTTTCTGCTTTTTCCTTCTGAAGGCCTGCATGCTAGGCAACTCGGGATGAATGAAAACCACCCCAAAATTGCCATGTGCGAACGCTATGCATGCTGTGCTGCTGCTCAGGAGGTGCTATGCTTGTGGTAGGCAAAAGAGGAAGAGTCACTACGAACCAGGGGCACAATGGCACCAGGGAAGTGTGGACAGCTGTGCCTCTTGAGGTCCAGAGGTAGCGTTATGACCACCCTCCCTTTTATCTAACTGACATTAGTCCCCTGCTTCCTGTGGCTCTCAGGTTGTGTAGTTGAAAGGTTAAGGTGACCTTCTTGTATTTTCATCTAGAAACAAAGCCCACCCGATGTGCCTGCACTGAAGTAATCAGCACATCTGTTCCTAAAGCACTTGTGACACCAGCTTTCCCTACTGCTGCCGCTGGCCTTTGAGCAAACTTTTCTTCCAGGAACTGACTGCTTGGTTAGTGAACAAAGTTAAAATTTATATCACCCATTCCAAAAGTATTTCTGCTTTTAGTATAGTGGCAATTTTTAAGCTCTGGTAGTGTGTTTTGAAACATTTGAATACATTAGCACATCAGTATCACAAGGTCATTACAAAATGTAGGAGATGAAAGCAATTCTACCAAAAACTAGGAAAAACAAGCTAGTATAGTGCCTATTATGTTAAAAAAAATCCAAAGAGAATCTCTTGTAGGCATTTGATATATGTGTGTCACAGATAGCTTTGCTCTAAACAGTTATGGATCTTTGCCCAAATTTACTTTTAAAAGATCCAGTATTATTTCTCACATATAGGCATAAGAGATATCTGATAAAAATATTTAAAATATACTTTTTGTTGCTATGCTACAATTTACATCCCTCTATACTTCTAGTCAGCACGAGTAGCTGAACAACAACAACAAAAAAAGAAATACTCAAAGCACCGCTTAGCAACCCATACTAGTTACTAGATTGTGGTTGGGTTTTCACTGATAATTAATTCTACTCTAATATTAGAGTATTTCAGCCAACAACTATACTATGTCAGAGGTACATCAGAGCTGTAACTCAAATCTGTCTGTCCAAAGCACCTTTGAGAACATGTGATACCAAAAAGAAAATTCACTAGTAGTAAAGAAGGTCAGCATCACATTATGATTATTTTGAAGTTATTCAATTGCTTCATTATTCCTTTGCTTTCATTATTCTTCAGAGAGATTTAAAAAAAATACTCCTCTCTGATCAGCACAGTAATTAAAGTTCACAAGTTAGTAATTCTTTACTAATATATGAAGAAACGGAGGAAATTTGGGAGGTATAAGATTTTCCTTAAATTCCAGAATGTTTCACAGGGTAGCTTCTGGAACTTCTGAATTTTCACACTGAAGAACTAAACAAAATAGATGGTATTTGCATTTTATAGGACACTGATGTACACCATTAAGATGCAGAAGAGACTGCAGAACTGTGTGGAAGTATCGCAGGATAAGATTTGTGCATGCATGGAGGTTTTTTTTTTTTTCTCCTGGTTGTACCGAGGATTTGTACAGATTTGGTAGCAAGGAAATAAATACAAGCTTGTTGATGTATACTTAGGGGTGTGTGTAAGGTTATATAACTTCAGTGAATGAAGACCCATTTCCTCTAATCTTGCTCCTGCAACAAACTGCAGGTAGTTGTACGAAAGAATGAAGCTAACTTGAAGTATGCGAGGATATTTGACTGTTTCTGCACTTCACTTTAGAATTCTAATGTGAGTTTATTAGTGAATACGGTCATACAAAAAAAAAAAACTGTTTAAAACAAACAAAAATGAGAACACACACACACACACCAATGCCTTGCTGCTGAATTACAAATTCCATTACAGTACAATAAGTAATTTCCAATTTCACTGGACCCTAAAGGGATTGAAATAGTTGGAGATTTATGTAGTGGCAGAGTTAGATGAAGTATTTTGTAGTGAACGATGCAATTATCTTGAGAAATGTTCCTAAAATAGAATGGTTTATTTTTTTTTTTAAATGTATTTTTAGAGGTACTATTAAAATATCCCAAAAATATGTATATTAAAAAAAAGAGACAATAAGTAAAGCTCCACCAAGATGAGGGTTGCTTTTAAAACAAATATTTTGTAATATTTAGAAAGCTGAGTGAGGGTGAGAAACTCTTTCTTTATAGATGACGCTTGTGCATGAGCAGATTTTGCATATTTACATGTTTAATATAATCTCCTCTGCTCTTCAATTCATTCTGTTAGGCCAATTATTACTGAACACTTTGCAATCAACATTTCCCCCCTGCCCCTCCAGCTGCTGAAGAGTGATGAAGACACTAAAAATCTTCTGAAGCCATTTGAATTATGTCTACTTTCATAAACACATATAACTTATTTTCATTTTTTTCTGAAGAGTTTCTGATTTTTAGGTGTTTCCATATAACAGATAATGAAAACAGAATTGAGGAAGAAAAATTACAGATAAAATTCTAAATAATGTTATGTAACTTATATAACAGCACTGAACTACAATCATATATATTCCCGCTTCAAATTTTAATAGCTGTTTCATGCCAACTGTGAAACAGTTACTTTGGAAGTAACTTTTTGAGAGACAATGAGCAAGAGAACAGAATCACAGAAGTATCACCACACAAGACGCTACAAAAATTACTTAACTTATGAGATACTTCCCATGTCATTTATCACCACCTTATGACAAAAGTGAAAATACAGTTTTTAAAATAATTGAAAAAATCACAAATTCTTGTAAAATAGCTGAAGCTATTGCATAGCTAGAGAATAAAACACCTCAGATGAACAACACTTCAGTGTTGAACAAAACAAAGCAAAATCACAGCATAGGATTGTACTCTCTTTTCATATCCTCTACCATTTTTGCTAGTCAGCTTTAATGCTAAGCAAGTGTCACAAATACCTCCTTGTCATAACCTGCTTGTATTTAGAAGATCATCACCAAGAACTGATATCTGTTCTCTGCTGTACTGGTTCACACGAGCTATTAAGATCAAAGACTACCAACATGAATGTTCTCTCCCACCAGATCTACTCTGCAATCATAAAGGAGTCAGATAAGGGCCATCTGTTATTTTACCAGCACAGATATCAGTTTGTTTTAGAATATCTTTCTTGCATATTGTGATTCAGAATAAACTTAACATGATTTTCACCAGGAACAAAGAGCAACATATACATCCCAAAACATTGCAAACTATCCCTTACGGGCCCTATAGCTTTTTAAAGTGAGACACAATGGCAGTTAGATACAGCATCCTCCCAAAAAGCAGGAAAAGTTGACCAAAATTTGTATCATCTTTTGATTAAATGCTTGCTTGAAAACATGTTTTGTAAAATTTCTGAACGTATCCTAATTAACAGGGGAAATAGAAGAGTGAGGGAATGTAAGCTAGATTGTTATTCCATTGTTTCTACTTTCCCTCAGTTACACCTTTTTAAAACATTAAGAATTAAAAAAAATAATGCAAGTCTTACTCCTCCTCTGTTCCACACTGTACAGTGACTTAGTAATTACCCTTACCAACCTTTATACCTTAAATCTTCGCTTTATGCTATGACATCTATTCTATTTCAAATCTGTCACATCCATTTTAATTTTTCTTAACTATAGTTTCACATTAAAAGTGCTTTTTGTATGAGTTTGTATGAAAGCATGAGTTTTCTCATATTTTCATAATTTTCTTGACCCAACAGAAAATCAGACAAGCCAAAATATCTCTCACCAAAAAGCAGAAAAGGTTGTCAATTCTGTAATCTTTCAAACGGAAGTAACTAGCAATGATGTCAGCAGAAGAATTAGTATAGATGCTAGCATGCCTAGTATGCTAATAAGAGCATAAAAATATGTATACACGTTTGTCTTTTGTTCGCAAAACGCCTAGCAATGCATTCTGATACTGCGGTGAGTAATGCAACATAGAGTATAAAAATTAATTCCAATTCCATACATAAAAGAAATTAAATATCCAAAAGAAGACCAGCAAATCTGGAAAGCCAAGACAAATAGTGAATAAATCTAAATATTAAGTGTTCTCCTGAGGACCATAATTAAGCATGATACACTTCTTTAACAGTGTTTCTGAAAACTAAGCAACAATTTTCGAGGTTGTGAAAAAGGCAACAGGAAAAAAAGCCTTAATACGTGGAGTTACCTAAAGCAAAGAAGGGGCAGTTCAAAGACAGTAAGGATGAGGTAAGCATTAAATATTTGAAACTAGATAAAATAGAAAAACAACAGTTGAAAACAACAAACAAGTTGCCATCCCTTTAAACAAACAATAGCTCATTTTGTATTTTAAACAGTAAGTTAGAAACAAAGTTCTTGAACATAATTATGAAAGCTATTTTATAGAAGAACATGGGAAACACCCATGCTATTGTATATGTTACAGTTCTACCCAGAAATTTATGGGAAGAAAGAAATGTTCGTATTCACATTCATTTAACTAAAGAACACACACACACATACACACACACACACACACACACACACACACACAGAATGGCTATCGTTGAATTGTTTTACGTTCCTTCTTGGCATGTCTTGGTAATGAAAATCAAATTAATTGATGCTTCTCCCTGTTCAATACCAGACTTGTCACCATAAGCTACACTTCATTTTATATATGCAGTTTCTTGCTGTAAAAGTGATATCCACTACTGCTCAATGCTATAATGCTATTTTTGATTGACCCCTGAAGTCTTTTCTATAGTCATTTCTAGATCTGCTTAAGTTTCATAGCATGACATAAAAGTCCACAGAAAATTAAAGCATCTATTGTTTAAAGTCTATTGTTCAAACTATTGCTGATTAGGCCCCAATAAACAAGCTTGTTTTGAAATTATATAAAAATAATCTGTAAAGTCCTAGTTACTGAACACTTGATAGCTCCATGTTTATGGCATTTGCACATGATCCTACCCAACAGCTAGTGCAAGGTATACTGAGGAGTGAAGAAGTTCAATGAGAGAAAGAGGGTATCTCATATTGACTAGGTGGTATTGTTAAGTATAAAGGTCTAGATAGATGGTTATTTAGAAGAAGCTGGTGAGCAGTGATTACTAGGCTCCATGCGTTACATGTGAAAGTCATTGTTGTGATACATGTAAGTAACATCTGATAGATATTAAAAACAAACAAACAAAAAAACCAAACACGCACAAAACCAGCCACCCAACCTCCTAACCTAACTAACCACACCAAATTAATTTAGTTCTGTAAATTCTGAGATCTATGGATATTATTAGTTATTATTATTCAACTATTTTCTCTATTGAAGTGGAAAACACAAGATACATTCCTTGTACATTCCTTATGATTTCATACTGCTAGCATAATCCAAGTTCTTTCAGGAATATTGTGAGCTTTAGCAAAAGCATTTAGCCTAATCCTGACAAGGCTTACAGGCAAAATTCCTTTTCACTATCTAAACTAAAGGAAATTCAAGTTTCTAAATA
The DNA here is from genome assembly GCA_032275445.1 of Crypturellus soui. Lineage (NCBI taxonomy): Eukaryota > Metazoa > Chordata > Aves > Tinamiformes > Tinamidae > Crypturellus > Crypturellus soui. Next base: position 61,491 of record JAUBNY010001121.1, on the reverse strand, counting down.
TCTTTAGGCATCTGTCTAATAGAAACTGAAGTCACATGAGTCATTATTTCAATTGTATGTCCATCTATGGAAGTTTCGTCTATGGAAGGGGAAAAGTGGAACTGATTGAAATAGGATAAAACAAACATTTTCATCTGCAAAGATTCTCCAAAATTTAACGTTAAATTTCAATTTGGGGGTTTTCTTTTGCATAAAGAATATTCAAAATAAAACTGTCAGAAAACTTTGTGAAAAACATTAGAAGAAAATGAGCACGCCGTTGGATAGACTGAGGCACAAGTAAGTTTATGTCAGAGTCATTACTAGGCTGTTTTCTGTTGTGCTTTGAAAGAAACTTCTAAGGAATTCTGTGGTTCAGCACATTCTGACTGAACTTCAGTTCTGCTCTGAGTTTATATGCCACGTTACTCCCTTGAAATAGTACTTCAGTCTTATTTTGCCACCAGTGAAAGTATGCACATGTTCAATCACAATTAGAATACATGCCTGACACATCACTTTGAAATTTGGAGGCTAACATCTTACTTCTTGTCTTGATTCTCAAAGTCAAAACCAGAACATTATCCTTCTATCTAAATTTTAATTTGCATTAAGCTTCCATCTCCTCGGTATCTCTTGCATAGCTTTATAGCCCACTAGTCAGGAAGTAGCTAGCTGACTAATCAACATTCTAGCCAAGTTCCTCTGTCAGAAAAATTGGTTATCTGATTTGAGATTTAAATCTTCTTTAGGGTGCCTTTGGTCAATGATAGATCAATCTCTCAGAGTCAAAAATCTTCAAGAGACTCTTTAGAAAGGTCTTGAACACTATGAAGCTTTTTTTTTTTTTTTTTTTTTACTTTTAAAATTATTATTACTGCTGTTTTAGAGCCCCAAGTTTTTTTCTGAAAAAGCTATGTGATACTACAGGAGTCTTGACAATACACCAATTTGCCTCATGTCAGCTACGGACAATCTCTCAACCGGTCTGAGAACATTATATGCTACATCACCTTTGCTATTCCCTTTTATCTCCAACTAGTTGAAAGAGTAATTTATAACCATAAAGGACTGGAGTGAGAACATCAGTAACCTCAAACACTTTAAAAAAGTGGCATATCTTCATGTTGCAACTGGGTAGATGGAAACACAATGAGCTCTTCACTCAATTAATGGAAAAAGCAAGGATTCTGCAGTACATTAGATATTATCATAAGCTACAGTGCCACTGCTATATCAGTTGTAGCAGTATGAAAACTAAGTTTCATTTTTTATGAGTGAAATAATGAAATATGGATCAGATGTATTCCAGTCATGCTATTTTCATTTTTCTGCAGTATTCATCTTGGAAATAATACAATACTGAAAGTTACTAAAATGTTTAGTTTTCAATACTATTCAAATTAATATACAATTAAGTCTAAGTCATTAAAAAAAAAAAAATCTCTCCCTTCTACCTCTTTTCAGTTAACTGAAAATACTTATCTGATACTGGCTAGATGTAGCAGTCTCAGGACCTCAGAAACAATACATTTCAATTCAGCCATATATAAATACAGTCACTGAGAGAATATGATTGCTCCTGAGGAGCAAGTAATTAAAATCCAAATAGAAACACCTAGTTTCCGCAAAGGCCTGACTCAAAAATCTTTTTAAACTCAATGATTTCTAACATAATTAAAAGCAGCAAACTCTTCCTGATATTGGTGATTTCAGCTGAAATATTTAGGGTCTGGTACAGTAAACTATGGGTCTGATACAGGCAGCAGGTGCAAAATACTATTTTCAGGGTAAACCATCTCAGCTATGAAGCTGCTCCTGAACGGTCTCATTCAGCAATTCATTTCTAACAGCAAATAATGGGAAATTGAACAGAACATCCAGACAACTTCAACAGGATGAATTCCTGCTTTTACTCTGTGCACTGTGACTTCCATATTTTTCAGATCCTCTCTCTCCCCTCCCTTAAAAGTAGTCCAGAAAGGAGATGAGCAAAAGTTTTGATGTTATTACAGTCCTAGGTTTTATCAATGTTAACATAAAATCTAGACCACAGAAATTAAAAACAAAACTATAGCAAGGTATTAGTAAGGATAACTGGTAGGTAACAAATGAGCATTTTCTGCACTATAGTAATACAAAAAAAAAAAATAATTATCTTCAGGAATTTAATTCTCCTGTCTCTAAAGCTTATAGCAACTGGAATTTGAAAACAACCTCATTGGATATTCCTTACATACCTGAGATAACATCACTTTTGCAATAGACAGAAAATACCTGGGTCAAATACCCAGGTCAGTTTTGTTTTGCAGCAGAGCAACAGGTCTATTATTTTCACTTCCAGGATATTCTTTCCTGTGTGCTCTTCACAGTACGCAAAATGTTGGCTCTTGGTTATACAAAGATTGTAGCTCACACAGCCACCTCCACTCCCGGGAAAAAGGGATTTGAATCCCTCTAGAGTGAAGAGACAAAATGACTGTAGGTGACTTCTGCGCTATGGTACAAATAGGAGTAGGTAATTTTTCCTTCACTGAAATTTGAAGAGTTGCAATTTATGCATGCATCTGGACAACTAATGGTCTTTCAACCAGATTCCATACAGTATTTGTGTGGACAGTTACTACACCAAATAAAAAGGGTTATTTTTCACAATATTCCTCATTAATAAATTTGTAAATTGCTTGGAATACTTCTGCTGGAAGTGAGTATTCATGTCCTGTAGTAAATATAATTGCATTTAAATATAATTATTGTGGAGCCTTGACATATGACCACTAGCATCCAAAGCACATGCTTAGTAAAACTGGTCAGAACATTGCTGTTTAATATTTTCATATGAAATGTGTATGTATTTCCAATATTCTCGCTCAGCACTACGAGATCAAAATATAAGATTTGACTTTGTTCCCTGTAGTTGTCCCTCCACAAAAACAGGGAATATTATTAAGCCGAACAAAAAACATGACATTTTTTCAACCTTTCCTTTTAAATAAGGCCCCAATCATAACTTTCAATAATTTCAGCCAAAGAAAAGCTTACAATAGCTAAAAGTTAATTTTCCTGAAGACGAAATTTTTAAGCAAAAGTCTGAAATAGCTCAATAAGGGCAGATGGAGTGAGGTCACCACGCTGGCAGATGAAACTATACCAGAAACTTAACTTGGCTATCATAGGCAGTCTGGTGCTTCTTAAAAGTGACACTAAAAAAACTCAGTAATCTGTTAAAGTGAGAAAGTTTAAGAGTTTCAATTTATTCTGAAATTCTGGAAATGAGGCTAGGTGGTGTGTGGTGGGGAAAATACATGATATCGATCAAAACTCATGCACATCCTCTCACTTTTCTGCCTCTAGCATTACATTGCGTTCTTTCTATAGTCTTGCTAAAAGACTCCTTGGCTTCCTTTCATTATTCAGCAAGTATCATTTTTCACTATTACTGTACATGAAGTGTATATCACCATAAACCTTCTCTGTGATGTCCTAAGCACTTTTCAAATGGAAAGCAGGGAGAAAAAAAAAGTCATTATTCCCCCATCCTCTGCTAACTTTTTCTTTCATTATATACTGTTTCAGTTTCTAGAGAATAATCTCACTACCTGCATGCTAGAGAATCTTATCCAAGACCTGAAATGCAACACACAAACAAAAAAGTAACTATCTGAAATACATCAAACCCATTGACAATACATGTTTAAAAACATTACACAGTAGCAAAAAGTATCCCTAGGCTTGGACTACCTTCACATTTGAGTTTGTAGGATTTAATATTTGCCAAAGTATTCAAGCATATCCTCTTGACTGTTTTACTCATTTTGTACAGTGACATTAAAAACTTCGGTTTCATCTAGCCAATTGGGTATATGAGTGATAAATGGAATGGAATGACCAGAAAACTTCATGATCTGAATGCGTATGAAACTTATTTCTTAGTCCTTTCATGAAGAAAGAATGAGTCCAATTGACTGATTTGTAAGGTGAACATCTAAGATTTTTTTTCAATTTTTTTTTGATAGAGTTTTCTTTCCCCTGTTCCAATTCTTCTTTACATGTGCCTCTCTCTTCTCTCTTTCTTCTTTTCTCCTTTTCTACCATTTTTCTCCAATTTTACCTCAACTCTTCCTGCCACCCCTCACCTTTTCATTTTCTACTCTAAGAAAGTATATATGTTTTCTTTCCTCTACCCAAATTGTCAGATCTGAATTCTTTCAAAAAGATATTGAATTTCTTTGGTGATTAGCAGCACATAATACCAAACCTGCCTAAATCAATACACTTCCACATATCAGAACAGCATGTGACAGTACGGTATTATGAAATTGGTAAACGCATCAAAACCATGATTTCTCAATAGTGCTACCTCCATAATAACTAATTTAAGAAAATTCCATTGGTAACCCACACAAACAAACAAACAAACAAACAAACAAACAAAACAAACAAAAAAAAGAGGAAAGAATTCAAGATGTTTCTCTGAGCAATGCTAAGTTGATGCTTCAAGGACTACACTCCATAATGCATAATGTTGAGGGATATTTTTTTTTTTTTGTCACAAAAAGATAAAGGCAGCCCTTACAAATAATTTTGAAGCCATTATTTTTTTCCTGATAGTTTTAAGACATCTTTATGTTTTACTATCTTTTCTATTATTTACAGAAAAGCAAGTTTCATGCAGGTGGAAATTTTGTACTAATAAA
>JAUBNY010001121.1:0-36243 GCA_032275445.1 Crypturellus soui | reverse complement strand
GTCGTCCACCATGACGCCCAGGTCCTTCTCAGCAGAGCTGCTCTCCAGCAGGTCGGTCCCCAGCCTGTACTGGTGTCCAGGGAGAAGAGGCTGAGGGAGCTGGGCCTGTTCAGCCTGGAAAAGAGAATATATAATTTTAACTAAAAAACCACTTCTTACTACAGGAGAGTCTTAGAGATGTGCAGAATCATTTTTTAGTTCATTTCCCTACATGTTATAAATTCCACAAAGAAATCACCTGCAGATAAATCTTGCACACCTTACAGCACATCAAAGAAGAGGAATGCAACAATTAGGAGATTTCCGTGTATAGTACTAACACTGATATGTCACTGAGAAAGTCAAACCTTCACAAGTAGAAGACTTGATTTTGTATAGTGGTGTGCATGTGTTTTCCGTGCAATGTTCATGTATATGCTCCCACCAGCAAATTTCCAAATTTGTTCCAATGATCACAGCAAAATATGCTGGGAGACATTCGTGCCACATCTCAGATACAGGTCTCCCAAACTAACTAGGGATTGAAAAAAATAACACTAAGCAAAACTGTTGCTTATAAAATTAATGAAATTGTGCCTTTTCCTTCAGAGACTTCATGTAAATCATCTTGGCTTAGAAAAATACTCTCCAATATCATTTTTCAAAATATCTTGCAATAATTAAAAAAAAAAGACTTTTCTTTGTTAATACGGAGTTAATATACAACAATCAATATTACAATTGATGAAATCAAAATTCTGTTATGATGAAAAATGCAAAGTATTTAGTGGTTAATGGTGCACCGTATCTCCGAGAACAAGCAGAGTATCAAGTGACAAGCCTGTTACAAACATGACAATAAACAAAACATACTGGACACATTTATGCTAATAGCATGAACTCTGATTTATTTACTAAATAACCTAACTAGAACCACTGGACTATGAATTCAAACACCTGCACTCCCATCATAAGAGAGAAATACCTAGGGTTTTTCAGGAAGAGGTTTCCATGGATTTTTAACAATGGAGTAAATTGAATGTCTCAGTGAATTTTTCAGGTCCTGGAGAGCTGTTATATTGGCATCCCATGGATCATATTGTTCATTTTAATGATGTAAAATTCTGGCATTGACTTTCACATAAATGGCCTCCATAAATTTGAATTGTAGGATTGAGGCCTACTATTATAGATCGGTAAATTAATTCTCCTCTAATGCTACAAATGCTGTCCTATTTATCATGACTAAGTAAATCCAATATTTCAGTCATTAGGAATTCAACACTAGAAACAGCTGGACTTTTTAGATTTAAACCAGGGAGTAAATTCACTAGCAGAGGTCTATAAAACAAGGTCCTAACTCTCTGAAGGACTTTAGAACCCATCAAGCAGTTCTTTATTAGGGGAACAATATTTATGGCAACTTCAAGAGCTCAAATTAGCTACAGGCCAATGAAAAAGGATTGCTTCCTCCCTTTAGAAAAAAAGATCTTAGGGTTCCATTTTGGCTGTATGAGGAAAAGAAAAAAGCAATTTCTACTTTTTCTGGAAATTGAATGATAATAAACTCCTAATGCTTAAAATAGATTTCCCTGCTAATCATGCGATGCATTTAGGCTAGCATGTATTAACTATATCTACTTTTGAAGAAGAGGCAAATCATACCCGTCCACAGATTTTGATCTGTGGTATATTCTCAAATTAAGGTTCTTCTACTCTGTGTATGCCAACATAAGAGAAAAATAAAGGCATAATTAATAATGATAAGTTGAACCTTCTGAGGTTATAACAAAAGAAATTTCTTTCCTTTAGTAATAGACAGAAGACAGCTAATGGAGCCATGCTGAAGTGTGCTTTAATAAAACATGAAATACATGATCTAGAAATGCTTCTTGTGCATATGTATGCCTTCCTGTCAATTTGAAATCGGTGGATAGTGAGAGGCTATTTTAATGATGCATTTCCGATCTTCCAAAGGTGATTCAAGACAGTAGTAATTAAAGTTCTAGGAATGTGGCACCCAGGCAGAGATTTTTAAGAGAGTTCCCAGACAATTTCAATACCAGCCATTATGAAAGCAATTATATTCCTTATCGACTGTAGTTGAGGTATTTCTCACTTGTTGACATTTGCAAAAATTTTGCAAATTCTGATTTAAGCTTTTTGTTTTTAATTATATTTGTTATTCTTTCCCATTTCACATGCTGTTTCTTTGAGCAATTTCTGCCCAAACTGTGCTCAGACTGGTGAGTGTCAGGGGTCCCAGTCGGACAGACATCTTGCCCCTGGGGCAATTTTGCAGAAGTTCTATGAAATCCTCTTTGGCCTTTGTGTGCTCCCGTCCCCAGAGTGTGAAGCTTTTCCAGTAGGCCAGTAACTTGTATTACTAACATCAGACATCTCTCCTTGTTTAGAGCAGTTAACAACTACTTTTTGTTTTAATTTATATTTATCTCTTTTAATGCTCATGAAAGGTATAATTAAACTAATTTCAACAAGAACATCATCCTCAATTTAGCACTCAAGCCTCTAGTCCACTGGAGCCAGACATTTTCTGCCAATAAGTCTCAGGAAGCAACACTATGAAATATGGTCCATTAATTGTAACAGCAAAACGGAGGTACTAACCAATATAACCTGATATGAAAAGCATGGAAGTCAGAGAGACCCTTTTCATAATCTTCGGGGGTTACTGTCTAAGAGCCCAGGTTAAAACTATCATTGCAATAATCCTATTGCACAGAAGTATGCATGCTCAGAAATATGCTGAAATCCAAGTATTAACAAAATGTGTGAATATATTTGGTTATACAAATGAAAAAAAAAGAAGAAAGAAATAGGGACAGAGGAAAAAATCCTTACAGTGGAAGAGAGAGAGCAAACATGCTAAAGGAAATCATTTTAGATAATCATCATAATAAAGGCAAATGATGGGATAATCCCCCCAAACATTAAATATTAAGAATGAGAATATTATTGGTACTTCAAACTTAATCACCAGAAAGCCTTCTTTTAATATATTCAACAACTTTTACAATAATATGTTATTTTTCAATATGCAAATTAAGATTTTTAAGCATGCATTTTTTAGAAAGTATGAATTTCTTATGAACAGTATTATATGTACAGAGATAATTGCACATGTTCTGTTTTTAGCACAGATAGAAAACTAAAAAAAAAAGAATGAATGTGGGAAAAACAGGAAAAAAATAGCCTGAAAACGTCATTTTGCCGTAATTACCCACAAATAAGTTATAACAGTTGGAAGTTCCCATCTAAATCTAGACTCAACAACTTCCAGTCTGCATTTGGCTGTAAAGGGAACTGCATTTTAGCCACATGCCCGTGCTTACGTGAGTAATGTAATGTGACAAAAAGCATCCCGTATCTCACTGGGAGGAGCAAGCTGGAGTGGAGTTTAAGTCTAGGGCTGCGCATTAGGATACCACTGTCATACAGCTCAGCACCTTGGCTCTGGCACCGGCAACTTAGCCACTACAATATAAGTGCATCACTTGCTAAGGTAAAATACAAGCTCCATTTTAAACCCTTACTGATACCACTTACCTCTCTTTATGAGCAAAACTGTTTTATTGACTCATAAAATTCACGTACATTCCCAGTTTGACCACAGGTTTTACTAGATTCATGGGCTTTGGGGAATTTCTTTGGGGAAGTTTGGGGGCCTTGCAATGCAAAACAGAAATCTGTCCTCAATTTCTGCATTGCAGTTATGGCAGATAGACAGGAATGGATGAAACGTAATTCCCAAATCAAACTGTGTTCAAGTTTCTGTGGCAACTTCATCTGTTTGGAGAAAAAAAAAAAGGGTGAAATTATTGCCCATGTTTTGCGCTGTTTCCTCTTTTTTTCTCTTTGATCCAGAAAAAAACATTCTGATTGAAACCAGTGATCCTGATTGAAAGCAGTGATCTTGTTCACATGCCAAATCAATATATTGCCATGCAACTTCCAGAATATTGCCCACAGCCCATCCCTGCACCTTTTGAGCAGGGGCATCTCTGCTTTGAGGCTCTGGGATAAAATTAACCAGCAATCATCCCTACCCATACAGCAAAAAAAAATCTGTTCCATGAGACTGGTGGGTTGCTGTGAATAATGCAGTGGAAAAACAGACTATCTAAGTATATAACTATTTGTGAGAAGTGTAGTATAAACCAAGTGGCTGCAAATTTTATCCTAAGATATTTATTTGGAATGTTTAAAGAATTCTTTTATAGATGCAGCTTATTCCTTTGTGATCAAATGTAGTTAAACAATTTGGTCTGTAAACCCTCGTTGACGCTTTTACATTAGACATGAATTTCTTCCATGCAAATTCTTTTGAAAATTGTCACAATATTTCTAACGCACATGTGGATCAAGTAATCTGTGCAAAAGCAGTATTAAAGCAGTCTATTTCAGTGATATCACCACTTTCAATATGCATTAAAAATCTTATTGATGTCATTGCTTCTGAGCATATATAAATGCAGACAGCAAAACTGTCTTGAAGCGCTCAGAGTTGAAATTCTGCAAAAAATCCCTCAGTGGTAAAAATAAACAAACAGAGACACACGTGAATTTTTATGGTGTAACTTTAACCCTATAATTCTTAAAAACATGCAAAAACAACCCATGCAGGAAATATGAATTGACACAACAGGAATGGCTACTTCAGGGAAAAAAAAAGTCACAGAGATAGACAGCATACATATCTAGATATTTAGAGAGTAGTGCTTGGATTTTTTTGTACTTGCTTTCAGTTCGGTGAATTGCTAGCATTCCTGAGAGTGACAAATTGATAGCCCAGACCAGAAATGATGTAGAGTAGTGCATCATGCCTTCACTTCCAAACATGTGTAATAAAGATATTGCAAGTATAATTGAAACCCCTTTGGTTGTTCAGTGTCTGTCTTCACTTGTCGAAATTCAGAAATGCCACAAACACTTCGAAAGCTGATACATATGGAAGGCTTTTCTTTTCGTTTCCTTTCCTTTTTTCCTCTCCTCTCCTCTCTTCTCCTCTCCTCTCCTCCCCTCGCCCTTCCCCACCCCTCCCCTCCTCTCCTCTCCTCTTTTCAAAAATCTCCACATCTCTTACTGAAACATCTAAAAGTTGTGAAGAACCTCATGATGGATTCTCAGTCTTGCATGTGCCTTTAGTCTGCTGTCAGCAGACTACTTGGTTCAGCAGATTCATTTCCTGAGTTCTTCTCTGCTGAGAACTGTGCATTCAGTTCAAATGCTTTCTTGCATAAATTTTAATTTCCCTGCTTTTAAATTAATTTGTAATCATTTACATAATGGTTAGCATCACTTTGCCTTGGAAACTTCAAGGATCACATCTTTTACAGGTCATGCAAACATTAGCATTGAGAGTGTTGCTAGGCAGTTAATAAATCCTGACAAGGAAAATTCCTTACGACTAGGAAGAAAATGGAATTGTTCATCATTTCCACCTCATGACTTCTCTATCAGACAGAGAACCCCTACTGTGAACAGGTTTCAAATATTGATGGCCTTGTGATTATTAGCTAAAAGATACGTTTTGAACAATTAAGCTCAGATCACATCATTGATAAGGTGAGGAATGGCTCTTATTAGGCCTAAGAGGTAAAGATGAACTGTTACGCTCACTTTACAGTGACAATAACTAATACAGCGACAATAACTAATAATAAGTGATTGTTCCGTGACACCAAACTGAGGCAAAATGGGAAGAATTCAGAATCTCTAATTTGCTGTATATAATTATTTGTTGATTTAAATTTTTCAAACGAGTTCACCATGAGAGATTTTCCTAGACATAAAAAGAGTTGCTCATTTCTACTTACTTATTCTGAATGAATCCCAATACCTTATTATTTTCTTATTTATTTTCATTATAAGTGAACAATAGCAAGCTACCACTTAATCTTTCACTTCACTGAATTCCTTCAAAACTGTAAAATGAAAACCACAGGCAGTAATATCTAAATTGAAGGTCTTCACCAGTTACAGCTAAAAATGAAGGCTGCAGTAATCATTTGCAAATTGATCAATACATATTCAACTCGAGGCAACTGTGTTCTCTCCAATCTGTCCTCATTACACACGCCACAGCAGTGACATGCATTAGCTTCTCCATTAGGGAGTTAATGTGATCAAGCTCCTGCAGGCCTGCACAGGTTGTCACTTCATATTGACTTCTCCTTTAGATACAACTGTTTCCAGATTTCTCTGGACACAGAGTGCAGAACTGCAGGAAGTTAGCACTTGTCATCACAAGGTGTTTGAAGACACGTAATTAAAAAGGACAGAAATGTGCAAAAATGAGCAAGACTCACACTTTTTTTTTATCATGTCAGCGTAGACATAACTGAAGCTGGAAGACCAGAGGAAGTGGTGTTAACGAAAGATGCCACCCATAGATGGCTATGTCTAAATGAGAAATAAATGTCTTTCCTAGTCTGCTGCTGCTGAGGAAAAGCAGGTTGTGGCCATTTTCATAAAGGTTTGTAACATTAAGAGTGCCTGACCCCATTCTCTGAGGCTGCATAATCACCATGACGTTTCATATGACACACAAGGAATTGTTAAAGCACAACCCCAACCAGCTTGTTCACCTGCTACACGTATGAGCCCCTAAATGAAGGCAGTAGTGTAAGATGAAATATATAAAACAGTTACTGCAAAAAGCACTGACACATTTGCAGTACTAGACTTTTTTTTTAATTGCACCAGTTAAGCCTCCTACAAAATAATTTGAAAGGATCTGCCTTCTCTATGTTGATAATAAAGTGGTTCATTAATTTTGACTGCATGAAGCAACTGATATAAAATAATTAGCAGTAGAGAACAAATTATTGCATATTCAGGAAAGTATATAACCACTTTTAAATCAACGATATATCATATGTGGACCCTGGAAAACATGGAAAACATGGAAGTAACAGGAAACAAGATTCCTGTTAATATTAATACTAACAAGACTCATAATTATAATTATAGATCATAATAAAATTGTATATTATAATATACTAATTATAATATACAATTAATATATAATTAATATATAATTAATATTAATTAAATATTAACTACTGCTTGCTACCAACATACCTATTGCTCTGCTGCTTGCCAAGTTCCAAGACAATACATCAACAGATTTGCATAATGCAACCTAAATTTATGTTCACTTCTTCCTGTAAATCACTCCTGACACTGCACTAGTTCTCAGAGTGATGCTCCTTCCTGCAGCTGGCCAGGAGACGTCAGCCCCAGATGCATCCCATTTCCTCGCTGGTAGAGGTGAGAGGTTAATACAAGGTAGCTCAAATGAGGAAACTCAAAATACCACAAAATGACACTGCCTTGGGAATTTCCTCAGCAGCAAACACAATTAATTCAAATTTCATTGCTAGATATAGGGCTCAATCTTTACCTTTTGGGATATTCCATGTTCTGGAATATCAGAAGTTATACCCATTTGTGAGTTTTAATTAATTACTTTACCTCTATGGTTGGAATGGAGAATGGTAGAGATTTGTTCTCTGCCTAGAGAAGAAGGTTTTCTGCAGTTCATGGTCTGTTCAATAAATATTGCAAAATGTTCCATGCGAAGGAGTTGCAGCAGGAAGGAGACACCATTCATGATGAGCAAAAGCCAGGCGTTCAGAAGTCACTCGACAGCACACAACCAAAATTAATATTGCAGAAAGAGGACAAGCAACTAAGGAATCTCAGAGAAAGCACATAACAGAGTGGGGTAGGTTGGTGTGTTTGTTTGTTTCTTGGTCATTTAGCCCATCACAGTCGTCACCTTAGACCTCTGACTGCTGGGGCATTTTATAGCATTCAGAATGAGGGTAGCTGACAGTTTTCTGAACTCTATCCCGTTCTTTGCAAACAGTACTGTGCACAGAAGAGAGGAGAAGACAACTTATTTTTCTATTAAGCTTCTCCACACTTATAGTTGTCACACTTAGGTGTGTAGGCTGTGGCAAATAACAACTAACTGTCCAAAACAACTAGCATCAAAAAGCCTAAGTCTTATTTTTGCTCAAGTTTAAATTAACATTCTAGGATTTTGGTGCTGTGCTTCTGTACAGAGCATATATGTAACTTAATTTTGCATTGTTTTAAGAATTGATTAGAAAAAAACTTGAAAACAAAATTCAATTATATGGTCTCTAAATTGTGTAGAGCAGGATGATAAGGAGAATATAGTAATGTTATTTGATAGTTACTTTAAAGTTCTACTTTGGTCTGATATTAAGAGGGTCTAACAGTAAAACATTGTCAAAAAGAAGACAGAAACAAAGGAGAAAAACAAGGCCACAGAGATAACCTCTGTAAATCAGGGTTTTCCTCTTTTCTTCCATTACAAATCTTGCCATTTTTACATCATTTGCAAGATTCCACTAAATAACTATGTGATGATTTGTAAGATGTCTCTGTTTCCTTAAAACTAACTTCATAATTTCTGTGATATGGCCACATTTGTCCACCATGAGGTGGGAAGGACAAATGGCAGGTAGAGATGAACTGATCTCACAGCACTGCCTGTTTCCCAGGTCTGTGGCCTTTATTGAATAAGGTGCACTTCTGCACGTAGGGCTTCTGTGCACTGGGAATAGAAAACTCACCAGCTAATTATTTTATTTCTATTTTTACTTCCTTCACCAGGAGAGTCTGTTTTAATTCTGAAAAGAAAGGTAAACGCAAATTCTAGCTAACATCCATATATTTGTGTCAGGAATGATCTTGTCTTCTTGCTATGGTAAAAGGGAAACATCATGGTATGGAAAGCCACAAGGTGAATCACAGAGCAGGAACGCCAGGACACAAACACAGCCGTCACAGCAAAGTGGGGACGAGCGTGAGAAAGGAGCTTGAGCCCAGTCGAGAGAGCAAGAGCCCATTGGCAGGGAACACAAAGCCAGCTCACAATTAAGGCATGAATAGCACAGAATATTGAAGTAGTTAAACTTCTAAAACAGCACTCAAAAGAAAATTTAGATCCTGCCTGAAGAAATATAGATTTCATTTGTATCCTGCGGTATTACTCATTGCAATTTGTTTTCCTTAAGAAGATGACAACTATAAATTATACATTATCACCTCAGCTTCATTAGTCTTGTGTTTCAGCCGTGCCTTGTACACGTTAGATTTATTTTGACATTACAAAAATTCCTATCCAGATATTGAACAATAAAAGAGTCAAAGCCAAAAATAATTTGATTGCAATTCCCAAACTTTTGACAATATTACTTGCAATAAGTGAAAATGCTGCAATTCACAGTGACAGTATACAACAAGAATTCCCCTCATTCAATCCAAAGTTACCCTGGCGTGACTTGATTTCTTCTGAACAGTGGTAACTGGGACTTGATGTATTATGGGACACATGTAGAGTACAGATCTTCTAGAAAATATTTACAATATTTAAAAAGCACTACTTAAAACTAAATGGCTAACATGGATAGGCTGCATCAGAATGACTTTTAAAATAAATGAACTGTACCATAATGTGATAAAACTGATGTTATAGATCAGTGGCCTTCAACTCCTTCCAGTTGTTTAAATAAAAAAAGAAATCCAAAGAGAAACACCTTCCCAACCACAGAACACACATCTTAAAGAAACATAATACATTAAGCAACGTGCTGTTTTATGAAAAAGTGAACATTTGTACTGCACAGGTGTGTACTGAATTTACTTCTGGCTAATTTAGTAAGTATTTTATTTTTATTTTAGACAGCTAGGAAAAAAAATCCAAATCTTTACCGCCTCAGGCTCCTGTTAAATGAGAAGCCCAGTAATAATGAAACAGAAATACAGAAGATGTATTCAGCCCAAACTGAGGGTGGTTGTTAGTTCCTTCATTTCTTCTTCTGTAGATTGTAAATTTTAAATGAAGTCCAGTGAGAGACTAGATGAAGACTGAAGACAAAATGTAATCCTTATCTTGATCATTTCAAGATCAGGTTCCTGTTTAGATTTTCAATTCAGTTCATTAAAAGCAACTATTGTTAAGGAACAAAAAGATTTAAAAAATAGTTCCTAGTAACAGAAAGATGTAGAAGACAGTAATTAACAAAATGATTACTTACCATAATTACATAATCAGAACAGCTATGTGATTTTGTTCACCTGATGCCTTTCCCACCTTCCCCAATCACCCTTCCTCCCCCACAAAAACCCACTAGGAGGTCTGAGTAATTAAAGAAAATGGCATATCTTAACATGGCATTGTGCTTTTTGTGCATATTCCTGTCCCTGCTTGAAAGGCTGGTTTTCCTGGTTATGATGCACTAATACATCAGTGTAGATGCATCAGTCTAATATATTAGCATTACTACATCTAAAAGTGGGCTGCTGTAGCTCATGTTTTCTGCACCTCGACAATACAGGGCCTCTGCCATGCTGAGCAGCCTATCCTTCTTGCTTAAGCCAGCTCCGGCCATCGAGAAGCTTAGGAAAAAAGCTACATAGACTCTATCAAGTACCCGGGAATCCCCAAATGATCTGATAAAAAACAAACATGGAAAATCCAAATTCTATTTTTTGGTGTTAATTATTATTTAATACCAGTTCAATTCCAAACCAAAGCTGAATTTCCAAAACATGATCTGAATCTAAAATATTCCTATTAGCTTTGTCCGGCATTTGCTCTTTTGTCCCTTAAGCTAACCAGAAAAGGGAAGGTTCCAATAAAACAGGATTAGGTGGCTGAATGAGTGTTAAACTTTCCTATCTTTTAGTTAGAAAAAAGGTCTCTCCCAAAGAGTACAGATTATGTCTGACATAACAAGATATTTTACCAAGTTTCTAACCACTTCTTTAGTGTACAGTCTATGATTAAATGATTTTTAGTTGAATCTTGGATTGCTACAGGAACATTAAAAAAAGAAGACAAACAGCTTGCCCTGGTGACATCTGCAGTGCTGTCAGGTTTTTGAAGATCTGCCTCCATTCAATGATTAAAGGACAAACATATGGAGGAAAAAGCTGGGGATCGCTCCATGCCAGTGATTGGCAAACTCTGAAGTCGTAAAGATTTGCCGAGAAATGAACTTCTCCAACAGCAGCCTCAGCCCAACCTCCTCTTGGCAGCTGGAGCAGCTCTGCACTAAGGCACCCCTAGGGAAGGGCGGCCTGGGGCAGCTGTCTCCCCGGTGTCTCCAGGGACACCAGCTTGGATGCAAGAGTCCCCTGAGTCCACCTTTCCCGTCTCAGTGGCAGTGCTCAGATAGTCTTTTCAACCAGCCCAGGCTGCTATGTGTCCATTCCCATATAAACTGTTCAGCTTTTCTATCATCTTGTAGAATGTTGTGTGAATGTCAGTCATCACACTATTAGGTGAGAAAAGCACATTATCAGGTACAGAACTAGTTAATTTTGAAGATAACCCATACAACTGATATATTGATTAATCAGTAAAAAAACAGCTTGTGGCCTCATTCACAGGCAAAACAATTTAATCTTTTTTCATAAACAGATTTCATTTTGACAGAGCATTCAGAAATAAAGCTCGTGAAAATAGAAATGCTAATGTGGCTAAGAGCACAGTAGAGGAAGTGTAATGATGTGCTGGTGGAAGAGTAATGGTCTATGAATGTTCTAGATTAGATATATTAACTGTCTAAAAATAGAATTCTGATGAATTAAAAGGCGGGTTCAAGATAAGAATAATGCAGTTTTAGAAGTATCTCTCTCATTTCCTGACCAAGATGACAGAAAATTGTAGGGGGAAATGAGAAAAGCTACAAGGGCACAAAACACAACTATCATGAAACTTTAGTTACTCCATTATTAGGGTAATTAGCGTAAATGAACAAGCACAAGATCCCGAAATTAAGGGTTTATAGCTACTGTGTTGCAGGAATCATAATATCCTTAGGTTCAGCTTCCTCGTAGGTGCAACAACTCCCTGAAACGCAGACAGCAGCAGTGCTTGCGCTCCTAAGGGAAGCTACAGGAAAATTATGAAACTTGTTAGATCAAACTGAAGGATAAAACCTTTGCTGACTCTCTGGATAACAGTGAAAAGTGCTAACAGTTCAATGTAGACCAAGAAACCAAGAAACATTTCAAAAAGTACAAAATAAAACCATCCTGGCTAACTTGCAGATCTAGTTAACTACAAATGTTTATTTCAATCATGAATTCAGCTGTATCAAAGAGCAAAATATGGACAAAAATATTAAAGGTAAACACAGAAAAATAATAAAGAAATAAACAGAGAAGGAGAAAGAAACTAAGGATTTGTTTGTTTTCTGAGGAAGCAGCAAAGCAGGACTAGGTGCACAGCACGAAGGAGAAAATTTTACCCCTAGTAGTATTTAATAATCAAAACACACACATCTCTGCCAACGCTTCTTAAATATGAATTTTGCTAACTGTTACTTTTCAAACTATGTCTTATAGCCGCATTCAGACATTAGGAGAATAGTTTACTAAAATAAACCAATGAAATAGCTCACAACAGCATTGACTTTGTTTTCACTATTTTTTCAGGTCTAAGACCAGCTGTGAAATGATGCATTTCTCATAGCTTTTCCCTTGCCTTTTTATAAACTGAAGGCCACAAGACAGTGATGGAAGAAGACATTGAAGGCCACAGTTTGAGCTTACATGAGAGCTATGAAAGTTAGATGTTCCTTTTGAAAATCTGCTGAGTACCATATTTCCATACAAAAAAAAAACAAAAAAAACCCGAAACAAAACCTAAAACTGTTGGTATTTGTGCAAGACTAGTCTGCCAAACCAGTGTTTTCCATATGCATCTTCCACATCCTGCTTGTCTCACATCAATGTTAAATCTCCTCTAAAATTCCTTGCATTCCTTGCTATATAATTCAAGTATATGTCTGTACACATCTAGTCTTAAGTTATGATGTTGTTTTAAGAAAGGCCCTAGCAATGCTGAAATTGGAAATACACAGGAGATAAGACAGTTCAATAAGGCAAGTGGCATGAGAAATGAATGAGGTGTCTGGCTTATCTGTTAGAACTGAAAAAGGCAAACACTTTGGAGGCAGATATTTTCAATTAACACAACTGAAAGAGCTCACAATTATCTGGTCAGAGAGAATCTTCCTGAAACCTTGAATTAATTGCACACAAAGCTTGGAAACTTCACAAATACAGAAACACTGGTCCAGCAATTTAGCGAACAATCTTATCTCTCTACCCTTACGTATTGCACAACCTAGTTCATTAAAGTAGTCTTTATTTGGGAAGAAAAAGACATGGCAAAAGGGCAAATAGCGTCCCTAGGAGAAATGTGAAACAGTGAAAAAACATCCAGGCATAAAACATCCACACATTTGTAAGCGTCACTGTTCCCTTTTCGAATTTCACCACAATTTCAAAGCCAGGTATCAGACAGAACACGCCAACACGCATGGCAACACAAGCAGAGCATGCCTCGGTGCAAAACAAAGCGCTTCACCTGTTCATTAGCAAAAGCACTTACAAAAAGCTTCTGCCACAGCAGTTGCATCAATGCCGCTATCGATTATCTGTGGCTTTTTGTTGTTCCTTTGCATGGTGAGAATCTAGCACTGAATAACTGTAGTTGCACAAACCCTGCAAGCCCTGGTATGTAGGCTGACCTAGAAAGGCCTGCATTTTCCTTTCCCTTCCACCTGGGTGACAGGGAGGATACAGCAGGAGGGCAAGTGATAGGTCTTTTCGAACTAAAATCTCAACCTAACCCAATAAAACCTCTGCAGGAACTTACTTTAGTATAAATTATCAGACCAAATACAAGATCTGTGATTCACCTAATGGTCAAAAGAATATCTTTTTTCGTGCATTTTTCTTTCCTAACAGACATCTGAGGCTAATGAGTGATGATCCTGCACACAGTACAGTGAAACACAGTCTAGTGAAAATAGGACCTCGAAAGCCAGTCAGTGCATTAAATTTATCTGATTTATAAACATGAACCATTCAAAACTTTTATGGTGATGGAAACTACTTAAAAATTAAATGCTTCTTCTCCCTTGAAAATATGAGCTCACATAGAAACCCAAATTAGTGCTAGGTGTATCACCTTTTGTAAAATGCATTGTACCTCAAATCTCATCTGAGCAGTGAAATACAGCAGTGCAATTTGCTTGGGCCAAATGAAAGACTGTTCTAAACAAGTTGCATATCCCTCCTCCACTGAGATAAAAAACAAACAAACCAATAAAAAACCCTACACAAAACAGAGGGTATCTGGAGTATTTAGTACAGCATAACTGAGCTGTAAATAATCTCTCTGGAAGATTAATTATTATATTCAACCACTGATTGAAAGGGAACAAGTGAATGAAGTATACTTAAACTAAAGCACTTTGGGATGATACAGATGAAGAGAGATCTGTTTCGTTTTATCAAGTATTTTTCTAATCTCCAGAAAATTATTAAAAATTAAGAAAAATTTAAAGATTTGCACCTTGCACCAATGACATCTTGAGAAATTATGAACTGCTCATCATAGTTTTAGAGACTTCCCGTTTACTTTTCAACACAGATTCATGAATGGTTACATAAGGAAGTAGGATATTAGCATTAGGGTAACGTCCATAGAGTTGCTGTTTCCACAGAGTTGTTTTCACTTGTATCTTAACTGCTTACACAGAATGTAAATACATTTTGTAAAAGGCCAGACTGAAATAAAAACATTTTGTTAATATCAAGAAGAAATTAAAAAAAAAAATCCATCTGCCTGTGGTGTGTTTGAGGCAGACATATGTAGGAATTAGAAATTTTGACAAAATGTGGAGAGGGAAAAAATGGAAATAAACCCAGAGCATTTTAAAGAATAAGGACTGACAGCAAAATGTACTGAAAGCATTTAGTGCAACTTGGTTTTGAAAACTTGGACCAATCTGAAAAGTGACAGAATAGTGAAGCACCAGCCTTAGGGTATCGAAGCAAGTTTCAAAGATTAAGCTGTTTTCCTCATAACTGACTCTAATACTGAATTTGCAGTGTGGAGCAACACAGAGCTGGGCACTGGGCTACCAAAAAAAAAAAAATCTCCTTGCTGTACAGCCTGCTGGTTCTCCATGACGACCTGGGACTTAGGGCAGCTCTTTCACCAGGTGCTTTCACACAGCAGGTACTTCGTACTGCTGACGGGCCTGCTCTGTCTGTAGTATAACTATGTATCTAATAATTCTAAACATCACAGTTATTGCTGCTAAAAGGCTAGACATGCAATTTCCTAGCTTACACTAAGCATTATGGCATGTCTTGTACCATTTCATTCATTAGTGTGAAGAAAATACTTTAGCAGTATGCTAAAGCAGTCTTCAGTGTACGTGTTGATCTAACCAGCTCTGCCTTGTACAAATATTTATTGCAATCCAATAGCAGTGCAATTTTTCATTTTCCCTTAACAGTTTCTTCAAGTTGTCTAAATGTTGATTACATTAAAAGCATAATTCTAAGAAGCCTCTCAAGGCAAGAAGTGTTTTGAACTCTACTGTATCATACCAGTAAGATTAATTTGCTCCTATTGATCTTCCAAAAACTGTTGTAATGATGTAAGGCTGGCAAATTAAATGCTACCAGATGTGAGATGTTCATTATATTCCTAGAGGAATGCTGATAAAGATGATGAAATGATGAATGTGGTCTAAAAGCGCTTGAATGGAGGCTGGCCATCTCAGTTTGGAGAGTTTTTTTTCTTTTCTTTCTTTTTTTTTCCCTCTCCTCCCCACCCATAAACTTTTGCTATAAAGCATAGAAAACTTTTACCATACATATAGGAAGTTGGAAGAAATTAAATAATTCCAGATATAATAATAAAAAGTAGGATTTGCTTTTTGAGATGGCTTACAGTAAACAATAGAAGTTTTGCTCATGCTTATACCCTCAAAACAATGTTCACTACATTGAGAAAGTAAGAAAGGTGGCTACAGCCAGGTTTCATTTACAGCTCTAGTAGTCAATTTGCATATTAAATCCAGATGAAAAAATGCAATTGACTTCTTTTAAACTATTCATGAACCTATTCATTCAGATGAGAAATTAATTCATGTCTGACTGTGGGAAGGCAGTGCAAGAACGGTTTAAGGGGTAACGGAGAGGTGAGGAACAGGAAAGAGTAAAGTAAATTAGAGAATTTCAAAGTAAATTTAAAGATGTTACATACTTACCCTTAACACCATACTTTGGATACACTTTCACATAATGACTGAAATTTTTCTGGCCAAACACTGTTCACACTAATGGCAGTTTGCAGTTGACTAAAATTAATGGCCTTTCCCTTAACTTTATCCTAGAATAATCTTCCATGGCTCCTTAAGATGAAAATGCCAGTTTCATCATTTTGGCTAAAAACATAAATCTTCTGTTTCAATAGAATTTGTTGCCAAAATGCCTTTTTAGTCTCAGTTTGCTGGAAAATAATCAGAATTGTACTGGGTGGCTCCCAAGGACTTGTCTTACTGAATTTCAGAAGGATCATGAAAGCACTGATATCAAAGACAAGACTTCAGAGAGCATCCTGCCCTCACTCAATTCAGTGTACAAAACCCCAGCCAGGTCAATGGTGAGTTCTCTCCTGGGGACTTACAGGATTATGCTTTCTCCAAATGAGCAGTGGAAACGCTCAGCGACATTCAGATATTCTATCCTGAGCTTTCCCTGAGAAAGCTGAAGAAAAGCATACACAGCACCCTTTTACTATACCTGAACATCAAGCTCAATGAATTAGTCTCAAAGAGCAAGTGTGACCTAAATCCTAGGGACCATGATTTCTACTAAGAACATTGTTGATAACTTTCTTAGATTAGCAAATCTCTAATAGCCTGGAATAACGAAGGAATAAAAATGCACTGAATGGATCAGATAGTAAATCCATTGCATAAGGAAACAGATACAGCAGCTATTCTCATCACAGTTTGATGACCACCTCAGCTGTCAAGAACGAAATGTTTTATACTGTACATGAAAAACTACTTTCACCTACAGAAAATTAGTACAAAGGAGAGGAACAGTGCTAATTCTCTCTCTCTCTCTCTCTCTCTATATATATATACACACACACACATATATATATATATATATATAAATCTACCTTTATGAATATTTTCAGGAAGAACTTAAGGATGCCTATGAACCTATGAAAGAATGAAAGACACTATTCATCAGTCTGCCAGAGGAGGGAAATTGAAATTGTTATAGCTTAAATTTTTATGCTGGTTTCATGAGACTTCATGGAAGCATCTCAATAAAAGATTATTTTGCAGTGAAAATTGCTGGAGATATAACCCAGAAGGTGAAGATATCATTCAAGTCTTATTGGCATTTTATCTTAGGCTGCCTTTTGCTATTTAGGCACAGATTCTGAGAGGATTTTTGCAAAACTAAGGAGTATTAGAAAGCAAGTCAATATTGTCTCTACAGTTTTTGATTACGTTATGCCAGAAGGGTACACAAGAATAAAACTATGATCAGTCTATTTGCTCCTTATCATTTGAGATGAATGAAGTGGATACATGTCCCCTATTAGACAGTATTTTTGTATCTTTTATATGATACTTTTAGTATCATATCATTATAACCTCGTTCAAACACTTAATCCATTGTTTATATTCTTAATCATATTCCTTCATTCCTTAATTTAAAAATGTAGATATTTATGTATAGTTAAAACCACTGGTAAAATCATATGCATATAGAAGAAAAACAAACAAACAAAAAAACTGAAAAGACAACTACTGTTACTTCCCTGGCTTTAGTTCAGTGTATATTATTTATCAGTACTTCATAATGAAAAAAAAAAAGTGTATTTCCCTTTTTTTCCTTTATTATCTCAATCATCTATTTTACAAAATAAACATACTCAATTCTTTACATCTTTCCTCCTTGGAATTTTCCGTCAACTTAGCCCATAATTCTTGAGTACTTCTCTAACAGGCCTTACATCCTCATAAATTTTTAAAGGTAACCTTCACTGTATTACAGATGAGCAAAGACTAATACAAGCACTGTCTAAATAGAAGGTTACTTGTTGATATAAACTTGCTTCATCGATTTGTAGTCCCTTCTCTTTTCTAACCCTCCACCTTCCTTTAATTTTTCCACACAAATAAAAAAAAAGTGCTTATTTAATTACCTGTGATATTGTTTTGCTGAGTCCATTCGATAGTTCACCTTCTGACATTTCACCACACCTTCTGCTAGAAACGTGAGCAAACTGCTCAAGTTCCCTTAGCAGCTTTGGACACCCAACAACTCATTTAGCCAAAGCCTAATCTGCTGCAATTTGTTGAACTCCATGGGAATAACATATTTTGTTAAAGCTAATCAAGCTCCCATCTGCTTCAGAAATAATTTATCCTTATTGCCATAAAGTTGTTCTTGCTTATTTCTTATATCATCAGATATATTGATTGTATAACTGTTGAACTTCTACATAGCTTTAAATTTTGCCAGAGAAATGAGATAATAATTAAGAATTAGCTAATGTGTTTCAGAGACTTTCGGGCTTCATGCAGGGATCTATTTCAGTTGAAAGGTCTGCTTTTTAAACATTTTATTAAACTCATTTTATTCAGCAAGGTAATAGCAGAGCTTTTAGCACAGATGGCTCAGCAGATTTCAGTCACGTTATTCTCTTCCGAGACCGCACATCCCCAGGGTCAGTCTAGCCTAAATTTCTGAATTCAGAGAGGCAGCACAAGTTCCATTTACTTAACAGAAATCTCTCACTGTGGACCTAATCCCACATGTGTCCATGAAAAAACCTGACTGATGTCCACAGATGATGGACCAGGTCCCAAAGCAATCAGAAACCAAATATTCCCATGTAAGTGCATATATCTTTTATACATTAGTTATAAAGAACTTGCATTAATACTCCTGCCTTTTTAGAAGATTTTACTGAATAATTTTAGGAAATTTATTTCAATGGCAAAATACTTTCTTTTACTGCTAATACATGTGGGGCTTTGAAAGCTATTGATCAGATCTTCTGCTTCTGGACAGCAAGTTCAGACACTATTGAGAGAAAAAAACAAGTGGCTCCTGAATTTTCTTGGTATCTAGTCACAGACAAACATAATGAAATTACATACACATGGTACTTAGCCCTCCAGACCCTGTGCAATACCAAGGAACATGCATGAATTAGGATGCATGCCTAAAAATTGTTCATTTCTTTGGATAGATCTGTTTCTTTAAATTGAACCCTTTTACCTTCCCTGTTTAATCTCGAAACATTAGTGTGAGCTTTATACTGCAATTCTGTTACTCCGTTCAAGACTGATCAATGCAATGACTGAATGTCAGTCTTACAATCAGAAGAAAAAGCTAGAGAAACCACTAGGGTTTTCAATATTTCAGATAGAGCAAAAAAGAAACAAGGGACAGATTAAAGTGGGAGGGTTTTAGAATATGTTAAGTCATCTTTTTTTTTTCTGCCTTCTGTTCAGCCACAGCGCTGAGACCTCCTGATTAGAAAATTCTGGCTACTGCAGCATTGACTAGCAAGGTAGAACATTTACATTTAATTTTCTCTTATCAGAATCAAAGTAATTATTTTTGTGTGCATGGTTCTAGCTGCAAGGAGACTGGGCACACTGCAAGCTGGCTGATTTAACTGCTTATGCACTAGGGTCCTGTTGAGTTGGTTTACAAAGCCTGCCATATTCCATTTACAATATACCTTCTCTGATGTAAATACGCCAGCATGTGAGTTCAGAATTTAATTTTAAGTACTATTCATGAGAGTAAAATTTACTTCTGGAAGTGAAACACTGAAGGAAGAATTTAAGCTATTTTTGCATTTATGAATACTAATACAACAGGAAAAACGTTCTACCTCTTCAGAATAAAATTCTAAAAATTCTGATAAACACCATTTCTTATTCAAGATATTGCTCTACAAGGACTTATCTATATGCTTCACTTTATAAGCTAAAGAAGTTCTGTAAGAGATACTGAAAAATACAGAACTAAATCTTGGAGAAAATTCTAGTGGGAAGAAAAACACACATTAGGCTGATGTTGGGCTATTTTGCCAGAACCTGACTTTGATTTGTCTAGAGGGTCAGACACATTATGTAGAGATGTTGGTCTCCCCCAGTCTCAGAACCAGAATGTCCTATCGGGCGCAGATATCCAGAAGAAAGGATGAAGGCTGCTCCTCCCTGTTCTCTCAGCTCTGAGGTACATATGTGCAACCTGCTTACACATCGGTTGTCTGACAGACGGCAATAGTAAGCTTCTAGTGCCTCGGAAAGCAATTCTGGCACATTCCAGTTACGACAGCACTCATTAAGAAACTTTTCCCACATTTTTCATGACTGAATCTTTTTATGGCGAGACAACTGTATGGGAAACAGCGTATGTCAGTACATACAGTAAAAAACAGGGTTATATAGGAAGATATATCAACATAAAACCCTAGCAAATGTCAGGCTAATAATCAAGCCTATCACTAAAAAAAATTCTCTCCACTTTAGATATCAGTTCAGTCTGCACAGATGTTCTTCAGAAAAGACATATTTTCTCTGCAACATATGAAACCCCAAATCTTTCAATAAAATTCCTGCAGGCTTTTTCTTTTTTTCATCCAGCTCCTCATTTTTTAATTGCCGTTTTATCTTCCATCTTATTTGCTCGGGATTTCCACTGGCATAATACCTTTGAGACCGTCAGGATCTTTATTTAGAGTATATGCTCATAACTGCAGACAGCAAGATTTCCTTGCGGGATTTGGGGAATGGAAGAGGTGTTCTTTAAGGAGGTGTTTATCTGCAAGTTGAACAACTGATAGCATGGTTCAGACTTTCAAATAATTGTCCGTCAAACATGAAAGGCATATCTCACACTCCACATTATTCCTCTCTAGCGAGAAATGCAGTACTGCTTCATATAACCTCATTTCCATAATCATATACAGCATATCCAATATGTTACATGAACATGGGAAATAAGGTTCATAGCCTGCAAAAGCTGGGATTTACCAAGCAGGAAAGAACATTAATTCATTATTATTCATAAATTCAACATTATCTGATTCCCTTCACTGTCCGGAAATGCAATAACTGCACTGTCCATTCAGAACAGGTTCCTCAGTTTCCAAAAGAGAAGGGTTGAAATTCCTTCCTGACTGAACTCAAGAAAAAGAGGAAGAGCAAGTGCTTACCACAGAGGCCCTAAGCCTGTTACCCCAACCAGT
Organism: Crypturellus soui; assembly: GCA_032275445.1. Taxonomy (NCBI): domain Eukaryota; kingdom Metazoa; phylum Chordata; class Aves; order Tinamiformes; family Tinamidae; genus Crypturellus; species Crypturellus soui. Next base: position 15,086 of record JAUBNY010001121.1, on the reverse strand, counting down.
CCTGGCCTTTAAAAAGATGCTGCGAAGTGGCTTTTGGCCACAGCTACAGCTCTTAGCAAGAGCGCTAAGAGTATGCCAGTAGTACACTGTAAATGTTTCTAAATTAAGTTCAAGTTTCAGTTCAACTGCAATATGAAAAAGGACCGAAAGGTTGGTGAACACCACAAAACACACCTGCAAGCATAATGCAGAGGGCAAACAAATGTGACAGTCAACACAAAACCAAGTAGGAGCACCCCAATCACAACAATTTCAGAAAATAACAAGGGGCAACTGCATGGTCTAGCCTTGAGATCTGGTTGTCAAGTAACATTCAGTGAATAAAAGTTATTACTTTTAAGCTGATATATTCAGCATTCAGTCTACCATTTGCATATGTATCCTAGAAATTCCAAGGTCATTTAAATTTCCTGAAAGTAAGTATCTTAGAAATACTACGTTTAAGACAGAATGAGCTTCTATCAAAAGCCAATTTTCCCTTGAGAGTTCAACAATCTTAATTCTAGTATTACGTTGCAAAGGTGCAGATATCTGCAACCAATAAAGTAGTATAGAGGAATATGCAAAAAAAAATCTCTGTAGTACTTCATTCACAAAAAAGAATTTTGAAAAGAAATAGGAAAATGCTGAGATGCTCAGTTTTTTGAAGTTCAATAATGTTGGTAAGATTCATATTTAGAAATGACTAGATCTGTGTAGAAGTTTCTGACAGACCATGCTGAAATTCATCAATACTAAATTTAATTCAGCACAACGATACTGAGCTTACTTTGAAGGCAATCCTAACATGCATCCATATGTATAACTGAAAGAAATAAGGACCTTGCTTTGTATAAGAAATAGCAAAGGATAAATATACATGCACAAATGTAGTATGAAAGTACTAGTATGGAGAGCTTTTTAATAAGCATTTTTAAAATCTAAAATCATCTGATCCACAAAACTATATTAAAAGGTCAGAATTAATGAGTGTCTCAGAATCATTCAAATCTATGCCAGACAGATCTTGCCAGTTTTAATAGCAGATGACCATTATTATTCTAGATAAATAGTCATGTATTCAAATACACCTTATTGACAGAATGTGTAGCTCAGTTGTGCAGCAGGGCAATGAATAAATGAGAAAAAAAAAAGAAATGAAGTGAGCAGATATCTGGCATTGAAAGAATAGCTCTGTGGGATATGAACAAGTAAAACATGGGGATGAAATGAATTGGAACTGAATCTATTTGCATTACGGATTGAACACGATGTGCTCAGTAGGAAGGCAAGCAACACTTCACTGAACAATAGCAAAATAAGTTGAATATCCTAGAAACATTTTTATGTTCCAAAAATGAGCTGTTGTTGTTAATGCTGCAGACCTGCCCATTTCTTTTCCCCAAAAAAACTTCTAAAAAAATATTCTTGTATGCATCTTTATTTTCAAGTCATGCTTTACTTTTAAGTACACTCAAGTATTATGGAAAGATTGACAGTTCTTACAGCTTTTCAATGACAGACTTGCTTCAAGTTTTTTTTATTTGTTTTTTTTTTTTTTTTAAAACAGGCCTAGTATTTTGAATCAACTTTCTCTAATGAATCTTAGTTTTGGAGTCCATGCATATGCAGAATCAATCTACACCTTTTAGGAATAAATACTTAGCATGAGGAAGGCAGCTTGCTGAACTGTCATGCCATTTTCAGACTCAGAAAATGGAAAAATGATTTATCTTAAAAATAAACATAATTTATAATTAACATAAAACACTGTAAAATGAGAAAGACAATTCTTATTTATTTGGAGGCTGTTTGCACATTCTGTTTGAGGTGTATCTTCTCTTTTGGGCACTTCCTATTGTTGCTACCATCTAAACCATGTTCAGCTTACAAGTGACTGGAATTCAAACTGCAGCTGTGTAGCTGAAATTTGCAGAAATTTAACAAGGAATTCATCAAGTGTGGGATCAGATAATTTTTAAGAAAACAACTCCTCATCCCACTGTCCAACCCTGTGCCAATAATGGAAAAGGTGCTTTAGAGCCTACATGACTTCTGTATCTTGGCACTTTTCCGCTGTATTTACCACCAAGGATAAGTTTCATTAATATGTCATTCATTATTATGTCAAAGTTGATGACATTTAGATGTGAACTTTGCCTAGAACACATCTAGAAGATGCATTTTCCATCTTCCATGTGGAAAATAAAATGTATGTAGGACCTAACTATTATATAGAATTTGTACTAGACTTCTACAAGAGTTGAATTACACTGAAAGATCTTTTTAATATGATCTTTTTTTTTTTTAAGCATGGTTATCAGGAAAACTAAAACTGAAGAAACAAACTATCCTCTCTCTTCTTGAAGAATTATTATACATTTGTCATTACTCCTGCTACAATACTACCTAACATTTATTACATGAAGGAATTAAAATAAATAAATAAAAGCAACTTTCCTTTATCTACTCTTGTTGCCTACCTCTACACTCATTAACGATTTTCATTAATGTTTAATTATTATTCTTTCTTACCTCCCAGTTCTAAGACTATATACATATATATATATATGTTTTTTTTTAAAAAAAACTATGTTTCATACCAAGCATCCTTCTGAATGAAAAAGCTAAATCTGAGTATCATGGCTCTAAATTCATAGGAGAAATCTGTTTGTTTTAGCATAAAGCTATCTAAGACACATTTTAATACTCACCCTTTGCTCATATCTCCATCCCTCCATTTCAAGGATGGAAGAAGCTTTATGTTACGACTTTTTGTATTCACAAATATGAAATGTAGGAGTAAAACTGCGGTGAGCTGTTCTAATACTAATGAAATAACCTACTGATGTTTTTGGATTTCAGTCATCTTGTGCTATTACTGTATGACTACAGTTCATTTAAAGGACATTTTTACACAGCTATCATGCTGTTAAATTGAATATTGTAGTATTTCAAAAGGAACTAAACAAGTAACGTATCATAAAGTGATCTTTTTACAGTGATGTGTTTAACTGACTGTTCAAAGGGGTAAACCTCATATTCTAGACTACACATTAAGTCATATTTAACCAACAAATGTCAAGCTTGTGAATATTTCTAAGAGATCAAATCACTTGATATATTCACAGCTCAGTGTACTCTAAAAACATACACACATATAAACACATGTATGTTCTTTGTAATACTTATATATATATACACACATATGTATATAAAAGGGTCTTCTATCTATTCTTATATCTGACTTTCACAGTATAACTCTATTTCCCATTGTAGGACTAACATTATCTGCAAGTAGAGATACAAGCAGAATTTTCACTGGTTCCAATAAAGAAATAAAGACCTGGCAATGATCCACTGATCTTATCTTCTGGGAGATCCATAAATCCTCGGATCAATGTTTTCCCAGTAGAATGGGAATTGAGTTAGAAAAAAATAACCAACACATTTTCTGTATAATGAAAGGGCTTATCTATTATCCTAGAAATAAATGGAAGATTTTACTTGGTTTCCAAGGACATAGTATGAGAACCTTAGTGTTATACTTCTGAACAGCTTGTTCAATACTAAACAATATTTGAATCAACCAATCTACTACATTCAATAAGATAACTACCAAACTTTTGGAGGTATTCTTGTAAGATGATCCTGCAGGATTTTCCCAGATATCTTTCTGCCGTATTTCTAAACCGTATACAGGTGACCCTGTTTTCTGTTAAATTTACATTTAAAGAAACATCAGCTAGCTGTCTACCAAATGAAAATACATTTCTTGACACAGCAAGTTTTTATCCTACCATTCACCCAGGTATTTTAGACTCGAGAAACTGAACTTTTAATTCAAACCGTCATCAGTGGAGTCACAACAATTTCTCCTACCTAGAGCTTACCTTCTGTATGAGGTCCTTGACACAGAGTAAGCAGTTATGATAAAAATTATATTGGGTCATGTTGTAGGAAGGAGAGTTTTGCACAGTTAGGAGATTTTCTTCACGTGATTTTCCTTTGCTTTCCTTTTATCTTACATAGCTTTGTCCACCCATTTGCTCAAGGGCTGCATGGCAATAGCACTTCAAACTATTAAGGTAGCCCCAAATATTTAGTCCAAAGAAACTTTTGGGGGTGAAAGAAGCTGTTAATTTAGACTGGAATCAGTCTCCCAGTCAACTTTTTTCCCCAGTACACACTGTGCCTGTTAAGATTGTTGCATTGCTGTCTTGCCAGAGAAATTGTTGTCTTCATGTACAAAACAGGCAATACTCCATTAGGAATGCTCTTCCAATCTCTACTTTTTTTTTTCTTCGTATAGTTAGTTAGCTGTGCAAGACAAAGGCAATTTGATGAGCATGTGTTTATTCACCCCCAGTCTGCTTAACTGTAGATGAATTCCTAACCTGGTCTGGCTTAGAGACCAGGGATTGAGATCTGGGATTGAGAATATTAATCGTGCAGCTAGCAGCCATCACAAGACTCCCAGCAGATTTGAGATAAACAAGATAACAGAAAATTCTAACCAGAATTTGTTCTTGTTCTAGAAAAAGGAACATTTTGTTGTACTAAAAGAAAGCAGACATATAAGCAACCCAAACTCCAACTCATAAATCAAAATCTCTCAAGATTTCACAAAAAGAAAGTATGAATTTTGACCATGTGAAAGGGTAATTAATGCACAAAGACTTACAAAGAAGTCAAGACACTTCTTCTCTGGCACCAAGCCTGGCAGGCAGAACAGGGTCACTTGCCCATGCTCCACAGTGACGGAAAAGTGAGAGAAAATGACCATGCTGAGGAACAGTGGAATGATATAACCCTGAACACTTTTATCCCTGCTCCCTCCAGTGAGCTACATGCTACCCTACCCCAAAACATGCAGAAAACCCACTGTAGCTAATAAATTTAGTTTTAGACGCTTGTAAATTCGGAGGACTATTCTGAAGGAGGTTGCCCTGGTATTTACTGAGGTTGATTAAAAACTCCTTTAAGAAGAGTAGCTCAGTAACATTTCCATCACTTTACAATTTTGCAATAATTTCTCTTGCTACAATTTGACCCATATGATCAAATTGGCAATATGCAGATGTATTTCATTACCTAGTACTACTGAGTGCATGAAAAGGGGTGGGTATGCTTTTCCAAACTGCTGAATCATTAGCCATCTAAGGTCAAATACTGCCATTTGCATCTTAACTAAAGAGCAGAAATGCCAGTGAAAATTGGTTTATTTTCAGCAGTGACAAAAGAGTCTATGATTTTCTCTTTTCTCATTTAATTGAGTGAATTATAATGATGAATCTCAAAACCAATCATTAAAATTGAATTTGCACTGCACTTTACCCAGTCTTGCAAGTACTTATCTCTATACCTACATACTTGGCTGAAGCGCTAAATTTTACAGAAGTGCCTAGATCTCCTCAATTATCTGCAGTATGATGCCAGATTTGTTAAGTGCCATCTCATTTCATTTATTGGTATTTACTGTCCTCCAGCTGTCAGCAATGTTCACTTTCTACCTGCAAGCTGCCAAGCTGCATTTCTGGAGTTGTTACGCACCTACATTTCACCCACACTGTTCTTTTCCCATCGTTATTTGTAGTATCATCTCCAAACATGAAAGCCTGCCTCCAAATGTCACGCAATTACCCACAAAAGGGCACCTAAATAGCTAAATGCAGAGTTCTTCACTCATCTGTTCAGACTGAGAGATCCCATTGAGTTTGGCATGTCATGAAAATATTATCCAAGTTCCTGCTGAAATTAGCATGCAAAAGAAAATATTTACCCTCTTACCTCAGCCAGGCTATAGCAGTGAATATTTTTGTACACAATGTTATTTGCTTTTATTCTCCTTTTCTTCCCTTTGCTTTAACAGAATTGAACTCTCAATATTTCCAAAACAAACAGAACCACTCAACAACCTACAGCCATAATATTTACTTGTTAACACTTTAGTGCATAATATTAGTATGCCGTGTTTAAAATAGTAAAAGCATCTCAGAGCATTAAGCAAAAACAAAAACAAAAATCACACTGCCTTTGAGCAAGAGCTGCAGTTACCAGGAGGTAACTGCTGCACGGAGTCTTACCAACTGTCCTCAGGCACACAGAAGTGAAAACATTCCACTCTTGTTAAGATTTTGATCATTACCTTTCCCATTAGAGTCTGAAGTTTGCCATGGAATAAGAACTACCACACTCAAAACATCCAGGATCTTGAGTGGAACTTGAAAAAACATAACTTCTCTTCAGATGTGCTAGGGTCCTGGTGTGTTATTGTAGGGGTTTAGTGGCTAGACTGACTGAAGGACAAGGTCCAGAAAAATTTGGTAGACCTTTTATTCCTAACAGCTGCCCCTCTGCCTCTGCAGACAAGAGTTGGGGCAAACATCCCTTTACCATACTGGAAATAAATTCGAAGGGGTGTGAAGAACTGAAGGAGGGTTTGTTGTACTCAGAGCTCCTCTACTTCTATGAAATCTATTAAGATATTTCCATCAACAGTCCTTGAATTACCTGTGACACATTAATAATGCTGTAAAGCTCAGAGCACCACCGGGCCTGCAGCAGGCCTGTTTGGCAAGGACTCCCTGTACATCAGGTATGAAAAATGGAAGCAGACTTGATTTTTTTTTTTTTTTTTTTTTCAGTGCAGGAAAATAGGGAAATCATTTCTGCACAAATTCTGGGAATGGAATGCACTATCAGCACTGTGACAGACGCAGCAACTTCAATTCAGATTTAAGCAGATGGGTTGAGCGACTGCGGACCTGCTGAACTGGAGCCAGGGTGCCTGCGAGCTCTCACTGCGGAGCCGCCACAGGTGCAGCGGCGAGGGGCTCGGGAAGCTGCAAGAACAGAATGTGCCTGGGAAAGACGTGGCATCAAAATGCAGTTCAAAGGAAGTGTCATAATGCATAAGTGCAATGCTCTCTGTTCATGAGTTAGTATGCTCGCAGGTAACAGCTGATGTTAAGCACTGATTCAGGATACAGGTCTGACAATCAGTGTTTTTGGTTTTCCAAATTTGGGATTATGATTTCACTGTTTTGGTATGATACAGCTTTTAATGGTAAATATCAGAGTCTGTCAGCTCAAGGAAATGAAGCATTTAGATTATTTTGCGATGAACCTAAAATTAAGTGCTTCTACTTGATTTTTCTCCTCCTGCTTCATCTTCAGGCTGTCATGACTGTCTCTGTAGTAAACACTTCTTCCAAATTCTGTCACAGAAGGGGATTAGTTTGATTGAGGCATCCAGTACATGGAAAACTCCATTCCAACAAAACCTATCCCATATCACAGTAGGCCTAGCCAGTCTCTACCTGCTTTAAGTCAGAGGCAGTTCTGCTAAGAAGATGCATGTGCAACATTTCCCTGGAGACATTCACAGGGCAACAGGGCTGTGGTCAATAGCCCCAGGGAGTCAGCAGCCCCGTGGCTCTTAAGAGGGCAAGTAGAGATAAGGTGGGGAAAACACCCCGTACACCAGAGTGCACTGCAGCTGCCCTTGCAAGGCACTGCTAGTCCTCCAGGAACACTGCGACTATTTTCATGAGTACCCTCCTGGGCCATCAGAAGATTGCTTCTGTGAAGCAACAGATTGGCGTCCTTGCTTTCTAAGAAAACTTATCTTAAGGCTTTAGACTGATTTATGAAGCAAGTTAACAAAACATAGTGAAAAGTTATTTATATTCATGACAGCAAATGCTCTTATTTACAATACCCAGGCTTTTTTTTATTTCTTCTTTAATCGTAACTGCATATCTGAGTTTTTTTTTCTAAGAGAGATTTTTATATTTCAGGCATCAGATTTGTGGAGCTATATTGGTTAATAACTAGTTTCTTGCTTTTGTTAAGCAATGACAGAAAGCTTGCTTCATAGTAATGAAAACATGTGGAAGTTACACTTCTATGCAAAACATATATGGGTTCAGTACTGCAACACCGAAGTCACTATATTGTGGGACCGCTAATTTTAAGTTTGGAAAACAAACAACACTTCAATATTGCATTAGCTTAGATTGTACAAATTGAGCATCTTTGAGTTTTTTATTTAGAAGACATTTGCAGCAGTGCTGTGCACAGACACTTGATTCTAATTAGCATGCAAAGCACACCCACAGGCCACGTACCATGAAATTGGTGGCAGACTTCTCACTGTTTTATCTCCTTGTGTGCCTTGCAGGCCAGTGGCTAGCAGGCTTGCACTGCAACTGTAAATCTCATTGAACTGTTAACTTTGATTATGTACTTATGACTCAAGCAAACCAATGTCCCTATTCTGACATTTAAAATAGTCAATTTTGGTTATGTAGTAATTAAAAGAATTTATCAACATTCAAAGATGAGCTTTTCAGCATTTAATCCTCATTTCCAATTCTTCCCTTAACCAAAATTGAATTTTGGAGAGCAATGTGGCTCATAGAACATTCTAACAACACAACGAATGTTATCTTTCTTGGACTGAAAAACGATAAACTCCCTTCTTTATAACCTTTTACAGGCTGTAAAATAGAAATAAATTATATTTACCCAACACTTAATTTTTCAGTTACAGATATAAAAACATTTAACTGTCATCTAATCTCATTGTAAACAATATCATATAATACTAAGATTCTGAGAACAAACATTTAACTGAGGGGTTCCTATTGAGTTAGATTTGAAAACAGAGGTGACTGACTGCTTTGTCACCCCTGACAGACTGCACTAGAAGATGCATCAGAAGTTCACACGCCATTGCTGAAACTGAGACATTTCAGCAGTGGGAAGCAGATTTTTTCAGGTGGTGAGCAGGATGGCCTGCTAAGTTGTGTCCTGAAATTCTAATGATTCCTAAGATACTGGGTTCTTTGGACATGTCATGAAACTGCTTCTAAAAAGTGTATCTAACTGGGAGTTCAAGAAAGTTGTTTCATTAACTATGGATTTGCACCTGAAGAGTTAGACTTGGAATTTTTAATGCAACTGAAATTTAAAAGGGTCAAAGTATTAAGGGATAGCTCATCCAAAAGTTCAGGTTTACTCTTTGAGGTCCCTGAAAGATTTGGAAAGCTGGTGCAAAGAACTCTCTGCATCAGTAGGATCTGTAAGCTAACCTCTTACATAAAGTGTTATTGGCAGCTGATGAAGAAATATGCATTTGAGGAGTGCTATTCCTTTAGTTTCTATTAGCACTGATAGAAATAACTCTTTCTACTAAATGCAGTCCCTTTTAACATCTTTTTTTGCACATGCAATGAACTTTAAATAAAATAAGGCAAATTCTACCAAGAGGCTATTCTAGTGAATCAACGAAATAACCAGAGGAATAAAATTGGCCTGACAAAGAGCGCTGCAGGAAAAAACAGCAAACTAAAATTTGTAGATTTAGTTTATACTGTTGATGCTAAGAACCCCACAAGTAGTTAGTAATGCAACTCCATATGATATAGACCAAAAAGGAATTTATTAGTATTCCAACAGAACTGGTCAGTTTTCTAAAAAGTGAACAAACTCAAAAATACTTTTATATTAAAAAGAAATATGACTTTTGTCAAATGTAAGCTTTTGTCAAAAGAAGGGACTTTTTTAGACCTTTGCAAACTCAAGTATTTTAGTTGTCCAATTTGACTCAAAATTTTGTGTTTAATTCTCACTGGGTGACATGTGAAATCTCTCTGACATTCTGTATTGCTCCATGTCTGTAAAGACTTATTGCAGTAAGATTTTCAGCTTATTTCAGGTCACTTTCAGATCCACAATTTCAGAGAAGATCTAGGCATCCAGGCACCCTGCTACTGTGCTGAAAAAATAAAAGTCAGGAAAACCAAGTAACTGATCAAAGAAAAAGCTGGGAGCATATCATGATCCATTACCACTGTTAAGAGGTACAAGGAAAGTACAAATTGAGTGAAAAGTTACTCTCTCTCTCTCTCTCTCTTTATATATATTTAAAGATGCTATGAATAGGTTTATAGTTAATTTGCAGGGTTTGGGTGTCTCACCCTTCCCTTAATGTCAGATTTTATGCTGCCTGCTACTTGTGTAGGTTTTAAACGATAACTCAGGGCTCTATATTGAGGCAGTAGAAGCTGAAGAATTTGTTTTCTTAGCAGAAATACTAAGAAAGTGAAATACTAGAAAAGGTTATCCCAGGTATGAGCCCATGTAGACTGTAGTAACAAGCTGTCAATGGTGGAAGCTGCACAGGGGAGAAGGAACTCAACGAGCAACATTATCCACAAGCTTCTCAACGGGAAGCTGAGCTTCTCAGCATCATCTGCCAGACCTAGTAATAATTAGCCCTCTATCCTTCTACATTTTTTCCCATTATACATCTCATGTATTCATTCTCATTAGAAGAAAAAAAGTGCCCACTCAATATTTCTGAACCACTTTTTCTCCCAAAATTCCTGCCCAAGGAAACTACTGAATGACAAGACTTCAATGACCACTTCATGCTATGGCTTTAAAAGCAGATGTAGTTTGGACACTTATTAAATGTCCACTTATTGAGTGCTGTCCCTGCACTGGTACTGTTAATGAGCCAAATATGAATAAGCAATTTTCAGGGGAGGCCCAGAGCGGAGGACTGTTTCCCTGCTACCATGCTGGAAGCTTTCAGGCACAACTGGAGGAGCACAGCTGCTCCAAGCTGCTGCTCTGCTCACCTCCTACTCAGCTCAGTGATTCGCAGGCACTGAGAACCAGACCTGCTGTTTCATCTATCAGTAAATTTTTACAAGGTATTTCTATCAGCTCAAAGGAGGAGGACTACAGGAAAGTTATATCTCCTTAAATGAATGTCATACACAATAAGACAGAATCATTACTGGACCTTCATAAAATTAACACTAAGCACAAGAAGTCCCCATTACATACTGAGCAACAGTTTTGCACAAAATACAGCCTGATTTTGAAAAGCAAACAAGCAAAAGAACATTCATATAGCAACCATGGTGGGGGGGCACGGGGTGCAGCTTCGCACTAGCTGTTACATCCACTTGTGATTGAGCAGTGAGGTAAGGGAATTCTAAAAAATAGATACCTTTTCCCTATTCATGTTCATTTGGGGCAATTCAACTGGCCAAGTTTGGTGTTATAAAAATTTATACAGCTGCCTGAGCTTCAGCAAGGCAGCCAAACTCCTTGGCAGCACTAGGGAGACCTCCTCCCACATCCAGGGTTTTCATCAGAAAGCCAGTCTTAATCTCTTTTTAGACTGAAGAGAAATTGCAATAGCTCCACAGAAAAGATGCCCTGGGTTTCCTGGAAAATGTCTGCAGTGCAATATCATGAGCTCCTGCAGCAGATGTCACCGATCCGTCACTGTTTTGCAAATTTCACAGCCAATCAATATAATTGCTCTCTCGGGGGAAATTAAAATCTACCCTGGAACCTGAGTAGTAGAAAAAAAAAATACATTTTTTTTTTTCACCTTGTGATAAAAGGCAAGATTTGGCGATTTCAGTTTTCCATGAAAAACACTTGACAAAATATTTATCACAAAGCCCACTAGAAAACAGAGCTTTAAGAAAAATCTTCACAAATAATTTGTGTAAGTGGCAAGATTACTTTAGAGAAGAAACTATAGCTAGGTCCTACTTCAATATACCAGAGACAGCCATACAGAGGAAGAATACAATGAAAACAAAAATACTTATATTTCACATTGCACACAAGGAGACATTAATTTAAGCCTCTATTCAGAAACATCTCATCCAACATTTAATAAAGGAAATAGCCCATAGAAAAAAATCACTTCTGCTAATTTCTTTTTTTGCAACAACTCACAACAGTTTATAGACTTGTGAAGCACCATTTATGCTTCAAGAAGTTCAATGAACTCTTTTGAGCAAAAGACGCTAGTTCAACTCACTAACAAGAATAAGAAGCTAAAAATAGAAAAGGAAGCCCTCTCAGTGTTGGAGAAAGGGATAAGTAAAATGCACATAAATTATATATGATAGTTTTTACACATAGTAGTTATAGAGCTGGATGGAGATTGTCTCCATAACCACACGATTCTTTCAGAATTGAAGCCATCATGTAAAGTTCGGGAAAAAAGTTTAGATGCCTGGCATGTTAGTTACCATGGCCTGGTAACTAACAGAATGCCCAGAACTTAATACCTCAAGAAACCTGACAATGAATGTACTAGAGAGGCCAATTTACCTAGCAATTCTGTGAGGCAAGAAATCTAATGGCATGTTCCCAATACGAGCAAAGCAAAGAGCCTGTATCTCCCTGCTGGGTATAGTCCTGCATCAGGTGCTGACATCCTCCCTGCAGACATTGATCTTTTAGCGTAAGGACTCAGTCCTGCCTAGTTTACAGAGATCAGCCTTTCCTTCCACTCCAGTAAAAAGGAACACACGCTTTTCCTCATGTCTCACCTAATCGTTACAGTCCTGGCTTGGTGCCCCACGCAATGTGAACTAGAACCACAGGAGACACTGCGCTATATGCACTTAGTGTCCAAATCACCTTAATTCAAGCTGCTATGCCCTGAAAGTACAGGAGCACCTCCTGCAAGAGCTTTCAGTCTTTATTTCAACAGCACTCGGGAACATCTAAAAAAGGCTATAGCAGGAGCAAAGTTTGAGAGCCAATACCATCAAACAAAGCACAAGGATCACGTGAGGATTTTTTTTTGTCCTCAACACAAACTTCACTAGAGGCTATAAACCAAGAAAGCAACCCTTCACTCTTTCTTTGAAAGGGAAGTAAGATAGATGAACTTCTGGAGCACAGATCCATATCTTAATGTTCTGCTTTATTAAAATTCCCACAGCTCCTCTACGATTAATGAGCGCAAAGTAGCTAGCAACTATTTTAAAGGGGCTCTCTCCACCATGCAAACAGCTTCTCTCCTGAAACAGAGATCCTCCTGAAATTCCAGATCATTGCCCTTTCAAAGGCTCACTTTTCAGAGGAGCGAGCACATCCCCTACAAACATTACCTCAGTATACTTTCAGCTGCCTTGGACACAGTTTCAAAGGTAAATTCTCTTCCTACTATGAGACTTGAGTCAACTTAGAAGAGAAGCCACTTTCACTTAAAGCCTTTTATTCTCTCTCTTTCACAGCACAGCTGTTGCTGGGATAGTAACCATGCCCTGGCGAGGAGGCAGGTATTTGTATTCCACTCTCTTCATGCCTTCTGCTTTAATATTAACCATTTGTAGAGAAAAGGAGTTTGTGAACTTCAGCTTCATTTTAGACTAATTGCCAAAAGACCTGGGAAACTAGATGCTTCCTCCAAGCACATAGTACGCATCTGTTTTACAGGTTCTGCAGGTCAGAAAAACTAGGTACTTACTGGAGGGTGTTGTGTCGCAGTGTCCTGTTAGCATCAGCGCAGAAAGAGTCTACAATAAAAGAAAGGCAGGAGACTTCAGGGCCCTAAGCAGAGATCACATGCGGCTGCCCTTATGCGCATTATCATTTTTCTCTGTGAAAGAAGAAAGAAGAAAGAAGAAAAGTATGCTTGCTTTCTACTAGCATTTCCATTGTAGTAAGACATTTTGGGGCTAAATAGGGATATTTTCTAAATGTGTTCAGCAACATCCATTAGTGATACATTCAAACTGCACTACTTAGCAAACAGATGGTGTGAGCAGGAGACATAAAAATCTTTTGTTTTGTACATGGATAAAACAGCTCTTTAAAAGAAGGCATTTCAGTCATGGATGACGTTTTAAAGAGAGGATTAAGATAACTGGAGAACTGAATGGGGAACAATCCAAGTAATAGAAACTTATGAAAATGTAAAAATACTATTCATTAGGCACAGAGACAGGATTTTCATGAAAAAAAAATATGATCATGCGATTAAATGCAGTATTAAAACCATACTCACAAGGGCCAAATTAAGATTGCGCTGACACAGTCTGATGCTTCAGTGTTTGCTCATGCAAACATATATTGCTTTGGTAATGGAAAGGGAAGATGAAAGAGAGAGAATTGCAGAGAATAATTTGTCTTATCTTTGTTTTCAATGTGACATAGATGCACACATACATTAGATGCATTAGATGGTTTGAACTTCCAAGGAATGATTGCTTACTATTTCTAAAGTATATTTGTTTTCCTAAATATAGAAGTGACATACAACTTTAACAGTTATTCTGATTCTTATTCTTCTTATTCTCAGTGAGAAAAAGATGTTAGTACATAAGCAGGGGCTAGACGGAGAATAGCTCATTCCAGTATTGTTTGCATACATTTTGAAAACCACTCATAATACTCTCCTGATATATAGTCCAAAAATAATACTGGAAACATGATTTACTTTTCATTTTTGAGAGCATTTACAATTTATTTCACTGTTTTACATCTCTTCATCTGCTACAGAAAGAAGGGGAGAAAATGGAGTATAAGAAACAAGTTTAAGAAAGTATAAGTAAAAATTGTGTTTTTTTTCCCCTAGAAATATTCATTATAAAATGAGACATTTTTACAAAAAAAATATTGCATAAATATTTATGATCTTAAATCTGTAAAAATGCTTGACCAGTTCCAGCCTTAGTTGTTTTTCTTAATTAACGGCCCATTCAGATAGGGCAAGTGACTGCAAGAACTGCATTATTTATCATTCCCATACTTTCACATCTGGGGCTAACAAGCAGATAAGTAGCATCAAAAGGTGAGCTGTCAAGAACATATACAGTCCAAAGTTTCCATATACAGAAAAAGATTTGATATGTATCTGTCTAGGATGCCACGTGTCCAATTTTGGGTCAAGTGGACCTCTTAAGATCTTCCCAATCTGTTTTTGCAAGCCTAGCATAGTTATGGTCTGCAAACGACACAACTGCACATAAAGGAGATGCAGTTAAGTGAAGGCTTTCAGAAGCCTACATGTGGAAAACAGCATAATTAGACAAAGTTTGGGGAATAGAAACAAAAAGGCCAAAGAACAGGCACAAAATGTCCAGTATCTCTATCCTAAGGAGAACAAAAGCTTAGCACTGTAATCATGGTCTACTCCTCCTCTTCATGGGTGATGTTACAGGAGCAGGATTCAAAGCTGGCAGAGAACCTGTTTCAGGGGCCTGGAACATCTGCCCTATGAGGAGAGGCTGAGGGAGCTGGGCCTGTTCAGCCTGGAGAAGAGAAGGCTG
>JAUBNY010001120.1:2554085-2568150 GCA_032275445.1 Crypturellus soui | reverse complement strand
TTCTTTTCTTTTCTTTTCTTTTCTTTTCTTTTCTTTTCTTTTCTTTTCTTTTCTTTTCTTTTCTTTTCTTTTCTTTCAGCTGGATGCTCCATCAGAAGGACTCTTGCCTGCTCACAAGCTGGAGCAAAGAGAAAACAGACTGTTTACAGTCCCACCACCTTGCCTGAGGTAAGCAAAAGAAGTAATACACCAGATCAGGTGCTGCATTGTTTTGCTGTGCAGTGGTTCTTTGAGATCATGTGTTGCTCATTGAAAAAGCTCTGCTCAGCTTTATCCATCTACTTGGAGGTTGTGCTCAAGGCAATTGGAGGTTGAGCTCAAGTGCTCCCATTTGGGAACTGAGCACTAGGAAATGATGCAAATTTTGTACTGCCTTTGTGCTACCTGTGAACAAGTGTCCCAGTGTTTATGTATCAGCAAAATAACTTGGGCTATGACCAGACTGTACCACTGATCTCCCCCCATCCAGGCCCTGCAGAGTCTCGCCACTGTGGCAACACGTTTCCATCTCCTGCTCTGCACCTCACAGTTTCTGACCCCAGGATGTTCCCACGCACGTTACACACGTGCTCCTCTCTGCCCTGTGAATGGACTTGGTCAAATACCCAGCTAAAAAAATACATGCAGAGTCTCACTTCCACCTTGGTGCTGCCTGCTGATGTGCATGTGATATCAGTAAGTAAAATAAACCTAGATCTTTACAAAGCAGTGCTCTAAGTTTATCTTACTTCAAAAAATAAGTTCCCTCTACAAAAGCAGGAAGCTTACTCTGTCTCCTTTCCCACAACAATCGACATTTTTGGGGAAATGCCAGCTTTGGGACTCTTCCTGTCTTTTCATTATGTCAGAAAGCTCATGGTGTGTTCAAAAATAATCAACATTAGGATTTACTTCTTTTTAAACAAATGATGATATAATGTTATTAATAGGTATTATTATGTCCAGATGCTTTTGTGCCTGAGGTTGGGACATAGGTCGCATGAAATCATGAAAAAGTACGATGACTCCAAGCTAATCAGTCATTCACATTCATGTTTTTCCCGCATGGAGAGCAGAGCTCAAGTGCTGCCTGCTGGGAAGAGCTGGGATCTGTGCGCGGCAGCTGACAAGTCCAAAAGCACCTAGCGATTTTGGTGTGCCCAGCTTTAGAAACATGATTTTCGGAAAGTATCTGAGTATCAGCTTCTGAAAATCAGGCCTTTCTAAACTATCCCAAAATAGGTAGTCAGAATGTCCTCATTCTCCTTGAAAACATAGGCTTTCTGCAACTCTATTCCTTCATTTTGTGCATTTAGCAAATTGCTGTTGTGTCAGTTTGCTGTTTCAGCCACTGATAGCTAGCATGTCTATATTGGCCTGTAGAGAGACCAACCCAGCCCTTGCAGAG
The DNA here is from genome assembly GCA_032275445.1 of Crypturellus soui. Classification (NCBI taxonomy): domain Eukaryota; kingdom Metazoa; phylum Chordata; class Aves; order Tinamiformes; family Tinamidae; genus Crypturellus; species Crypturellus soui. The sequence goes on along the minus strand of JAUBNY010001120.1, from coordinate 2,566,763 downwards.
CTGTAGAAACACAAGAAAAGAGCACAAGGGTGGTGAGTTCTTGTAAAAACAGATGCATTAAATATTTGGTGAGAATGTCAGGAATGGGGAGAGAACATAAAGCATTTGACTATGACTTTTTGGTACAGGAACTGTTCTTCTGTTTCATGTTTGTCTGGCACCTAATACTCTAAGATGCTAGTTGATATTCAAGGCTGCTAGGTTTATAGGGTGAAAAAGGCAGATGGAGGAGAACAGACGGTAGCTCTCATTTCTCATGGTCTGTGCCTCAGACGGCTCTCAGAAACAAAGTCAGGATTGGGGCAGGCATGGGGGAAATCTATCAAAAGTTAGAGAGAACTTCATAGTTCTCTCTAGAAGATAGTTGAACAGAGTGAAACAAAAGCCATGTACCCATTTTTGAGCTGATATTACCAACCATGCAGAAAAAAACATCTCATTCATTGAAGGTGGGGATACAGAGGATCAAACAGACACTATTTTAGAACAGACTGTTAAAACTTAGTCTATTAAAACTTGATGTTGGCAGATTTTGTTTTCAGATACCTGATATTGAACAAGACCCTTGGTCTCAGATACCAAGATCTTCACCTCTGCTATGCTGTTCCGTGTCACTGATGTTTTGCGCCTCTGTGGTTAAGGGGCACTAAGCTGCTTTTACATCAGCGTAACTGAGATCTCTGCCTGTGTGAGACCTCATTAAGTTTTGGGGACAGATTTTCAGTACTGTAGCCCTGCTCAGATTGCAATAAATCAGCACAGTTTTGCTGGCCCACTGGTTTCTTAGGAAGCCTAAAAATGCAGGATCAACATCTGCACTAGGAATGTAGCTCTTATCTAGAGCCCTTTCATCAGTATTTTGACTGGTGTAAAATCATGTTTTTCTCTGAAATCACCAGGGTGCCAGGCCTGGGAATCTACCCCCTCAGTACCTGTGTGTGTGTAACAGTATTGGCTCCAATATCTTGTATATCCAATATACTAAGGTTCAAAGCTCAGGGGGACATGCAAGGGCAGTCATTGGTCTATTGGCCAACTGAGGTATAATCAAAATCTGCAATTCTTACCATCTATACAGCATTCTGTCTTGCCCGATTTAAATTATAAGTGGTTAGCTTGATGCATGTGATGGATTCTTATTCTGTTGGGCTCACTAGAAAACTGCTGGATGTGGGAACAAAAGTTGAGGACAACAGGCAGAATTAGCTTGGAAGAAAAGCTCTGCTTTGTCCAGACTATAACTCTCCTGTATTCTTTGCAATGACTCTAGATTTCTGCACTTGTCAGGTCTTTCACTTTCTCTTGTGGATAATATTGAGTTATACACTGCTCCATACACAAGTACATCCCTCCCTGCTCGTTCCTGCTGCCTTATAGCACAGCCAGGGAGGAGGCAGTGTGATAACCGTGCCAGCAGCCAAGGGACGTAATTGCACACCGCGCATCGTGGGCTTAGCATAACTGATCAGTGACATCATGGGCTGAGAGGGAAACATTTTTCAGTGGGGGCTGACAGCACCAAAAGTCTTGTGAATAACAGGAAAAAGAGGGATCGTGCTGCGTGTTTCTGAATTTCTGCTCCACCCTGCTATCCAGGAATGGCCGTGCTGGCTGATAACTTCCAGTTTCCTCTGAGTGGCACGCACAGGGCACAGGCAGAGCGTCACAGGTTGCCACGTTCTTTCCCCAAAACCTTGCACTCTGTAGAAAAGTATTTTGACTTTGGCCGAGGGTAATTAGCACTATGTGAATAATGAGTTTTTTTTCATCTGATGGTGACGCTGTTCCTCCCCTCTCCTTTATTTTAGAGGTTTGGGGCTTGGTTTAAATGTAAACTTTATAGAGCAAAGCAAAAGCATCAAAAAGTATGTATCTTCAAACTGACCCCAAACATTTAATATAGTTTAAAAGGAAATGCATCTATTTTGGCTTCAAAGATCTTTCATGTGTTAAAAGCCTCCACTTACTTTCATCTTTTTAACTGTAGGTAAATTTCAAAATAATGCCAGTTCAAAACAAAAGATCAAAAAGTTTTGTTTAAGAAATGCCAGACTGAAATGACGTGATGTGTGTTTTCAGCCAAAGCCTTCACCAAATGAATCCAGATTCTCGCTTCCAGCTTTTGTTTTTGACAGGCTCCCAGTGTCTAGGACATGGGCGCATTGGTGAAGGCATCAAGGTCTGTCCTCATCCAGCGGCTGAACCCCCCTTGGCTGCCAGAGCACCAGCAAGTACTGCGGTGGCAGCTGCACCCCAGTCAGCTGGGCTGGGAAACCCATCTGTCCTCTTGTATTTAGAAGTTGTACTTCCAAAGACAACAATAGAACTGAGGAAACTGCTATCAGCCATAATAAGCTTATCCTGGCATGAGAGTTACAAGTGCCTACTTTGGCACATGACTTTAATGCAACAGGAATTAATTTGATAGCGCAGCATGGTTGGCCATGCTGTGCAAATTGAGCAGGAATATGCTGGATTGGTCTGCTTCTTTCGAACAACATTTGAGTGTATTTCATGGGCTATCTGAATCCTTGAGACCACATCAGGTCAGACAAGAGAGTGGCTCCTAAGGACCATGTTGTAGCTGGGACGAGTTCCAGGAAAACCTTAAAGTGACGACATAAACAACACCACCTCAGCTGTGGTGAACTGAGATGTATTCCTCAGCAATGGGGCCAGAGAGTTGTCTGGGCCATGGTTTCTGAAATGGCTGCACACCATTCTGCCCCTTCTGCGTGACACTGAGGACACCTGTGTAGGTTTAGCAAGGGGACGAGGCTCTGGGGCTTCAACAAGCAGTAGCTGGTGATCTCCGGCACGTTGGCTGGAGCAGCTACAGGGCTGTGCGGCAGTCATGGGGGGCTTGTTCCCGAAACCAGCTTGGACATTAGCTGGCTTCACAGCAGCTTGAAAAGTGCTGCTCTTGACATATAGGCTCTGTTAGAGGCAGACTTCCCCAGTGTCCAGGCCACAGCTGTATTTATACAGTCGAAAAACAAACAAAGAAAAGTGCTCCGGGGCACAGAGCTTTAGCACTCAGCCAGTGAGGATATTAAAAAGGAGGGGAGATAAGCAACTGGGAGCTTCATTTCCTCTTCAGCTTCTTTCCAATTTATCCTCTTGTTTATTTAAATGTTTTGCTTTGGGAAACTGAGGCTCCATTTCACAAAGGATTTAAAGGAATGTTATGGGCAGCCAGGGCTGCCAGGCAAGGTCAGCCTGCCTGCAAACCCCACAGCGTGCAACCAGGAATCTAGGCAATTTCTTATAAAGTCTTCTTGTCCAAACTCTCTTGCTTCAGCCCTTTTCCCAGCTATCTACCAAAAGGCTGTGTCTCTCTGGGAACCGTTGTCCAACTCATGTCTGTCTTCTGGCATGTGCAAGATGGCTCCGATCGATCACACAGTGATCCTAGACAGACAATCCTGCCTAGACAGACAATCCTGCCTAATCCTTAACAGAGATGGGCCTGACTTGCAGGGTCTATCTTTGACCTTCCTTGCTGCTTGGGAGGGTTTGGTGTGCTGGAGGGGAAAGCTGTCACTTGGTGGCTCATAGCCGGATGCAAAGGTCATGGTGAAGCATGTTTATTTTATGGACAACACACAGCACTTGTCACTTTGCTTCCTCCCTGACTCCCAACCTAATTTATCACTATCACTGCAATGAAGGCCTGGGTGGGAAGTGATGGCAAAACAGCCCCAAGGACTGGTAACTTCAGGCTGTTCTTCCCCAGACCTGATTAGTGATTTGAGGTGACTCCCTCTGTGGTGCCTTTGAACAGTCCTGCTTCTTGGGGACCAGCACTTTCTGGTAACTCCTCCCCATAGCACATTTCAAGCTGAGCCACCAGAACTCACAGTTCAACCAAAATTCAGGTAATATTATCAGAAGTACCTCTTTAAAAGGAGCAGACACTTAATTGCTCTTAAAATAAGGAGTAAATAGGATGCCTAAAAAAATGTCTTTAAGGTACAAGGCTTCAATACACTTATCTTTCTGGCATCTGTGAGTGGCAGGCCCTGCTGCTGTGATGACTAGAAGGATGAGCAACAGAGAGAGAAGCAGCACACTGCATCTATCGAAAAGACCTGCCTGTTATGCTCAGCTCAGTGTGACAGCTCTTCATTGAGCTTGCCTCATCCTTTCCCCTTGTTCGTGAGGCTCTTTGGTCTCTGCCTGTCTCTCTCTCTCAAGAATTAATTTCCCGATTAGATCTTTTCATCGCTGGTTCTTGGAAGCTACCGCAGCAGGTAGGCGACTGAAGCAATCTGTCAGCAAGTCAGTGTGGGGCTTTGGGCAAATCCCAGAGCGAGCATTTGCCAGCGTTCAGTGTGGGAGCAGGTGTACAGATGGGCTCTTTATTTGCCTGTCAGTGATTGAAGCGATTCTGTAGTTGCATGGCAGATTCAGCAGCTGCACAGTACACCGAGCAATTGGGAAATAAAGTAGGACAAACTTCTGAAAATGATATGTCTTTGCAGATATGCAAGGCCTCTGTTTGTCAGCCTTAAAATATAGAGGTTTCCATCAAGTTGTGAGGGTGATTTAAAATGGGAGCTCCAGCTCAGCAAAGATAGGAGTTTGCCTATAAATTCCCTCTTATTCACTCTTCAAGATTGAGGCCATTGAGCCAACTACAAGCAGGAACAGGAATCAGGTAGCCCTTAGACAAGTTCTTCCAAACTTCTTCCAACAACCATCCAACTATTTCCAGGAATAGAAATAACCTGGCCTTACAAAAAGGCACTACAGTCTGATCCCTATCCCATGTTATCAGAGGTGGTGCAACCCTGCAAGATGTAGAGCCATCTACAGGGTCTAACTTTACAGTCTTTGTGTTTAACAGCAGAAGTCATCACATCTGCTAATCTAGGGCTCTATGAATCATCAGATCTTCATGAGTTTAGTCAACTTTGTCTAGCACAAATGCGAATTACTTCAGAATTTCACTGCCATGAAAAGAGCTCTTAAAATCAATTACAATCATTTGCTGATCAGTACAGCGTCAAGGGAGATTTTTTTTGAAAAACGCGTTGTGTCCTAACTTGCTGACAGACAACAGAACCTGAATGAGTTATTTGGAGAAGCTTAGCTATAAGACAGTTTACACATCTTTCTTACCTCACTTAGTCTACAGCATTCATCCATGTATTCATCCAGACTGTCACTTGTGGGGTACTTTTTCAGCTGATGTTCATGGATCTGAAGGTCTTGCACACTGCCAAAGGTCTCCGGGTAATGCTCGGCAATTGTCTTTGTCTCTTCTAAAGTTGATCGGTTAGGAAGTGTGTTTTCCCTGGGAAGGTCTGTCTCTGGGTTAGGTTGTTTTTCCAGAGATTGCCTTTCGCTTTGGTCAAAATATTGTTTGGGACTTTCTCCATCCTGAGGAACACAGAACTCTTCAGGGGAAGTTGTAGGGAGGTGCACAGCATCTACCTCCTGGCTGCAGTACTCAGCTTGATTTTTACTCTCTGGACCATGGTGACCAGCTTTTCTGACCCGCTCTTTACATGTTCCCATTATCAGATGGTCAATCTCTGGAGAAGAAGAGGTGCTAAGCACCCCAGAGTCACAAAATGAGTCTCTGCTGTGAAGCACAAAGCTCTTCTCTGAACCTGTTGGCGTTGATGGAGAATTAGCCCCACTAGGCAGTTCAACCCCCGAGTCTTCTGATTCAAATTTGGAGAATCTGTGAAGTCGACACTTGGGCTCAAAGGTGCTGAGGTCAGGCAGTGTGGCTACACAGTCTGTGCTTGCCTGGGTATCTGCATAATCCGGATTTGCTGGCGTGGCTGCTGCATTCAGGTTTCCCAGTCTGTCCGGTGGGAGGCTGACGCCAGGGAGACAGGATTTTTCTGTGCAGTCTGTTTCATCTGGAGGCTCAGGGATTAACCCTGGATTTTGAATTCCTTCACTGCTCAATATCTTCATATGTGTTAGCACAACTGTGTCCTCAGCAGATGGGTTCTTCTTACCTGCTTAAAAAGAAACAAATAGTCATAAAATGCTGCAAAACTCAGCCTATTCTATAGCACATCTGCAAAGGGATGAGAAAGGTAAAACTGTCCGCACTAGGGAAGGAAAATTGCGGGCAGTCCTGATCTACTTTTCTCAAACGATATGATCCCAGACTGCTTCAGGGGGAGCCATAAATGCAGTCAGAGTTCTGATGTATTACATAGGTAGAATATAACTCGTGCAAATGACTTTTCAGTGATTTAATGTGTACAGATGAAGAAGAGAATGTGTTCTTTCAGCATGATAAACATTAACTTAAGTCTAAAATATTTCCTCTGATTGCATTTATTGTAGGGCACGATTGAACCTGGATTTCTGCAGACTTCAGTAAATTTTGGATTGTACCAATTTGCAAACTTGTTAGCAGTGTTCACTGCACACAGGCAGGTGATGAAAAGCAGGTACTCAGAAGAAAATTAAACCAAGCACTGTAATCTCCTTTGCTCTCTGTATGAAATCACTTCTTTGAATAAAGTCCTACCTTCCTTTTAAATAGAAAGGTTTTAAGAGCAGCTTTGTTCATGAGTCTTTTTGCATATGGACAAAGTAGATTTGTTTACACATCACAGTCGTTTCACACAGTAATGTGGATGATCTGTAGAACAGTTTCTAGATGAAAGGTTGATTTACATGAACTGATGATCAGACATCAGGTTTCTTTAGTGTTTTGCTGAATCCAGCATTTCACTTGGTGTTTTTTTTCAGGTTTTTTTTTTTTTTGGTGGTGGTGGTGTTTTTTTTTTTTTTCTTTTTTTTTTTTCTTTTTTTTTAATCCAGAATTTCACAACGCAGACTTCTGGTTCATAAATTGCCAGTGTGTAAGCCCTCCATCTATCCCTTAGCAAAATGCAAATCTCAGATCCAAATCCATCTTTTCAAGGACTTGGGACCATGAAGTACTGCTATACAAAACTTCTGTTGCTCTAATATCTTTCCCTTCCATACTGCCTGACCCAGAGCACATCAAAAGGCTACAGTGCATTCACTTTTCAGGATATCTTACTTCCTTCTTTATTTCCTTTCATTCTCTTCCTTCTACCTTCCTTCCTTTTTGCCTGACATCAAATGAGCAGCTGCTTCAGAAATTCATTCCTGGAAACGTAACTGCTGGCAAGTCAGTAGAGAGGAGACCTGCAGCCGGAAGTAGAGCAAAGGGAGCTCTGTCACACCACCCTCCTTCGCTGAATCCACAAAACTCCATTTCTGAAATATCCTCTTTCTCTGCCTTCCCTCCTCCAGATTTTTAACTCATGACAATGTCCATAGCAAAGGGAGGGGGTTTTTGTCTCATTAAAAACAAGCTATTACAACCATTTTCTATTTCATTTAAAATCCTTCTATCTTATGTTAAGGTCTTCTTAAGATACCATTGAAAGATGCCCTTCACCATTCACAAGCAGCCATAGGTTTAATTTGTTACACTTTTGCAGTGGGGCTGAAGGAGATAAAGAATCCTACCTGATGGGACTTCTAACCATCTATCTGCTTAAAGAATTGCACCTTCTTTCCCTGGCAGCATTCACAGCATCTCTCCACTGTGAGGAGCCACGTGTGGGACAGTCAGTGGCAGCAGGTAGCAGCCCAATGGCACTGCATGGCTGCGATGAGGACGGGAGAAAGACTTTTCACTGTGGAGATGCCAGGGGAAAACTCTGCTTCCACGGGGCCAGGCAGACCCGTTTTGTCCTTTTGGGATGGAGGTGCTCATCCCTGAATTGTGGACAAGCAATCGGGTGCCTGGCTTGCTGCTTTACATACAGCAAAACACCCCCAATTATGCCAGTGGCCTATTAGAGAAGGTGAAGTAACATCTTGACTATTTTGGAGTGATCACCTCCTCAGTCTCAAAAACCTTCTCCAACACCTCCGCAGCTAGAGACGAAGCATTGTAATTGTGTGAAAAAATAAAGCCCTAACCAGCTATTCCAATGGGCTCACCATCCCAAGTGGCACAATAGCGCTAATTAAACCACTGTGTGCCAGCTAGAAAACAGCTGTTGTGCTGCCTTTTCTTTTCAAGAACAAATGATGGAGCTGTCATTCTCACCCAAAATTACTACATGCAGCAGTAGTCCTTTCCCACAGACATCTGGTGGCCTTCGTTTATTAATCACGCCATGCTTGCATTTCATTGGAGATCCTCTCACTGTCTTTCAATCTGCCCCTTTTTTCTTGCTTAACCGGTTTCACCCTGGCCTACACAAATATTTCTTTGTCTGAAATCAGGAAGCAACATTTTAAAATGAGGTCTCACTGGTTACAGAAGATGTTAGGTACCTTAATTCATATTTCTGATGACTTCAAAAGCCAAGAAGTGTACCAGAAAGTTTGGTGGGAGGAAGAAAAATAAACAAATTAGGAGAATTAGTCTCTCACTCCTCATATGAGAATTTCTCAGATGCCACTGACCCCAACACTGAGAAAGCTGTGAAATCATAGTCCTTTACTCTCCCAGCCTCCTTGGCCACTAGCAACAGAAAACACTTTTGCAGTAGTTCGTTGCACATCAGTTGCAGCCTGCAAACCACTGAGCTGTGCAGTGACAGGTCCTGGTAAACACCACAGTGTTTGAGCATTTCAGGGAATTGTGTAACAAGGCAAAATATTATCATCTCCCTACCATAGGTTTGGAATTAACACTAAAGACAACAGGGTTTAGGAGCACATTTGTTCAATGACACTTTCCCAGGGTGAGTGAGGTCACCTATACTTCAGCTCAGAGATCTCCAATGATTAAGGACATGAAATTCAAGTTCTTCTTTCCCCACCCTCCGAAAGAATAATCTCTCCTTCCTTCTGACCAACTGGGTAATGGATTCTAAACTATGGTTCTTCCAACAAGCTGATCAGATCTCAAGAGATGCACGTGTAAATGCTCAGCTCTTTTGTGCACATTGCCATCAAGCAGTAGAAGGGTGCAATTAAAGCTCCTCTGGGCAGCTACAGAAACAAGTGGGCCAGACCAGACCTTCAGCTGCTATAAATTAGCTTATTTCCAGAGAACCTCCTAGAGTTGTGTCAGCTAATTCCAGGTGATGGAGGCTTGTAAGTGTATTGTGTAACAACACTGGAGGATCTCTGGCAAAGCAGGGAAGGTGGTGTGGGAGTGAGTGCCTTGTGCAGGTAAGGTAATGGGGCTGTGGGGAGATTTCTGAAAGAAGCTCTGAATAACTTCAGTGAGCTGAATAGTGGTGTTAAGATTTGTAAGATGTATTTACTGGTGCTGTAGGCTACCTAGGTTTTATAGTGACGCTTCTTGGGAAATCAGAGAGTTTTGGTTTTGTCTTTCTCTCTGCTCCCTCCTCTCCTTTTTCCTTCTCCTGAGCTGGCTTCCTGCATCTTTCTTCAATCAATGAAAAATCTAAAAGAGGCAGCTTTTTGATAGCTGGCTTGGACTTTGGTGCAATTGTGCTGGAGGGATAGGAGCCGTGCGTGCCAAGGAGTCACTATTGCTTCCTGCACTATCTGTGGAAATGCGTGCCCAGGACAAGCATTGTTGCAGTTTGACTTGTGCTACCTGCTTAGTAGCTGTCTCAAAGGTTATACGATTCTGTAATCACAGAGGGAGCAGCGATGAGCGCATTCCCTGGGCTGCCATGTAAGCCTCTAACAACCTGTTACAGAGGTGTGTATCTTGAGGCACGCTGCTGCTCTTCCTGTGCCTGTAGACTTGGAGGGAAAGACCCCTTCCTGTTGCATGGGGAGGTGATGACAGGAACACAGCTCATAATTAAAGGTAACAAATAGGGAGTAGATGCGTCTTGGCTAAATTTCCAGAACCTTCTTTTGCTTCACTTCCAAACTGCTTTCTAGGATACTTCTCTGTTGGCAGTTAGCAAAAGCTGGTAGAGATGCTTAAGTCATTCAAAGGTGGATATCCTCACATCAGTTGCAGTCCTAAGGCTTCCCTCCCTGTCCTTGAAGTTTTGTCTTAAGACCAAAAAATGTCCTTTTCTAAGTGCACTTTTCCTGTTACACAATAACCAGTAGCTGCCAGACCAGAGTCTAGTTCATTATATAGAGATCACTGACCTAAGGAAGGAGGATGGATGTCAGAGTTGAATGTCAAGCAGTTTCTTTCTTCCTAATAAACTGTGGGTGCGAGAGACGCTTAAGCAAGCTCCCAGGCATTCCCAGCCCTGTCGAGGTCCAATTCCTGGAACAACTCCTGCCATTCCAGTGAAGGAAGCCAAGGTCCATACTCAGGTCCCCAGACCATTCAAAATTCAGGCCCAGTTTCTTGCTCTATAGCTGTGTTGAGGAGGGTGCAGGAGGGGGAAGGAAGGAAGCCTGGAGCAGCATTTCACTGGCTGTTCTTTCTGTGCAAGCTCTGGTGGGCTCTGTGTGAGGCCAAAGAGCTGACCTTGGCCTCTGATGGGCTGACTCAAGGGTGAATTGCTGCACTTGGGTGCATTAGTGCTGGTGATGGGATGAGGCTGGGTCGGCAGGGGCAGGACTACCAGTAGCAGCACAGTGCTTTGTGAGCTGCTTGCTTAGTACAAATCCTGCTAATTGTCTCAGCAATATACTGACCTTTGCTGCTCTCCCAGCAATGGTTCTGTGTGCCCGCCTGTTTTCTCAATATTCATCCTGATTTTTAGGCAATTTGGCATGGAAAGTTTGTGTGTTGAATGTGTATGTGTGTGTGGTGGCTGGCACAGTGAGAGACCAGCCTCTGCTCATCTCCATCTGTCTTGGTGATACCAGTGTGTGATGGAAGTGTTGGACCCATCACAGCCTCCTGCTTGTTGCCAGCCTGCCGAAAAGACCATGCACACAGCAAACTGGTGTGTGGTGTTAGCAGGGGTATCAAGGGCTGCACCCCAAAATGCTCAGAGAGCCCATTCCTTGCTCATGTGCAGCATGGGAGACGCAGCCCCCTTGAACTGAACTCTAGTACTCTAAAATGGTGGCCCAGGGACAGAGCACAAGACAGCAGGCATCCCAGTGACTCGGGTCACTGCAGTACCAGTAACTGCAGTAACCAGTACCAGCTAGGTGAAAATGTCTAGGCAAGCACAGCTGCCCTGCAAGGGAAAACAAGGCAAATCATTCCTACTAGTACACTCTGTCTCTTGCATGGGAGCAAGGTGCACTAGCCAAGCCCTAGGAGGATTTTTTTCATGATGCTGCAGAGGACTGGCCTACCCTGTCTGGCTCTGGCTGCATGAAGGATTCAGTTCTACGCTGTCAGCACAGGCCCTGAGACAGGACTGAGCACAGTAAGATATTATCATCCTATATTGACTCTTGAAGCACTATTAGGCAGTAGTGACTAGTGTGCTGGAGTCAAGCGGATGACCTAGAAGTGAAAGACTGCTTCTGCCATTCAGTCCTTGCAGTCCCTCATTTGTCTTCCTTCCTTTACAAGGCATCTCCCTTTATTTCTGTCACCTGCTAAGTGCTGTCTAATACTGTTGGCAATACAGCTCAGGTGGTATTTCCCTTTCACTGCAAAGAGGAGATTTTTTTCTTGCCAATGATGAGGTCTCAATTTCCCACCATTTAAGAGAAAAAGGGTCACTTCCTTTCTGAAACAATAGGCATTTTTTTGCTGCTGACTCTTCCACCATATGTGCTGCGGGGGTGTTGTGGGGCTGTATTAGCACCTCATTCTTGGCCCCAGCCCCTCAGCTGCTTCATGCAGCGTGGAGCAGGAGCTGCGCTATTTCCTTAGTGGGCATTGCTTGGGCCTTGCATAGCCCCATGGGTACAGGCAGCTGAATGGACAGGATCCCTGATACTTGGGACAATCAAATCCCTCTTAAGTTATCAAAGAAACCAGTAACCATCCCTGATTTGGGAGCGAAATTTAGCCCAGAGCTTTGCCATTGGCTTCCATGGAGTGAGGTCTTCCCTGTCTCCTGATGTTTTCACGGGCCTGCTGAAGACCAGATCCTGCTGATGCCAGGGGGCTGCTTGTCTGGCACCAAAGCTCTGCAGACAGGCTGCGTCGGCGTACAGGGGTCCCTCAGCTGCCCCATCCAAACAAGGACTTCTCCTAAACAGTCAGGACAGCTTTGAGCCCAGTATGTTTCTGTGGAAGGTTATGGAAAGGTCTTGTGGCCCCATTTCAGTGCAACAACTACAGCCACCATCTAGAAGGGCAAACCTTTGTGAAGATATTAAAACCACTGCCCTAGAAAATGGGTTTTACTGGACCTGCCACTTTAAACCTCATATGTTTAGAGGAACACATTCCCATGTGGAGGCTGTGAATATTTACAGAAGATTCTCAGGATTTCAGTTTCTCCAGATGAGAGACTGAAAAACATGTGGATTTCATGGGAGTGCATATATGGCCTGATTAACTCAAAATTTGAATGAAAAGGAGTAATTATGACAAAATTTGTTCATCTCATATAGTCTGTAAACAGAAAGCACAAAGTTCTCAGGTCCTTTGGTTACAAGGTGCTCTTCAGTCTTTCTAGTAGAAAATGTGTGAAGTTCCGATGGATGATGGTTTGATAATGTAATCGGCCTAGAAATGGCATAGATCTACAGCTGTACTGGGTGATGATAAATCCATATAAAATAGGTGCTGAGCAAATAATACCGAGTTCAAGGACTCTTCAGAAGAGTACTTTTTTAGAAAGTTTTCAGGTGTTTTAGGCAGCAATGAGGGGATGACAGGGAGGTTGATTGTTTACAAATGGA
>JAUBNY010001120.1:2513161-2525577 GCA_032275445.1 Crypturellus soui | reverse complement strand
AGCAGGTTTGGAGCCCAAACACAAACAGCGTGATCATTGCAACATTCCACTTATTTTCTGGAGGAGTTGTAGAAGTTAAAATTATTTGCTTTTGAGTTTTCGCATTTTTCTTTTGAAATTTTCTTGGTTAGGGGAAAAATTATTCTCATGGACTGATTATTGGAAGGGATCTGTGTTCCAGTGTAGCAAAGCATGTGCAACAGCAGTAAGCTGGCTGGAGTAGCTTAGTTTTAGTTAGTTTCGCTTTTTGGCTTTACTAGAAAAGATCACTCTTCCTGAGTTCAGATACTTTGCATGGGAGGGAAGAAAACTGAAACAAGGAAAGCATAAACAAATACATTGTGGGGAGTCACAAGGGTGCAATCTAGTCCACAAATAATGGATAGAATTTTTCTTCCTAAAAGAATATGTGAAAAGCTAAGGTGGCTCCTGCTGTTTGATGAGGATGGTCTTGATAGTTATTTTGTGGAAATAAAGGTATGTTTTCTGGGAGAGAGGAACAAGTTTTCTCCTTTTCTATGGCATTATTCGGCTAATACTCCATTTCCCTCCCCTCTGTTTTGTTTAAAAAAATTATCTGGCCTTTCTGTTTTTATGTGCCCTTCCCCCAATGTTTCTTCTGAAGGCAGTGGCACAGATAAGCATCTTGTAAATCTCTGCATCTTGCTTTTCTAGGGTTTCTCTTGAATATGCTAATTTACCTCTTTTCACTTGTTCAGTATCTCAATCTACCAGACAATCCTTTTTGTTTTGAGGGTAAATACTATTTTACTTTTTGGGGAGTCATGATTTGAGTTTTAATGAGTAATTTGCAAGTCCTAAATTGTAATTTTACTGTAATTCTACTACAGATGTTTCTCTCTTATAAAAGATAACATCCATTTAAGAACCTGTGTAGCTATTTTGTAAGTTATAGTGGCAGAAACTTTTGTTTTCATATTGGAACTTGAGTGGACTTGAGTGTAAATTAGTCCTATTGATTTTTGTAGTTGTCTGAATGACTTGCCCATGATAAAAAGTTGTGATGAAAAGATGGAGGTGACTCTGTGTAGTACTTGGGAAATTTTTGTATTTTTCAATACTTGGGAAACTGTACTGAAATTGCTAGATAGGTTTCTTCTTAATTTTGCAGACTTCAGTCAAACTGAAATTGCCAATTGATTGTTGGTATATGGAAGGAGAGTGTTTGTGAATGCAGAAGATCCTTTCATATTTTAAAAGGATTAACATTGAAGCATCTATAGATACTTAATATCTTTTCCTGTTTGCCAGGCCCGCATCTCTTGGGACAGAGAGTCAAGTGAAATGCGTTACAAGAGGCTTCAACACTTGCTTGAAAAAAGCAACATCTATTCCAAGTTTTTGCTTACCAAAATGGAACAGCAGCAACTGGAGGTAGGGGGCTTCCTGTCTGCAGTGGGGATTCTTGAGATAAGTATAGCTCTGTCACCTCTGTTTGTTTGTTTGTTTGCCATCCACTTGTTTGAAATAAACTTGTTTGAAATCTACTGAAGGCCCTGCACAGGAATGCAGTGGTGTTTTACCTAATATGCAGAATTTGTCCTATACATTTTATAAGCATGACTTCTAGGAGAAAAATCACAATACAAAAATGGTACGAATAAGTTTACAGCTCTTCTTTTGTCTTGAAGAGAGTAAAACTGTTTCAAATAAGGCACAAAATTTGAAGAAAATCTAAAGTCTGGGAGGACAATAGAAGGCAATATTTAGCAAGTAGGAGTGGTGCAATCTGTTCTTCTTATTGCCAAAGGCTGTAGATGAGGCCTGTCTTCAAAATGATAATGTAGGACTCTCTCAAACAACTTTTTAATTTACTATGATCTGAGGCTATGTTGCTCCCAAATAGGAGCTTTTGTAAAATGATTTGATGTGTGTGGGTTGTTTTGTTGTTTTTTATGCATGAGCTGCTGAGTTCACACCTAGCTTAATCTGTGCTTCAGTTGTCCCAATGTGAGCAAGCTGCAAGAGCTGGGACTTGACAGGCAACTGAGGAATCTCAGAAAGCAATTCAGTCCATGATATTATTAGGAAAGTGACATTGTCAGACTGCCTGGACTTTTTTACTGAAACATTAATCTGGCTTTAAGTGTCATCTCAAATTCATGATTACTATATTGATAGAGTGCCTGTTTCAATATTGTCTTTTATTGCTCCTTTTGATAAGTACCAGTTTTTCAGTTGTTCTTTTCTAAGATATTATTGCTTTCAGCCACTACATACAGTAGATGCAATTAAAATCTAAGATTTTTCAAGGCATGAAAACATTTCTTTCTTAAAGTCATTGTAGGCTATTTATATTGCTTTTTCTTCTAAGCAGAACACAAACAGTAACATGTAGAAATTAAATGGGAATTGCATACATGCAAAACCTAACTGCAGTAAATATCTTCAGTAGTGTGTTACTGGGAATATTTTTTTTGCCGGAGCTTTTCTGAATTAATATCTTTTCCTGAAAGTGTTTGAAGTATTCACTAACAAGCAATTCAGAGCAGTAATAATCTCTTTGACCAGGTCTTGCTTTATGATTTTAAACAATGTCAGAATGAAGGCTTTTAGTGGCATTGCAAAAACAAATCAAATCCATGGAGTATGCACAACTCTACATTAACAATGTAATCTGTTATCCTTTCCATAAAGGATAATTCTCTTGTGGGTGTTCCTTGAATATAAGAAAAGTGTGTGTGTGTTTTGTTTGTTTGTTTTTTTAGGAGCAGAAAAGGAAAGAGAAGTTAGAAAAAAAGAGAGAGATGTTAAAATCTGCCAAGGTAAGATTAACTAGTTTCTTAACGAAAGCTCTAAATAAAAATCTCATAAATCACCATGTTGATTTTGATCATCTGATTGAACAAAGTGTAAGTTGAAAGACTGTAGAATTTCTAATCTATCTGTATACTGTATTTAGTGTTAACCATAATAAGACTATTAGAAGGACTTAAAAATCATAGCATGTCTGTCTCTTTAAGGAGACCTTTCTGGCCTATTTTATAAATGGCATTTGTTGTGAGATTTTTTGTTTGTTTGATTTGCTTTAGATATAAGAATTCTGCCATAATTTTATAAACTGTTTAATTGTGAAGTATTTCAAAAAGCTTTCAAAGATAACGACCTGAAAGTAACTGCATCTTCTCTCTGTGTATTTCCTAGGGTCAGAATTCGTCTGATAACAAAGAAGAGAAATCAGGTAATATATTGAAATTTATTTGCATCTACTCTTCTTCTTTTTAATTTCCTTAACATTTTGTGTGCTGTATAATGTTAAATATTATCCTACAGCTGCAAAAAAGAAGAGAGGGAGAGAAGATGGAACATATAACATCTCAGAAATTATGTCCAAAGAGGTAGGCCATAATTGTAATGGACTTATTTGGATTTTTGTAACACCATTTTTAACTAGTGAGACAGTTCACTGTTGACACATCTGCATTTCTCGGAGCAGTAAAATTTTATACGTGATTGTAGCAGATATGTCGTACAACAAAGATCTACATAACAAAAAGTCTTTTGCATTTTTAAAAGTGCAAAAAGTCTGCACTTTTGTGTGTGTGCACGTGAAAGCAAGTTCTGAACACATAACATCGTCAGAAGATAGTTTTTCTAATTGTAGTATCTTTGCTGATTTGTGGCCTTGTATAGTCACTTGTCTGATTCATGATGTGGTATGGAAAGTCACCTAAAGTATGTCCAGATTTTTTAAGTAGTATCTTAAGGTTTTCTTGAAATGCAGATTGTAATAGCCTGGAAGGTTCAAATGCACATAAGTATTTTTTTTTCCTCTTTGTTTTCAGGAAATCTTATCAGTGGCAAAAAAAAGTAAAGTGGAAAATCAGGTATGTTGACACATGTTATTGCAGCTTGAATGTGTCAATCCGTAAGAAAGAAAAGGCTTTTTATACTTAAGAGCATATCTTTAAACTTTTTCTGTAAATAAACAGCTTTCTGCTACATACTAAAACTCCTGAACTAGAAGTTGCATAAAGCACTGAGAATTTGCATGTTGACATTTGCTATATGACAGTATCATGCCTGAAAAGAGATTCTACCTTTGAGTTGAGAGTTGTTCAAAAGTCTGTGTACCAGGGTCTGGCCTACTTCATTTCACAGTTAAGAACTGCTGCAACTTTGCCAAAAGTGCATCATGTACTTCTAGCACCCCTTCTAGAAGTGTGTCTTAGCTGAGCATGGATATGTATGCTACTTGTCATGTATTCTCTAAACTCTCTTCCGTAGGATGAAGGCTCTTCTGACAACCTGTGTCCAGAGGACTTGCAAAAAAATGGGGACTCAAATAGTGTCATTAAAGATAGATTGTGTCAAGCCGTACGGCACAATGCTAAGCAATTCCTTGATCCAGTGCGGAAATTTAATGGACAGCCAGTACCTTTTCAGCAGCCAAAGATTTTTACTGGAGGCGTCATGAGATGGTACCAAGTGGAAGGCATGGAGTGGCTCAGGGTATGGAGCAATGAATTAAATGTTTAATCCCAGTCTCTGGCTGGAGACAGAGAAATGGACAGGGGAAACCACCAAGAACCTGTTCATAGCTAATGCAGAGGAGGTGAAGAAGAAACAGGCAGTTCTTCATGATTTCTCCTGATATAAGAATTTTGTATTAGGACACAAAATTACCAAGAAGTAGATGCAAATTTACAGGGTGTGGAGGATATTTTGTTTTGTAAAACCTTTCTTTGGACTTACTGCTTTTCTTCATTTTTCTTATCTACATCTCTTTTCTTGCTCGACTCAACTGTCTTTTCAACCCTCCCTTACAAGAACTTTTTGATAACGTTAGTTATATGCATATTTGTTTTGAGTCTTCCTATTTTCCTTTCTTGGAAGATTTGAATACCTAGCACCATGGGTCTTTAAAGACTTGTTACCTTGCAAGTCTGACATGAATAAAACTTTTTCATTGCCTTTTGGAATACATGGCTAGTGGCATCAATGCTTTGTCTTTAGCATTTGAAAGCCAAAGGTAAAAAAATTTGCTTTTAAAATACCCATGTATGTATTATTACGTGTCTGTATAATTACATGTATTTATGTATGTATGCATGTATTATCTTCCTGTCTTTGTGTTCCAGAGAAATTAGAACAGCTTTCCTCTTTAATTGCAGGATCCAGACAGAGCTAACTTGCATTCTGCTACCAATCCTATGTTTTCCCTCTCCTTTTATTTATTTATTTTTTTGTTCTCCCCTCCTGGGGAGGGGGAGGACAAGTGGATATCCTTTTACTAGGTTTAGGCTCATCTCACAAGTAATTTCTGTGTGTGTGTGTGTGTGTGTGTGCGCGCGCGCAAAGCTGGTTCCTTAGCTGGACCATGAGGTACAAGATCCTTATTTCCTTATTTATGGTCAGTAGGTTGATCTTTTGCCAGAACAGCTGGCTGGACTGCTCATAAATTGTATCTTTTACCTATGCTAAAGTGGTTGTGCCAAGCAGCTGCTTGAATAGATGTAACTCAAACATCACAAATGCAATAATTTGGTTTGTTTGGGAAGAAATTAAGGGGAATTCTTTGGAACTGGGCTTAAAATTTGGATGGTATGAGCTGTACTTGCTGTTGATGTGCTTTTTGATATTATGTTATTTCTTATGTTTCCCTCTAATACTTACCTGGCTAAAATCACATATACCCACATATATCTTGTGTTTACTTTGGCCATGAAGAAGTCTCTCATTTAAGTTAAAGTGCCCTCATTCAAGAAAGTTGCCACAGGAGTGTGTTATTCTTATTGTGTTTTGACTGTTTTGCATTTACCTATCCTCTTCTGTGTGTCCAGATGCTCTGGGAAAATGGTATCAATGGCATTTTAGCTGATGAAATGGGACTGGGGAAGACAATCCAATGCATTGCCACAATAGCGCTGATGGTGGAGCGAGGAGTCCCAGGTCCCTTCTTAGTATGTGGTCCTCTGTCTACTCTTCCAAATTGGATGTCTGAATTCAAGAGATTTACTCCAGAGGTAAAAAAATAAAAATGTTAAGGCTTTTATTTTCTTCCTTTTCTAAAAGTGCGAAATATTTAATTCATACTGTAATTCTCTGCCTTAATTTCTTTTTCCAATGTTGAACATCTCTTTAATTATGACTATTCATGTCATTACTGTAAACTATGCCTAGATTTGCTGTATATTTAGTCTTCCTGTAAATAAATGGGCTGTTCTATTAATCATTTAGTTTTACAATTTAACATGAGCTTAACTGACCGAACTTCTAAATCTCTTTTCTTTTAGATTCCAATAATGCTGTATCATGGAGCTCAACAAGAACGTCGTAAACTGGTCCGTAAAATCCATGGGCGTCAAGGATCACTGCAAATTCATCCTGTCGTCATTACTTCATTTGAAATAGCCATGCGAGACAGAAATGCCCTACAGGTACCTAAGTTCTCCTGAAAAATCCTGTGACGGGTGGAATACCTCTTCATTGTTAATAGCAATGCATCTGAATTGTTAATAGCAATGCATTTGAATGCTTACTGCTTATACAATGTGATATTGCAGCACTTAGGTTGGCATCTACTTTGCTGTTTCCTAGGTAGCAGTAGCTCTGGATTTTTCTGCTTAAGATGCTCTTAAAATAGAAAATTGATCCTCAAAGTGAAGTAAACAAATAATTAGAACCATTTTCTTTTTACTACTTCTCAGTAGGTAGATCAAAACCTGTTTGCTTGTATGCTTCCTTTCTTTTTTCCCCATGTCTATCTTTTCTAGCATAGAAGTTATATTTAGTGAATAAATATCCAGATTCACATTGTAGTGATTGTTTCAGTGAGGAGAGATATTTTTGTACAGCATTTACTGACTACCAAAGAAGCAGAACCACTAATGCAGTGCCTTTTCGTGTTTACATTTTGGTATAAGTTTCAAATCCATACTTCTGAGTATTTTTGTAGTGTTTTTTAGAGTGTTAAGTTGCAAAATAATCTAAAAATGCTATTAAGGAAAAGTGCAGTTGTTAGGGAAATCCTGGAATGTGTTAATTGTCATGAAAGATCTGTGCAACATTAATTTATTTCTTGGGCATGTTTGCACTGAAGACACTAACTGAATATTCACATGCTAATTTTTACACAAAACCCTTGTCTCTATTTCATAAAATGCATTTTTACTTGTACAGCAAAGCAACAGCACCATAATCACCTCAACTTCCTAAATGCATTCGCCACCAAGCAAATGTAAGGTATTAACTGGGATTAATCTATTCTAGTCTGGCAAAAAGAAACAACACTAAATAGCATCTTTCTAATGAAAATCATCAGACAGTCTTAACCGTTTGTGCTGCTCATCTGGTGTATGTTTTGATGGAGTAAAGATAAGATTTCTTGAAATATCCTGTATTTTGCAGAACTGCTTCTGGAAGTATCTGATAGTGGATGAAGGTCACAGGATTAAAAATATGAACTGCCGTCTTATCAGAGAACTAAAACGATTTAATGCAGACAATAAACTCCTTTTGACCGGTACTCCCCTGCAAAACAACTTGGCAGAGCTGTGGTCCTTGCTTAACTTCCTGTTGCCAGACGTGTTTGATGATTTGAAAAGGTAAGTTCCAATAACAACAAGCTATTCCCTTTGTTTTCTTTGGGTGTTGCTGTGATTCTTTAAGTATTAAACTTATATGAGCACTTAAATAATTGCTTGTAGTATGACTGTAACTCATTGGGACTTTCCTGTGTGCTGTAGAGGCATTTTGTTTTCCCGCCTTTGAACCTGTAATTGCTTCAGAAAGGAAATGTTGGCTACATGCTTGAGTTGTGGAAACTTAAATCTGAGCTAACCCCAAGCACTGAGGATGTGGCAATCTGATCATGTCTGAGATTCTGTAATGTATT
Source organism: Crypturellus soui (assembly GCA_032275445.1). Classification (NCBI taxonomy): domain Eukaryota; kingdom Metazoa; phylum Chordata; class Aves; order Tinamiformes; family Tinamidae; genus Crypturellus; species Crypturellus soui. The sequence continues at coordinate 2,517,719 of JAUBNY010001120.1, read as the reverse complement.
AGACACATCTGTATGAGACTAATGGACAGGCCCTGTGGGAGACCTCTGCTTTTCTGAAGCAGTAGATAAAGCACAGGTGAAAGAGAAGGGTCAAAAAAGGTTTGAATTTAGTCTGTGTTTGAAAAACATTATAGGTTATAATGAATTTAAGAGAGTCTAATCAATATTCCAATTAATATCTGTAACTTTATTGATCAGTTTAAAACCTTAGCCTCTGCACAGACAGATGTATTTCAGAAACATCTTATGCATAGAGAAAAGGTGTGGGTTTTTGTTTTTTATCGCAGGATAAGAGAAGGATAGGATACTTAAGTTGCAAAGAATAATAGCCATAAAGTAAGCTATTCCTTTTTTTCTTTCTTACTCTGTTTTTATAGCTTTGAATCCTGGTTTGATATTACCAGCATTACAGAAACTGCCGAAGATATAATTGCTAAAGAAAGGGAGCAAAACATCTTGCATATGCTGCATCAGGTTTTCCCTTACTCTCTGTATTATTTTTTGTGATTTGTTTCTAGCATTACCCATTATAAACCATGTTGAAATTTGGGACATTTTTGAGCTGACTTCTAGGTCTATGACTTTTATTGTAGAACTTCAGGGTTTCTTTAGCCTTGGGGCTTAGTTCAGTCTTTCCAGCATATGGCAATGCTGAAAGGAAGGACCTGTGTGTTCAGTAATGACTCAATTTTGTTCTCGGAACTGAGCTGAGATTAGTCAAACTTAATTGCAGTTCCTTGCCTCTTTTGCCAAGTGACTAAATCGGTCTATTTATCTTGCTGAAAGGTAACTTTGAGGGAAGTTAGGCAATTTGGAGACATTGGAAATAAAACCTTGTAGAAAAACTAGTTGTATAATTTGCCTATTTTCAAAAACAAAATTTTCCCCCACCTCCCCAAGGAAAAGTTTCTTATTGTTTTACCACTTTAAGCTGATGGTGGAAGATAGAAATTATATCTCATATACATAACTTGACAAAAATTTCTTCTTTGCAGTGAAGAGTTTGTCGAGGCCTAACTTTGCAACAACGTGGTTTAAGAAATGTAGCAAACAAAATGGGACTACTTCATAAAAATGAGATCTCTTTAATTAATCTGAAATGAATTGAAAGGTCTGTCATGTAGTAGTGGTTGCACCTTTCAAAATACTTCTTAAAATGCCAGTGAATGGGTTGTTTGAACATATCTGTTACCAATGTTTGTGTAAAACCTTTCAAGTATGAGTTGATATTAAAAAATGAAATATGAAACTGACAATTAAGTTTCTTAGTTTGAATTGGCAAAATAACACTGTATCAGTAGATCATTTTATTGCTTTAAAATTAGCTTTGAGTCATTATAGCATATATTCAACATTTCAGATTCTGACGCCTTTCTTACTGAGAAGACTGAAATCTGATGTTGCCCTTGAGGTTCCTCCTAAACGGGAAGTTGTGGTATATGCACCCCTGGCAAAGAAGCAAGAAACGTTCTATACTGCCATTGTAAACCGCACCATTAGGAAACTGCTTGGCAATAATGAGGTATCTTCTGAGATAAATGTTAGAAAAGTACTTGCTGTTAAGGAATTGTGAGCAAAAATAATAGGCATTTTTTCATTGCTGGTGTAACCAAAGCCACTTCTTGCTTAAATTTTGGGTCTAATCATTTTGTTAATTATTCTAATGGTAATTATTGTAACTGATATCAGTGTGCACACTGAGAACTATGCAAGTGAGAACAGCTTCTTTGCTAGCCTTAAGTTGAGGCGGGGGAGGGAAGAAGATGATTTTCAATACTGTGTGTTTTTTTTTTTTTTTTTTAAGTACTTGTGCAGCTCTTGAAAATCAGGGAGAAGCTTTCAAATTCTATAGTTGTGAACCTTTAGATTGTGTACCAGATTGTGCTAATTATTGGATATTGCAGTACTTCCTCTGTATTGAGATTCTTGGATCAGTATGGGCTCTTCATCTGAAACTATCTGCTACTGACAGCAACATTATGATTTTTCTGCAGGAAGAAGTAGTTGAATTGAGTCCTACAGGTCGACCAAAACGCCGCAGTCGAAAACTGGTTGATTATTGTGAAGTTCATAATGATTCAGCTGATGAGTTGGAAAAATTGATCAGCAAAATGCAAGAGGAAGTGCAAAGAGAGAGGTGCCCTTTAAAATAAATCTATATATATACATATGTATTTCAATACCAAAAAATATTCCTTTTATTTTACCTTACCCCTGAACTTTGTATATCAGAAATTATCAGGAATGGCAGGCATTTTATAGTGAGCTATTCTTGTGGCTTGATGCTTTGCTTCTTTGGTTTTACCTAAATTTGCTATCTTGTGATTGCAATGACTGTTAATGAGGTAGTGAGTTATGGTGCAAGACAATGATGGAGCTAATAAGACATTTGAGTCTATTTGCTACAGACCTAGACCCTTGAAGGGAAGAAGTGCTTCATCTTAGTTCTTTGGTAACTGAAGTTCTTGGTAATATCTTAAGGCCCTGGGTAGGTCAGCAAGGATAGAAAGCTGAAGAGCTTAAGTTGTTGCTGGATATGGCAAGGTTCAGGTAAGCTGTTTTGTCTCTAACAGTTGGCTGTGTCTTTTATTGAATCAAAAGACAGGACAAGGGATAATGCTGGTGTGCTAATTACGGTTAGCTCTTTAAGTTTGGGGTGAGTATCTCTGAAATACTTGAAGCAAAGTTTGGTCTCCAGGCTGGAGGAGAGGCAGAAGTAGTTTCCTTGCTGAATTTTGAAGGGGTGAAAAGGCTTAACATGAGTCCTGGAACCCAAATGTTCGGCAAGGTTATTGTTGGTTTGGTGACTTTCTGGAGATTTCCTGGAGATTACTCTCCAGACTTCCTAGAGATTAAGATCAGCACTTGATATTGAAGACTGTAAGACCTGAAGTCATGCTCGTGTAGGGTTTTGTATGTAGTCCGTTGTTGTCTCTAAATTGTTTGGAAGTCCTTTGGGCATAAGGAAAACTGTTTAAGCTTCAAAGCCAAAGAAATTTATTTATCTTGCTTGATTTTTACAAGAACTGAAATGAAATATATGCTTGTGCTACTTCAAGGATGTGCATGGATCCCTTCGGTTGCAGATAGTGCTTAGGTGTGGAAAAGGTGAAGAGATGCATTTGTTGCAGAATCCTGCAGGCTGTACGTGTGGCTGAAATGAGAGCAGCGAAAACTGTGTGGCTTTCCTGATTAGGAGGTGCCTTGCTAGACTGAAGCCAAAGTTTAGAGAGATTCTGTTTCAAGAACAAGAGTTTGTGCTAGAGCTAAAGAGTTTTTGCCATGATGAATCTCCTGGTAGTGCAGCATAATTTCTGGTTACGGATAAAGTAAAGGTAGGTTTTGGACCTGGAGAGCCTGAACCACTCACTAGCTGCTAGGTTGTGCAGGACCTGTATGGTGAGAATGAATGATTTCTAGTGGTAAGGACTGAGGTTGTCTTAGAACTGTAGTTCTCTTAGGTCAAGGACTGTGTAGTTAATCATGAGGATCAGGACTAGAGGAAATGCTTGTTCCTGGATTCAGTGAAGTTTGGCTGTAATAAGAGAAAATAATTTTTGGTTATTTACTAATATGCAATTATTTAGTAGGGATCTTTATTTTTACTGCTAGTGATAGGCCCTGAAACCAGAGCTTTTAGAGAACAAACTTGATACTGGCCATTTTTAAGACTGCTCTAGACGGGAAAGTGAGTAGATGACAGTAATGGCTGTATTTAATTGTAACATAGGTGCCTGCATAACATAGGTCTGCAGGATTGGGTAGGGTGCTGATTTTTTTTGTATGATATATGCATTGTTCTGCAGGAACTCTGACCGTTTGTTGGTAGAGGGACTTTTTGTTGCTTTGTGTTTGTTTTTTGACTTCAACTTGCTACTTAGTACCCTTTTATATCTTAAACTAACCCTGAGAAAAAATCTTGTTGGACTAGTAACAACCTTACTAACTGAAGGGTTTTGAGGAAACTTGGCACTCCACATGAATTTGTTGCTTGACTTTTATTTTCCTTTTGCAGTATCTGTAACAGATAAAGTGCCATTTTTCTATAATAATATGACAACATGTCTTTTCAAGGCCAGTGGTAGAAGTGAACATTCCCATGGATTCAGAGGTGAACCTTAAACTGCAGAATATTATGATGCTACTAAGAAAATGCTGTAATCACCCCTATCTTATTGAATACCCATTGGACCCTGCTACACAGCAATTCAAGGTATGTATTTGTAAAGCATTACCAGGAGAATTAATCTAGGCATTAGAAGCAACAGGCCAAATTGACAACAGTGAAGGCTTACTTTGTCAGCGTATTCAGGAGAGGCCTCCCAGTTGAATTCCAACAGTGTGATGGAATCTTTTTTTGAAACTTTAGACAGGGTGTATGTGTGGGTGGATTAAATTGTAAAAATTGTCTTGAGGGGAGTCTGAAGGGAATATTAAGAATTTGCTTTGTCAATTTTTGCCCCTTGACTCATGTATCTTGTTCAGTGAGCACTATTTTTTCCCAGTAGATGGAAACCTTGCACACTAGTTACCATTGCTGAAAGCTGGGAAGGAAACA
>JAUBNY010001120.1:2424779-2437537 GCA_032275445.1 Crypturellus soui | reverse complement strand
GAACAGAAGGCCCATAGCTACAAAACATGGCTGGCTATGACAAGGGAGGACTACCTGGCCTCTGAACACAACTGTTTTCAGCAAAAATTATGCAGTTTAAATGATGTGCTCAGACTGGGCACCCAACTTTAGGCAGCTACCTTCAGTGCAGAGGAATTTTGACACTTCTGAGAGAAAACTTAGTTTTAAGAGAAAACAGTCCTCTGGTGTCCACAAGCAACTGCCTTTGGAGTCTGTGAGGGTAGTATTGAGCCCTAAAACATCCTTTTGGTTTGCTGTATGTGCAAGCAAATCTGAGCAATGTTCAAAAGTTTTTTTTGCAAAGGCATTTGACAGTTGACCTCAAGGGGAAAAAGGAAACAGTTCCACACTTGAATAAATTTAAGAAGCTGATACTGACACACTTGTGCAATAAAAGCAAATAACAGTATTTAATAATGAAGTTAATACTGTTTATCAGTAAGAGCCAGGCCATAAAATGCTACAGAAGTCCCTTAGAACATCTTCTTCCATTAGCTCTGTCCACTTATATGTTCCTCTCTCAAAATGCTCCCTAATCTATCAAATAAGTAAGCTTTAATTTCTCAGTCTGGAAGAAGATAAAGTAGGGTGCCCTCCACACACAGGGCAATGCAGGTGCATGTGAAAGGAAAGCACGCAGCTCAGACTCTGCTCTTCATTTCAGAGAATGGCCAGGGCTGCTTAACACAGACTCTTGCGCACGAGTGACAGGGCAGCCATATGCATAAGGAAAGGAATAAGAAATAGGGTCATGAGCAGTTTATGGATAGCTGGAAATTACTGGCCTACAGTTTACAAGCCAAAGGAAGGAAGAAATTAGTTAACTGAATGCTTTAAAGTTCCTTGATTCAAAGTTTCCTAGCAGGGAATTAGCAGTTCTCCTGGCTCTTGCTAAGAAAAGAGAGAACAAGCACTTTGAAAGGGAACTATTGTTAATGAGAACAGGTCACTAGTGCTACCATTAACAAGAAGGCAGGCTGAACTATGGCATGAGAAAAATATTGCCTTGTTGGTCCATTTGGTTGTTAGGTCAGGAAAGTTTGTAAAGGGCTTCATGGAAGAGAGCTTTGCTGCAGCACCAGGACCAAGTTATGGACAACCACATTTTTAAATGAGCAGGGCAGCTGGTTCCAGGCTTGGGACTTAGCAAAGAGATGTGACAATTGTTAAAAAAGGCAGGATGACTTGATTGGTCATTGCAGCTATCAAACTTACCGGTTTCCCAAACTCCAATTCCGAAAAGAATTTATACCAAGGTTCATTCTTTAAATCTATCTCTTCTGGGCTTATATCCCGAGTCTAAAGGAATTGGTGACAGGGGAATGGAAGAAAGAGAAGTATAACATTATGCAAAGAATACACAGAAAAGGGACTGTTAGAGATGCAGACTCCATAGTTTCCATTTTGAATTGTGGATATTTAGCTTTATAATTTGGAATTTCTAAAGGATCTCTCCCACAAAGTCCATAAACTGCTTTGCAAACACCAGTTAAGCTTAAAGGCATCATTGTGAGATACATGAATATGAACGGATTCCATTTTTCAGAGGAGACGCACACAAAGGTTATGCAGCTTGCCCAGCATCATGGGGGTAATTCAATGAAAGAGCTGGGACCCCACCAATTCCCCAGTCACACTGGTAGCCACTTTCATTACAAAAATACAAAGCTGCATGTACTTTTTAAAAAACATTTAATTGGCCAGATAGAGATTTTTTAAAAAATGTATTTTAAGACCTGAATTAAATACTGCAAAATACTGCATATCTAACAGCACATGAATATATGAGAAACTCTGCTCTCCACGCTGCAAACAGAGTGAAAGGTGGTTTTCTGAATCAAAGGGGACACAATCAGAACGAGTGCATTCCTGAAAGATCTCTGAAGGGAGGGGGTACATAGACAATATAACTGGTTTCTTCACAAATAAATGTTAGAGAGTCAGACAAAATGAAGGAAAACCAGACAGGACAGATAACAGTACCGTTGAAAAGAAATTTCTGTTTTGTTCACAGTATCTGTTTTATGAATCACAAATAGCTGAAACAATTGCAGCTGCTTAACAGCGCTCCTGGTGATCCAGACGTAAGGGAGTAAAGTCCACTGCTCAGCTTTATGAGGTGCCACTTCCCAGCAGACACCTAGGTAACTCCTGCATTTCTGTGTACTTCCCCCTAGACATAATAGATCTCAGTATACTAGAAGTATAAATATGTTATGTTTAATAAACCAGTTCTCACTGGTGCCAACTGCCCCATCTCAACACGTGATGAGCCACACACACACAGGACTCATGTAAGTGTCCAGAGACCAATCTTAGTGTGACAGGGCTCCTGAGGCAAGGGAGCAGAGGGATATTCCCAACAGCCCCATGCTTTACTAGGTGCCTTGCACTTACACACACACATGCAAAAAAAGCTATAGCAAAAAGGCTCAAAGTTGATGCTTGAAAAGCGAAAATGCTTAGATATGAAAAACAAACTGTTATCATCACATTTGATCTCTAAGGGCCTAAAGAAATATTGGAGTATTTCTCAAAGACAAAGTAGGAACAGCACCTCCATTTTTTAATTTATTACCTTCTGACTAAAATTACTCATCTCATCATACCACTGTAGTCTACTGAATATAATAGAAAGCCCTCTGACATTAATGAAAGGCTCTTCTTTGCAGTGGTTTTGGATCAGACACCTGATAATCAGACACCTAAATTGCTAAGAAATACCCATGAATCTCTTACAGATCGTAGAACCTCCTCAGAAAAATGAAGCAAAAACTAGTCATTACACTGTATAACTGTGGCATTCAATGATACTGATAGAGATCATGAAGCCACTATTTCCAGACCTTTTCTTCCATGTCTATGATCTATGATTTTGCATTAAAACTCAAAACATACCTTAACGGAGCTATACTATCCTCTTATCTTGCATGAGCTCTGTAGAACTTTTTCAATTATCCTGGTCATGGTCCTGCTTGCGGCTTTTAGACTCAAGAGCTCAATTAAACACCTGATGAGGTCTGAACATGTGAACAGTACCATTACTTATGTCAGACCTTCCAAAAAGGCTCGAGTGCACCAATAAAGCAGACCTTTTGCCACAAGGTTTAATCCTGTCTGTTTTCTGTGAGTCAAAATTGCCACTGAAATCATCAGAAATCTTCCTCAAGGATTGACAGCAGAACTGGATCTGTGACACCATGTTCAAACCACTTCTCACTGGTCCTTCTTTACTGGGATGAGCCAATGTCCATGGAAATTCAGAGAACACCGCTGCTGATTTCAGTGGGCAATGGATCATGCCCTGATTAGGAGCAACATGTCCATGAAGTGATACATGTGTGAAGAGAATTTGTCTGCATGATCTTTAAAGAGTGATGAACTTTGGTTGTATTTGCAGAAAAGGAAAAAAAACACTAAAGGACCAACACCATATCCCAGATCAGATTCTATATTTCTACCGATTTAATTTTCAGTTCACTCTTGTGTTTCAGAAAAAATCCATGGTACATTTTTCAGGACCACTCCCTCCACTAGGCTGTGAACAGATCAATGTCTGAGCTGTTAATGCAGACAGTCCAGTTTGTACCTTGAATCTCACAGTTAGATGGTGCTTCATATTGGATCCTCCAAATTCATGTCCGTGTAGAACAATCACACTTGTAGGCACCAAACTGGTTATTCAGTAACTGCCTCACTCAGTATTTTCCAGCACTTACAGTGTCACACCTGTTCCACTGAAGGACACTTCAGATGAGCTGTGGTCACTTATGCAGGACTGGCTGGTGAGGTTAGCACCACCTCCTTGCCTTGCCCTTGCCAAGCATCCTCAGCCAAGCCTGGAGAATGGGACTTTTGTATGTCCCCTGGCTGTTGCAATTCACAGCACTGCTTGTTAACTCAAACTGAAACTGGTGCCAGCTCAGTTAATCCTCCAGGTTATGCCTCAGAGTAGCTACGGAGCCAGCTCAAACCCAAATCCTCCAGCCCTGCCACAGAAATGGTGAGCTCCAGCAGAGGAACAGGGCAGCTGAGGGGAGACTGCATTTCTTAAAGCACCTCAGCAGGTATCCCCAAGGGGCATGATATGGGTGCTTAAAAATTAGTTATGGGTTTAATGGTAATGACATAAGAGGAATAGAAATAGAAACTGAGCCCGCCTACTTCATTACATAATGCCTTCTTGCTACATCAACTAATGCTGTGCCCTAGATAAAGTACAGCTGGCAAACCAGCTGCTGAACAGGTCACAGTGTTAAACATGGATTAAAAACTAGGGTTAGTGATCCATACTTAACACAGAAAACAGCACACCCAAAAAGGGAAAAAAGCCTCTCAGACGCTCTGGACCTTGCTTTATAGAGAACAACAATGTTAAAAGTTATGCAAAACAGTTTCAGAACAAAATATATAGGAAATACACAGTAACGTAAGTGTAAGGAATCCTATCGGAATGGGACTGGACAAGCACTTGGGGAGTGCACTACAACCATGAGATCAAGGCACAGACTAGGACAAAACAAACATTACCATCTTTTCGTTGTTCAGAACTGAGGATTTTCCTGGCTGATAGTCATAAATGCTTCTGGGCTCTGCACGGTATTTTCTAGTATCCACCTTTTTGTCAGGAGGCTCCCAGTCAGTCCTGAGGAAAGAAAAACCAATTAGGCCAAAAAATGCTGGTTTCCATGGAGACAAGCACTTTCCTTTGACAGGCACCATCCCCTGTTAATCCTGGTTTAATCAGGAAATTTTTTATAATCTAGGAAGGCAGCCTGCTGCAAGAGGAACCGGATCGATAGGGCTCTGGACATGCATTTGTTTATTTACAGCAGGTGGAGTTTGACGTGGCTCAGCTGCTGAAGCCACGGAAAGAGAGAGGGGGGTTCCTCCAAGTACCTCCTATGAACTGCCAAACCTCCATGTCTTTCACTACTGGAAACAGCTTGGCGATGGCTTCAGATAAGCTCACAAATGCCAGCAGGTCCAACTTCCTCATTTTGGCCAAATGGTGGGGTGAGGTGGCCTTTTCTAGATATGTGAACCAATTAACTCAGAGCAGTATATATAAAAATGACTAAGAACAGTGCACTAAATTCAAACGGGCAATATTTTGTGCTATGCCCACACAGGCACTCTTCAGTATTAGTCACAAAGCATTCAGGATTCATACCCTATCATGTCCAATTCCTCCCTTCAAACATGTTATGCAGGACAATCAATGCCTTTGAAAAAGCTCAGAAATCAGGTCATTTAACCTTGCCCATACCCATGCTGGCAACTAATTCAGAACTTGCTGTTAATACAGTCCTCTTGATTGGCAGTGGCATGTGGATTTATCTCACCTAGCATTCACCATCCAAAAGTGAGGCATCTAACCTGAACTGCTACCCCACGCTTCCTTGCACTTACCCTACTGACCTGGTATAGGATGAAGCTGCCCACTGAGATGCTCAGCTTTCTCCACTGGCTTTGGAGAGACACAGCTGACTAATTCTTTGTTTTCATTATGGCAAGATGACAGCCAGCATGACTGGCCCACAAGCTTCAAGGAGATTGCCTTCTGCTGCTTATATCTAACTTGACTGCATAAATATTCCAGTTGTAGAGAAACATCTCCCTGGTGAAACACTGTTGTTTTATCACTAAATAACAGGAAGAACTAATTTTTCTAATCCTTTCAGTCATAAGAGTGTTCTCAGAGGGCCATGGTACTATGAATTCAACTGCTGTGCAAGGAAAAGCTGTTCTGTCAGCAAACTTGGTCTCCGATGCTCACTGAATTGGCAATAGCATTTTTCATTTGAGGCAGTAAGTGCAATATATAAGAGGATGTGGAAACGGAGACAAGAGTAGTAGTTTAAAAGCTAGGAGAATTGAGCAGTGTGTAAAGTATTCATAGCTGTTTTGCTTTCCCTCCATTTGATAAATGCACTCACTACTGTTATAAAGAAGTTTAAAATACCTGGTAACAAAGAAAACAAACAAACAAACAGAAAAAGGAGGAAAACTCAACTTGAAAGATAGGAATCAATACAGCTAACTAGAAGCTGCTTCCAATAAAATCCATGTGGGTGGTTCTTAAGGACGGACAATGGAAAAAGTTCCTACCAAGACTCAAGCTAAACCAAAATTCTCCTTTTCCATAACTACTGCTATTTGCTTATATTCTAAGGCACCTCCACGGTGCCACACTGAGCTGAGAACTTCCACTGTGCTTGTGCTGTGGGAGGCCCTGCACAGACACAACCTACAGGGACCACTGCTCACCCCAGACAGGAAACCAGCTACATGACAGAGAGGGCGATGCCTGCTGAAAAAAAGCAGACACAGCAGGAGTCTGAGTCGTGATGACAGAGGAGCTCCTTGGTGCCTACTAGAAGAGTGGTAGTTACAGTATCTCCACATCCTCCCTAAAAGTTGAGCTTGAGTTGTGAACCTAACTTTTACATATTTGTCCCCTTGTGAAACTAAATTTTGCCTCTTTGTTCCCTTCCAAATTCATAGCTGGAAGAGATTCGCACAATATTGATCCCAATAGATCCTGATTCACATCACCTTTCTGGGGTTGATTTCAGCGATGATGTACGGGCTGGCAGTGGCAAAGTAGCAGATCTCTTAAAAACCTTCTCTGAGTCGATATTGTCCATCTCACTCCGGGAGCGGGGAACTGAAGGCTGGGTTCTTGCTGCAGAATAAGTTAAACATAGAAATGTTGGTAAATTGGACAGAAGGTTGATAAAAACCTTCTTTACTTGCCCTTTCAGTTTGAGATATTGCACAAGAAAAGTGAATTACTTACTGTCCTCAGAATAGGAGTAACGAGGAGAATATGAATCAGAATCTTCATCTGAAAGACAGAAGCATTTTGCAAGTAAGCTGAAAAGGCCCCTGAAGAAGAAACACCAGAGACTTTTCTTGTTTCTTCTGCTAATACATTGGCCATGAATTCAGAGAAATATATTCAATACTTACAACAGAAAGAGGATCCTAAAAAAGAAAATCTGAATGAGGTTTAAATTGTATTTTAAAATAATTCTTAGATTACACATAAATATTAATGTAGTACTTGCACTAACATCTTTCCTTGGGCTCTTGAAGCACTTTATAAAAACAATCACTTTTTATCACAAAACTCCTCCACAGCAAGTATTATTAGATCTGCTTTATCAAAAGCTGAAAGAAATTGAGTACCTGAAAGCCAAAGTACTTGCCTAAAATAACTAGGTGCCAGACACAGTAATAGAGCAAAAGAATCCTGCTCCCAATCCCATATGATAATCACCAGGCATTCCTCCCTGTATTAAATATGTTCACCCACTCACATTCTCTTTTAAGTGCAGATAATGTTCCTGGCATGAAACACACATGAATACTTGCACAAAGAGACTGTTCTTGTTCGGATGAGCTTACATTTTACACAGGAAAGATAAGTCTACAGACTACTCAGTGTTGTGGCCTGGACTTGACATTCAGTAACTTCCCCTCATTGACAGTGAAAGTGTTGCACTGCACTACCAAGCTATATTGCTTCCAAGATCAAACTGAAGCTTTGTGCTATGGAGCTATTTACTCCTTATTCAAAGCTCCAAAGATAGACATGCTCCAAAACAGGGTGGTAAGTTGGAAGCTTTAGCACCTGCACTTCACAGAGGAGGCCCAGAGAGATTAGTGACTTTATCCACAGAGATCTTCACGTGTCTGTGAAGAAACAACTGAAAGCTCCAGGCATAAAAAGACAGAAAAGCAAAATATACAAATAAACCTGAAGGAAAAACAAAACAAAACAAAATCCACAAAGACAAAAAGAACAGACTAAAGAAGTGACATTGATCAATTACTGAAAAAAATCTCAACTTCTCTCTGAAGGGTATCAGTGAGCTACTGCACTCCTGCACCATCTTCCTCTACTAGAAAGATTAACACTCATGACCCAAAGCAAGCCTTTCAAAAAGGCTCAAAGAAGTCTTAACTTCTCTTAACTCTCTGAGTTCTCTTGCTAAAAGAATTGAAAGGTTGAAGCTCCAAACACATGGTTATTAACTTCATAGTGCCTATTACAGTCTTCAGGCTAAATAATAGTAAACATCTATTTTCAGGCCAATTTACACATTTTAGACTCAAATGACAGAAAACAAACAATTATATATTTAATTTTATTATATGGAATTGTTGAGAGAGTCGACTTGTATTTCTGCATAAATTTTTTTTTTTTTTTTTTTTTTCAGATAGCATAATATTTGGTATATCACAAAACTGTCTCTACACATGGGATATATCCCAACAAATACATCTTCAAAAAACTATCTTCAAAGTCATTCATGTCTCTTGGTATTTTTTTTTTTGTGCTGATGGACAGAATTACTTACTTGAAGTAAAATGTATATATTCATTATAGTTCATCATTCAGACAAGAGTATCATATAGGAAAAAATGCACTTTAGGTAACCATTAGCTTCCAATTGCAAATATCCTAATATCTACAATAACAAGGAAAACATGTATGATGTTTTCTATCTTATGAAGAAGAATGACTGTATTTCTTCCCATGTTACAGCAAGGAGTACCGAAACACTGAAATCTGTAACGACACCATAAAGACTGAAGAATAAATCAGAGATGAGTATTAAAAAGATATCCTAGCTCTTAGACTTGTATTCCATCTTTCAGAGCTTCCTCAACAGAGGTAGGAATCACAAATTCATACTTTCTAAATTTGATTCTTTTGTAAGGAGAGGCATTTCTCTTGCAGTTCCTAGAAAATCTGCAAAAAAAGACACTAGTTTCAAGGGCTGGCCCAAATCTCTAGATCTCAATGCCTTAGACTCTACAGATATTTTAGAGAGAAGCCCAAATACTAATGTTTCTAGGAGATTCTATATATCAATCCATATAAAAATCTCTGACGTTTAGATTGTACAAAACTTGAGCACATTTCTGTACACTTTGTGACTGAATACATGGCTTTGAAAGGTTTTCAAAACATTAAACACGAATTCTAACCCATCTATAACATCAAGCATTCTGGATTCCTTATTGAGGAAAGAAACCAAGCAGATATTAGAGAGTAAAACATTTCCCAGTGTAGTGATAGTAAAGTGTTTGGTCCAATAAAATTTCAAACAGCTAAAAGCAACGTATCATTTTTATCTGCACATTTGTAAATGCACAGGAGATATTTATGGGAAACCAAACTCCTCATGTACTAACATCCTTGGTTTATAGCAAAATGCATTAGTTCAGACAAGAGTAAAAAGGATTCTTAAACTTCACTATGACTGAGAAAACTGAATCACTGTAAACAACTTCTTTATCACCAGTTATGGAGGTGTTTTGTCTCTCTTATATCCAAACCCACATATCGTTCTGCTAAGAGAAACTAATTTACATTTCATTTATGATTTGCAGGGCTCTTCACCTTCAGGTTTCACTAAGAAATGAGCAATTATCCGAGATATCTGTATAACATCATCACATGTTCATTTTGGCAGTGAACTGCACGTTCCATCCCCTAGTCCTCTTGTCCATCTCAGCTGGAAGCCAGATTGTATGTTTTCCTTCACCCTACCCACCAGATGCTTAACCTAAGCACTGAAACAGTTAATTAATAGTCTCACCAGGGATGGCTTGAGGCACAAGCTAAGTAGGCAAGTTCCTAAACTGCAATATCCAAAGCAGTACCAAAACACCAAAAGCAACTTCCCAAATAGGAAGCTGCTGTCTGTCCAGTGTGTGCAGCAGAGGCCAGTGTTTCTCCTATGCAAGTGTTTCCATGGCTATGCACATCTACACATAATCATAGACTTACTGCTGCAGCAAATACTTCTCCACTATCCCTGAAACATGAATGTAAAACATTATGGATTTAAAGAATCTGCTGAGCACTGGAGAAGGCTAAGGTGTTATTTCAGGTTGTAAACAAGGTGTTCTGAGGACACTGTCGAATTCTGCCCTTGCCTAGATATGGCAGTGCACCTAAGGCCAACCCTGAGAGTTCATTACCATGCTACATCTCTTCCAAAAGATAATATTGAAGGACTGATCCAAAACCCACTGAAGCAAGTAAACAATTCTCCAATAGCCTTCTGTGGCATTTTAGGTCTGTCCCTAATTCTGTGTTAACATTAAAAAACAGAAGTGAATAATTAAAGAAATGTATTGATTCTAGAGGAGGGCAGGAGAATCTCAGTTAAACCATGTCTTTTACGTGTAAGTCAGCATGTAGGCGTGTTAAGTAACCACTGCAAACATATGGCTAAAATACAACTGATTAAGCACATAAAAACAAGCAAATTCCAGGACTGTAGCATTAGTCAAAGTCTAGTTAAAAAGCCAGAGGAGCACTGCAAAGCCAGAAAGGCATCACACAGTCAAGGCAATGCTTAGAGTGCAGCAAATCATTAGGAGGCAGCATAACGCTCAGCAACTAGAAAAAAATCCAGGAAGAAAATAAATGGAGAAGGCAGCATTTGCGCAGAAAAGTACATATGGTCCTTGATCATTACCTTCAGAGATAGGACTAGGAGTAGACGCAGGAAACTGGTATGTAGGAGAATAAGGATTGTCTTCTGCAGCAGAGAAAAGCAGTGGATTTTGAGACTATCCACCATGAAGTGGAGGTAGTGTTTCATCCCCCAATTTCCTATCACCATATGATTTTAATGCCTACTTTAATCATATTACAGTAAATGGTATCATACTTTAAAACAGATTAGAAGGATTTAATCATTTTATACATCATACAAGAAGGTATACTGGGGAAACTGAATTCTCAGTCAGCACAACAAATAGCTAATGGAAAACTAGAACCTGAATCTAGTTAATGCTATGGTGCTATAGTACAGTTAACTCAAAGCACAAGACAATAGATAGTCTGACTAAGCTTCTGGTACCTTCAGGTTTTTGCTGGATTTCAGGAAGTTCAGGAAATACGTACGTAGGGCAATAAGGGTTTTCTTCAGGAGTGTCTAAGCAGAGGATCATGATTTGAAAAAAGAACAGAGAGGAAAGATTTAAAGGGGAAAAAGGATGAGACAAGAATCCATGCACGCTGCAGAGCAGCCACTTTCTTGCTGATGTTGCAGCATTACAGGGCCCAGATGCTTCCTTGCTCACTGCAGCCTTGCACTCCTGGACCTTGGGGGAGATCCTGGAAGCAGTGGACACTGAACTTATTCTCCTCCCTGAAGTGTGAGCTCTAATGTTGCTGAAGAAGAACCTCTGTTAGGGAGCACTGGGATCAGGAAACACAGTTAAACTCATTCTCATTCCATCCAATACAATGCAGTGCCTAAATATGCACAAAGCTCATCACGACAGCACCTGCAGCAGCAAATACAGCTCAAGTTTTGCATGCTCTATGTTTCATTTTAAAAGCGCAGTTCTGAATGGCATCTGCCTGGACATCAGGCTGTTTGGAAGGCTTCATTTGCAAATGCTACTGCAGCCTTTTCTCACACAGAAGAATGTGAACGCACCAGATAGTCAGGTACAAAAGTGCCAAGAAGTAGTGGATCCACTGAGAATGCACCACTACAAAGTTTGCAAGTGTTCACCACAAATTCAGATTTTTAAAATCTGAAAATTTGGGGTTTTGAAAAGCAGAGTTTGCTCCTGAACCCACCAAAATCAACAGGAATCTTTCCATTGGTTTCAATGAGTCACAAGTCAAGTTTTATTAGGCTTTATTACTAAAGTTTTATAATGTAAATATTTTCCTTTGTTCACAGAGCAGTTTCAGTGATAACCTGCTATCCTTTAAAAGTGAGGGTTTCTGTTTTTTTTTTCACTTGCCAACACCACAGTTCAGAAATCTGTTTTCTCTAAGTATAGAATTTTTAGCATCTTTTTGATTTCACACCTCAAATAGTATTCTCAACTTCACGAAGGTGCTGCAGTTCATCTCTTAGAACAACTCATACTTTTCCTTAAATTTTATTTGTTTCTCCCTTTTATCTTTAGGAATTTTAAACACAGTAACAGCACAGTGGTTTCTGTGCACCAGAGCAAACACTGATATATAAATATATAAAACACTGTTATTTAACATTCATTACAATTCTTTATGGGTATAAAACAAAATGTTATCAAGGTGATCTTTTAAAGTTTAAAAAAAAAATGTTCTAGTACCTCTGTTTAGCTTGTGGATCTGTTTGAACATTGTCTTGTACCAGTCCTTCGATCTCTCTGTGTTCTATTGGAAAAAAAATAAATACATACATAAATATTCACAAATGTGAATTCTGACAGCCTCTCAAAGTTTTTAGGATTTTTTCTGCAATTAATACTTTGTATTAAAAAATATGAGTAATTTCACTCGGATGTCTCATATTCATTGCAGCTTCATGCTTGACTCAAGTTACTGTGCAAGCTCTGCAGAAGCAGATTCTAACACAGCTTATCTGTGTAGATCATGTGGGAAGGCTTTGCAGAGTAACTTGCTGACATATGAAACACAATTTTATCTTAATTTCGTATGTCAAACTCTTGGGATATTTGTGCTTAGAGTCACTGATAAGACTACCCAGATTTGACTGCTTAGCCTTATCTTCAACCTCTGTGTGTAACGTTTTCTACTGATCAGTTCTAGGGTCTCAGACATACTGACACAGATACTCCGGTGGCAGTTACACTGGCTGAATATAGCCATTTTTTCCCCCAGTTTAATTACTGTGCACAAGCTTGTAAGGAGTCAGACCGGATCTCACAGTAGTGTGCAACATGGACTCAGCAAACCT
>JAUBNY010001120.1:2408723-2419408 GCA_032275445.1 Crypturellus soui | reverse complement strand
GAAAGCCTTTTATCACTAAACAGGACAGCGGTCAATCAAGGTTGTTCATACACAAATCCAGAGGTCTAGAACTACTACAGTGATGGTCTAGGGGCATGGTCCAGGCCTCTAACCACGTAGGCATCATCGTTACTTGAATGTTTTGTGCGTCAGCCACTACACCTCCCCGAAGGTATCCTTGTTATCTCTCAGTAGCCTGGCCAAAACAAGTCCATGGCAAACTCATGCTCCAGTTTCTTACAGTTTAGCAGCTTTGCTCAGTCTGAGTCACAAAGATCTATTTGCCAATCTTACCTCGGTTGTGTTGCAGAAGGACAATGGTGGGATTGACGATGGTGGTAGAGGGGTAGGCAGAGGAAGGCTTGTTGATTGACGTGAACGAGGTTGAATAGTCTGTGCCAGTGCTAGGCTGAGGAACTTCATTTAGCACAGGACCAGGGTCCTGGAAAGGAGATAAGGCATCAGTATCAGAATACAGGGCTGCTGCAACACTGGGAAAATCTTGAAAAAGCCATTTTAATCAGAAAAAGAAACATAATCACAGCAGAATTTAGTTAAAAGGCATAAGCAGAAATGTTACCCTGCTCCTTGTATGGACCCTGCTCCTTGTTAATGCAATAAGCTTGCTAAGGCAGGACTACAATTCTTTGGTGTTGGTTTCTCAACTCCATCCCCCAGAAGGAGATTCATCTGCCAGACTCTCTGGAGCAAACACAGGGTGGCAGGAATGAGCTATTCTGGTTATGGGAAACCAGAACATGAACCTCCTTCCCCTGACACACACGCACACAAGCGCTATTTTCTGTTTTAAAAAGATTCCTTTCACAGCAAGAAATCAAGACATGCAAAACTCATGCAATTCTGAGTGAAACATCATTACTGCACCTGGTTTGGCAGGAAAATCAGAGAAATAAGGTTAACATCCTCACTCGGGAGACAATAGACAGTGTGATACCACCGTGATTAAAATTAAGCAAAAAATAGGGGATAAATAGTAGGACTATAGCAAAGAAGATGCACAACATGGCTTTGCTGCTGGAGCGTGGATAGCAAGCTGCTCTTCTCTCCTAAAGCATCTGGCTCTTATTTTTAACTCACCTCTGGTAAATCATCATAACTCTGTAGGAATAAAGGCTGTGTCAGCAGGGAGACTTTAAGAAATAGTCCATATTTGAAAACCCTCAGGCCAGAACTATCAAGCTTTTTTTTTTTTTTTTTGTTCTTCTCTTTTTTTTTTTTCTTCTCTCTCTTTTTTTTTT
The DNA here is from genome assembly GCA_032275445.1 of Crypturellus soui. Classification (NCBI taxonomy): domain Eukaryota; kingdom Metazoa; phylum Chordata; class Aves; order Tinamiformes; family Tinamidae; genus Crypturellus; species Crypturellus soui. Next base: position 2,418,149 of record JAUBNY010001120.1, on the reverse strand, counting down.
TTTTAGTAGGAAAGGGGAAAGATAAGGAAAGGACAATGGCTTAAGACTATGTGCCTGTTTAAGCTGAGATATTTCAAAATTTCTTAAGGGATATGGACACATCATTTGAGTTAACAGGGAATGAGCATCTAAACAGAGTGAGTGTGGAATAGCGGTGTACGAGATTTTTGCACTTCTGCACTTTTGCACTCTGCTTCAGAATGAAATGCTATAGGCCACTGATCTGTGAAATAGAGCTGAGCATTCAGAGTGATTTTCATCATTTTTAAAATAAATAAATAAAGCAATGCACACAAAATGTTGCTCCAGGAGAACCCCTACTCCAGATTTTTCTTGCCAACCCAGTACAATTTCACATACATCATTAACAGTGGAAAAGACTTACAGGATCAGAAACTCTCATGTGCCAGAGCAAGGGCTAGTCCCAGAACTCAGAGAAATCACAGTCAGAATTGGCCATAATAAGAACAAGCTCCTACAGTTACTGCACTCCTGAAGTGAAATAGGAAGAACAATCTTGTTCTGCTGCATAGAGATGACCTTGCTGCAAGGAGCATCTAATCAGGCCATAGATGTTTCATGATGAAATAGCAAGATCTAATTAACAATCTTCAGAACTAAAAGTCTCTGAAAGGTGCAGTCATGGCCACTTTGATGGCTTTGGTAATATTTCAAAAAATCATCCTCAGGAAAAGGGGAGGAAGTCAGGAAAAGCTAGCAGAGTAGGGTCTGATGTTCATTAAGTAAATAGCACACAGAGAATCCATCAAAGAGCACTGTCAGGGCAGGGCAGGCTCAGTCCTGGCTAAGTCACCAAAGTGAGTGAACAGATACCTATTTAAATCATTGTGGAAAACAGTTCTGTGGACAAATGCCCAATATGAACATGCCCTTAAAATAATCCTTTAAAACTCTCATATCACCAAAACCAGGTACAACAGAATTCCCACTACTCCTTTGGACTCCTGATGAATTTTTATAGGCTGTGGAGCTAGTCTCCAGAAAAAACAATTCAGCTGTTCTCAGCAGTAAAAACACCCACTGATTTCAACCACAGCAGAAAGAAGCCAACATTGAGAACTGCTGCAAATGTCATCTTTGGTTATTTCTCTTTTTCCATCTGCCTGTTACGAGACCCCTGTAGGGTCATCAAAAGACAAGAAAGTGAGACAAGTAGGGTCATGAGGATCATGTCATCAAAAGATAAGTAGGGTCGTGAGTTGCAGTGCTTTCTGCAGAACTTCTAGTCCTTCTATTACCAGCAAACATGTAAGAGAGCTGGTAGTTGTAAGACTTCTTTTTCTTTTTTTTTTTTTTAAGTGTGATGATCTTAGAGAGTGGAAACCTAATGCAGGAAAAACACAGTGAAATCCAGGTTAAACTTGCTGTAGTTCTTTTTAAAAATTCTTAAAACTCAATGAGAGCCAGACAATTCCAAACTGAAGGGACACTATCCATGTCTCCTAATCTATTCCGTGGTGCCTCCATGCTTGCAGGAGTCGCTGGCTGATAACACACATCACTGCTTGTAGGTCACTGGCTACTGGCACCAGCAGCAACCTTACTCTGATTTCAGCAGGCTTTTGCGAAGAGGATCTAGATGGTCTCACGGCTACAAGTGGAACAGAAAGCCAGCTCTAACCTTTAACTGCCTCCCTGTTGCCGCTTGAAATGTTATTCAAACCCCATTTAAGGATGCTATTCAGAGAGTCTGAAGAGAACAGGCAGGTGCAGCTATTCTGCCTGCACAGAACTCATTATCCTGAGCAAGTGCTGCGGGAGGCTCTGGAGCCGTGCATCCCCCAGCAGAAGGGCACGGAGGAGACAGACCAATGTTGTGCGAGAGAAGCCAGTAAGAAGACCCAAGCTGCGTAGGGCAGGCAACTCGCATGCACTAGTAGAGGACATAAACAAGGTTTCAGTTGTCATGCTGCTGGCAGGGAGTGAGTCAGCACTCCTCTCTCAAGTTTAGTATGCCAAGGAGAAAGTCATTTTAATCCGGGAATACAGATTTAGGAAAAGGGTGAGGAGGGTACTTGGCAAGCTTACTGTACGTGAGATGACTCCAGTGATTTCAGGCTTCAAGCCCCTGTGCAAAGCCCCCGTGACTGGAGGGACAAGTGAAGGTGGTGATGAGAAGGATGGCAGTTTCGGGTAAACGGGGGGTAACGTGCCAGATACGGAGGGTGCTTGGTTATGGTGGGGACCTCTCTGGAGGTGTGGGGGAATGAAATCGTCTAGAGTCGGAAAAGTCAAGGGTGAGCCAGGAGAAACAGTCTCGGGGAATACGGAGCCTTGCCCGAAAGGAACCAGAGGCGGTGGTGGAGAGCTGGAGCTGCCTTCTTGATGATGTCTGTCTGGGTTAACCTGGAGGAGGGGGACTACAATAACCCCAGGTTGAGCAGTGCTGCTGGCAGTGGCATCCTGTAGGAAACAAGGTGTTGTTATGCAATGGGGGAGACTGGCACTTGGAGACAGCCACGTAGTGTCATGCAAGGATGCACCCAAAATAGTATGAAGCCCCAATAGATTTTCTTTCCTCATGAAGATAAATTTTTTCAGCCTTACAGCCCTGGCCTCTGTGAACATGCACAGCATTTCACAAAACCTTTCTTCCCCTCACCACCCGCTCCTCTTTCATTTGCAATGAGGCCAAGATCAGATCACAGAACAGTTCTGCATTTCCCCATCACTTGAGAAGCATTAACCATCACATCACAGTTTGCTGCTTTTACATCTCCCTTCTTACCCTGCCCAACACAATCTCCTATAAACACACACACACAACCACCACATATCAATATGAGGGTGTTAAGTATTATCACACAGAAGACCACAGGATTCAGATGGAACAACAGACGCTCAGAAATTAGGAAACAGGGGAATAAAGCATTAAAGAAAGACTGTACTAAATTAAAGAACTATTCACACAGCTGAAAGAAAACAAGGTTATGGAGAAAACATGTACCATGCTGCGTCCCATTGCCTTGTACGGCGGCTGCCGCTGCTGAGTAAGGTAAGGCTCTTTTCTCATCCTGTCCTCTCTGGCAGCTGCGCTCTGGGGCTCTACCTCTTTGTCCCTCACAGCTTGCGAAGGTGAAGACTGAGTCCAGGAGGGCTGGCCCGCACCAAAACTAAGTGCGTCTTTACTGAGGACAATGTGAAAATACGGCCTGGGAGGAATAGGAGGAGGAGGAGGAGGAGGAAGAGATTTTCCAGTATCTGTTACAGAGGAAACAATGTCCGTGGCTGGTGCTTGAGTGAGCTCAGCGCCCAAACTGGTGCTGGCTGCTGGGTCATGTGCGGTGCCAGTGGAATTTTCAGATGCGGCCGAGCAAGTGCTGTTAGATAAACAAGCTACATATAGTCTGCTGACCTTTTTATCCGCTTTCGTCCCATGACTGGAATTCATTCCAGCCTTACTACTGGGATCTGCCCTAGCAGGGGTGTGTTGTATGGATGATGTGTCTGACAACACTGAGCAACTTCCCGAGAGTGGCTGGCCAGCATGCATCTTGTCTTTGGGGCTCGAGGAAGGGGGCTGCCCTGCTTGCAAGCCTTGCTTTCCACTGGGGACTGTCCCATAGGGCGTGGGTGATGAGAAATAGGAGCGTGCACTGGCATTTGGTGAGACACGCTGCGTATAAGGCTTGGGGAGATTGGGGTACACGCAGTCCATGATGGGCACTGGCAATAGGTTGGACGCTCTCGTGTCAGTGCGAGGACGCCATGCAAAGCTCTCCTCTTTGGGGAGAGGAGGACGGGGAGGAGCCATGGCCTGCCCAGCCAGGCAGAGGCGAGAAGAAGAAAGAGGGAGAGGAAGCAGCACCAAATGAAAGGAAAAAAAGGAGAAAAAATAAACAATTTGAAAGAATGAATTTAGTCATTAGATTTGTGTTAAGCAGGTTTTAATACAGCAAGAACAAAGAGCAAATACAGTATCTGGAAGGCTAGCGCAGAACTTGCTCACACCCTTGATCTCATACATTCTCTCCTTCCCAGCACTGCTCCCTGCAGCATGCAAGCCCTACCCAGCTCAGCTCCCTGTCCACACGCCCCTCTCTCGGCTAAATTTCAGCTACCTGTTGTGCAGACAGGCTTCATTCACCATTTCCCCAGGACAGCCTGAACAAAGATTCAACATCCTGGTTAACTAAATCCAGACTCATGATCCTGTAACCAAATACTTCTCAGCACTGGGGCCATTTGAATTGCAAAACCAGATCCACAGCTTTAGACTATCTCTGTCATTCTTTGGAAAAATGGAACCTATGAAGCTGTGCCCCTGCTAACAAAAGCAGATGTCACATGAATATTATAGTTTGTCACATTTAGCTAAATAAAAAGTCAGTATTTGTTCCCAGCAAAAGCTGACACTCAAATTCTTTTTAGGATTTTCAGTTATAAAAATGCTTTAAGCAAAACCAGAACAATTAAAGTTTCTTAAGGAAATTAATTCAGAAGAATTTGCCTCCGGAGTCAAGATTGCTGATAGTGAAATCCTACTTCCAGTAAAGAAAAAGAAATGCTTTACTGTTTTCAGTGCTTCTGAAGGTTGCCACTCCAGAACTGCTTGCTGATTGCCACTCTGATTTCTATTTTAGTGAATTTTTACCAAAAGCCAAATTGTTCTGAAGCAAAGTAAATAACTTAGCAATAGAGAGGTTTCATTTTATTTACTGCTTTGCTGCCAACAGCTAAAACAAATAAACTGCTGGAAGAAGCAAAACCAAAACACTAGCGCAGTGAACAGTAGCTCCCTACATTCTTGCAAATTAACCCTTTGAATACTATGAAACTAGGTTTTATACACACACCCCTGCCACATCTTTATGGACAAGAGCTGGCTAAACCACTGCTATAATGACCCCAAGTAGAGAATAAGGATGCCTTAACAGTTTACAATATTTAAATCTGAATAAATACTGCCTTTAAAATTCATTCGTGTATGACAGTTTGGGGCCAGAACCTATTTGTGTGACACAGATAAAGATCTAGGATGGTTTCATACAATCACAGCTGCCATCCTTTCCTCTGCTTTCCTCAAGACACCCTCTTTCCCTCTGCCCTTCCCAGATGTGTAAGGAATAGAGGTTGGTAAGTGTTTCCTCTGGAGGGTTTCTGGTTTTGAAGAGGCTCATCCCTTTCTGTTAATTCTTAACCAAAGGACTATGCCTGGAGAGTCCAGAATGCCACTGTTTCCTGAGTTAGGCTAAGCCTCACTTCACCACTACATACCAAACTTTGGAAATACTAATTCAGTAACATGAATGCTGTTTTCCATTTGTTCCATTTCAGTTTACTTTGAACAATTATCCTTGAGAATCCTGTAAGAAAGTCATGTGCAACAGTACTCCCTCTGTTCATTGACACGACCAAAAAGTGACTACAGGACAGCTGTGCTCCTCAGGCAGTAAACAGATCTGTCCTTTAGGAAAGACCTTTGCTCCTTTCCCATGCCTTCATCCAAGTTGTGCTTTCTTCCACCTCCACTTACAGTTTTGGGCATGGTGACTGCTCTCTGGTATTGCCACGGATTCCTGAATATGGAATCAGTCTCCCCGGCTGGGGACAAAGCTTTAAGGGGGCTCCTTTTCGCACAGGAAAGCAGTTTTTAAAGAAGGGTTTCCCTGCCAGCTTTTCAGGTTGCTTGCTTGCAGACGAACCACCCAAAAGAAAAAGCATGAAGCTATGATTCTCTCAACAGGTTGTGTTTAACAATTTACTTTAGGGTACAAGTAACATTTCCCTTGATGATCTTAAAAGCCCTGTATCAGTTCTAGTGCTAAAACAGAAAGTCATTTCCCCAATATCTTGCTTTTAACGTGGTGTGTGTATAACTCTGCTTTCAGAGCTTTCCTGCAGCAACCTCAAGGAAACTGTCCACACACAAAAGAAAAAGAAATAGATGGCTACTTTACCGTTTCCTTGCGAACAAATGGCTTTGTCTTCCTTCTTCATCCACCAAGGTGTAGTGTGCTTGAACACACTATCACCACAGCACTCTGCTGACATCAGGTAGGAAGAACTGAGGCACAGCAACTTACCCAAGTCTGCAGCAAAGTTTGGAGTTCGACCCAGGACCGACTTCTGACCATGAATCCAGTGCTTGAACCCAGAAGATCACCCTCAGAGTCACAAAAGAAGGGCTTACCTGTGGCTTGCTGTCCGTGGAAAGGTTTGGACGCACACTCCTATAACCCTTGGCAGCCAGAGAAGATGGTTGGGCATCCCCATTGGCATCAGTGTTAGACGATGTCGATCTACAATCATCTACAGAGAAGAAAAACCTCAAATCACAGAGGATTCCCTCCAGCTACTGAAGAAGTGAAAGGAGGATTTTTTTTTTTTTTTTGCCAGGCAACAAGTAGCACTTCCAAGAAAGCAACAGAAGCAACAATAACAGAAGCAATGTCTGTACCTGTTTCTGGGTTTTCTGGCTCCAGACCTAAGCATTTCACAGAAAGCAGGGATGGAAGAAGTAGGGTGAAGGGTAGGCATAAAGGAAAAAAAAGGGGAAAAAACAAACAGTTACATTTACAGAAACCATGTACCAATTGAAGTTAAGAATCGAGCTACTTCACTTCAAACACAAAATTCTTTCTGCCAGGGCTGCCTAATTACCATAGAGACCAGCCCTAAACATGATGCCCTCCCTGTTTCTGACCTTTGTAAACACAAGGCAATTCATTCAGAGCAATGAAGAAACAATTGTTCATTGACATTCTTATTTCTGAGGCAAAAAGGCAGCCCAGCTAGCTACTTTCTAAAGCCACAACTTGAAGTCCAAATGCCACACATTACTGGAAATGGAGGGACCCATATTCAGCCACAACATAATGATATACCTGTTCTTATCAACACTGCTCTGTATGATTAACCTGCCAACAAACAGATCAGGTACTGCAGACCAAGCCTGCGTGTAAGGGGAGGCTGTATAAAATATGATGTCATTTTACAACCCAGCCCCTGCAGCTGCATGCATTGAGACAAGTTGGTCTCATGGCCTATTTACCCGCTGCCTACTAGGCTCCTCCCCATGTTAGTCATTTTGCTGTTCAGGTTGCATGCACAGAACTCTTCCAGCTCCAAAGCGCATTTCACCAAATGATTGAGAGAGTAAGCAAAGGAAGTATTAATGGACTCATTTCCATAGTAATGGACTTATTGCCATTCAGGCTGCTGGAAATTTATGAAGCTATCAACTGAGAGCAGGGAGGCAATGGGAGGCAGGAATGAAGAAACAGAGAATAGCAAGCATGAAAAGAGAGAAGGTCACATGTGGGGCAGAAAAGGAGGAAAAGAGGGAGGCAGAAAGCAGCACATTGGGGCTAGAATTAATGGAGGCACCCTCCCTGTAACAATAAATCCTGAAACTATGTATGCTTTGCTTTCAGGGGCAAGTTTGACTCTCTTCCCCCTTATCAGCCTCTTGCCTTTGGGAGTTCATCCTCCCTGCCAGACCCACAGCACTAGCCAGGTTTGTTATGCTTTGCCTGTCTCCTACAATTAAGTAATTACACATCTGCTTTTGAAAGACTGGGGAGCTCTGTGGCGACACTGGCTGTCTGGGACACCATCCCAGCTCCCTTGACAACCGCAAGTGAATGCTGCCACAGCAGCAACGCTGCCGGGCTGCTTTCGGCTCTGCCTCACGCCTGGCATAAAAGGAGGAAAAATGGGCCTGCTAGGAAAAAGAAAACAAAACAACAACAACAAACAGTTCATAGTTTTAGATGCTCCTTACAGCAACAGGGAGCTGTAAACAAACTTACCCCAGGAGTAAGCCACAGTAGCAGAGAACAGGACTCTGTCTCCCTCCACTGGTTTTGTCCTTCTAAGAGGCTTATGACTCTACTATGGGACTTAGTGCTTTACATTTTAGTCACTAAAAGATCATCCCCAGGTCCTGGATTGACCTCATTGTGACATTATGGCAAGTTACACATCCAGTTAACCTTTTACCCACAACACCTACTTTCACGTTGCTCAACATCCTGAGAACATGGCGGCGAAGAGATATTCTGATTTTCTTCGGAGGCTGGAGATGCCCGGAGAGTCACAGCTCCTTTTCCACTACAGACTTTGCTGGGATCTGTGTCTAGGGGAAACGCACATGCAGAGAGGCAACACATTGAAACAGATGATACAACACTATTAGAAGCCATCAGAGCTCTATGGAGTAACTGCAGCATGGCTGCCTCTGGGTGAATCAATCTAGTAATGTTTATGTGGATGAAGATTAGCTCTGGTTTTAAAGCATTGAGAAATAAAAGCAGTTTTGTATTCAGGTAATTGATGAATGTAGAAATAAGATCTGAGTCAGTTTAACAGAGCTAAGAAAGCAAGAAAAAAAAGATGAGTGCTTGAACCAGATTTCACAGGTCCAATTACTTTATTAGGTCTGCTTTCCATGGAGATATTGTGCTAGTAAAGTTTTCTACCTTTATACCTGTGGCTCTGCTAAAGGGATGTCCCAGTGGTACAAAGCAACACAATTTGTGTGCTGAGGCCTTAGAAATGCCTTTTGTGCAGGACTGAAAGAGAAAAAACGTCTTATGACTACAGGCGGACAAAATCCTGTAACTATGCTGAATACAATCAAAGGCACGGTAAGTCACTTTCTCACCAACTCCCTCCTTTCATGGCTGCTTTTAATACTCTAACACAGACACTCACTCACCAAAACTGAAAGAGATTTAATATGTACCTGTTCAGATCACCTTGTAAGCCAAACACCAGATCATGACAGCTTCCTTGCTGAGCTCTTCAGCACAGCTTCTTTGTGGGTTTATCCTTGTACATTCAGTCCACCCCTTTTGGCTTTTTCCCATGCCATCCCACTAAGCAATAACAAAACTCAAGGCTGTCTCCTTCCTCTTACTAAAAAAGCTTCCCAGTGAGCTGTTTCCTCTGAGATATCTACTGGAACAGTAAGCCTAAAGAGTCTCTCACTTATCCAAGCTACTTCCCCTGGAAAAACACAACCCTTCCCCTTCTTATGCACTATCTACTACTGACCCTGCAATGACCATCACTGTTTTACTTTGACCTACCTAAAATCAGCTGCCAGCCTTACCAAGGAGCCTGAAGAGGTTCTGTGCAACTGTTGTGTTGCATAAATGGCAAAACAAGGTTATCTTTATCCTTGCAAGATAAGGATCATGTTATCTCTGCAGTGCAAAAAAAGTAGCTTTTCTCCAGAAACTAGTTTTTTAATGAAAGCTGTGTCTTTTGAACGGAGGGAGAGGGCAAAGGCGTCTACTCATTGCCTAGACAACAACCCATGTTTGTGAAGAACAGTATCTCCCGGCTGATTTCAGTAAGAAATACCCAATTAAACCCACGCCAGCACAGTGCCTGCAGACTACAACAACAGCTTATCAAGGCTCCAAAAGGCATCTCCAAAATAAAGAAACATGACCA